>MU006296.1:600000-845179 GCA_010093695.1 Plenodomus tracheiphilus IPT5
TAGCCAGGCCCGCATGCTGTTGCCAGAGGATCTTCTCCTCGTGGAAGCGAAACAACCAACGCTCCTACAGTCCGCCTTACTCGGTTCTTGCTAGTGCCTCCAATGTCGTGGATTCCGCCCATCCCGTACCACTCCTGTGCGAGCAGCACTCGACGACCGCGTCCCAGCCCTGGCCCACGCTTCAGGGGTTGTGCTCTCTTGCCCGGCGTGGGCTGCCTGCCATCAGTGCCCATCCGTGCCATCGCCCTGGCCTTCCGGTGACTTGGAGACACAGGACGACCAGCACTAGCAGCACTCTGCCTGCCAGCACAGCGTGTGGTCGTCGCTTACCGGCACACTTGGAGCTGCTTCGCTGGTACCATGGCACCATGGACCATGGATCTGCTCTCATTTCATATTCGCTGGTCCTTCCGCTGTCCCTATCCGCCCACACTACGTATCCTTACCCACTGCCATCATCACCGCCTCTTCTCCGTCTCCTCCCCGCCGCTACCATCCCTGCCCATACCAGCGGGCCATCCGTTTCCAGGACGCCACTTGAATCTTGCTCCCTTATATACCTTGTGACGCTCGCATCCTTTTGCAAAAGTGACTCTGCTCTCTCTCTCTCTCTCTCTCTCAACCCTCAACCCTCATCCCTCAACCCCAGAGCCACTCCTCTCCTGCACGCCCGCACATGTCTTGCCAGTCTCCAACACTTGACTCCAAGACCCACTCCACCACATTGCCATAACGCTTACCATACGACTTGCTACCCTCCTCCTGCCGCTCGCCACTACCACCGCCCTACCCCTCACATCAATGGCTCGATTTGGCGGATCATCTGCCATGACGGGCAGAGATTCAACGCCTTTTCCTACTCGACAGATGGCTGTGCTCGGTAGGCCTACCACTCGACAGCAATGCACTTGCAAGTGTTTCACTGCTAACTGCAACAGCGCTATGCCGGATATGCGAGCCAATTGCATTCATGTCCATCTTCCCCTACGCCTACTTCATGGTCGAGTCATTCGGCATCACAGACAACAAGTCGCAAATCTCCATGTACACGGGCATGGTCACGTCGTCGTTTGCCTTTATGGAGTGCATCAGCGGCATCTTCTGGGGCCGCCTGAGCGATCGGGTCGGACGGAAAAAAGTGCTCTTGGGAGGTCTGTTTGGCACGGGGCTCAGCATGTTGCTTTTTGGCTTTGCTCAAAACCTACCAATGGCGTTGGTCGCGCGGGCTCTCGGAGGTTTACTGAATGGGTGAGGTCATTGTGCGGCTTAGCGTTTAAGCTTTGACTAACCGAATATGCAGGAACATCGGCGTGCTCCAGACAACCGTGGCGGAATTGGTGACGGATGAAAAGCACCAGCGTAAGTGTGCATCGTCATTTGAGCCCGTGTCGATCCGAGTCTAATTGCACACAGCGCGCGCCTATTCGATCATGCCGTTTGTCTGGTGTCTTGGGTACGTTTCTCCTGAGCCGTTGCGCATCGGACCCGACTGACCGCCATTTGTAGCACCATCATCGGAGGAGCCCTTGGCGGCTTGCTGGCTCGACCTGCCACTGTGTTCCCCTGGTTCGAGGGCACCATTTTCGAGAGCTACCCGTTTCTTCTGCCCAACCTCGTGTGTGCCGCCGTCGTCATCTTTGGGCTGATTGTCGGCTTCCTGTTTCTGGAGGAAACGCATGAGGACCGCAAATACGACCAGGATCGCGGCTGCGAGGCGGGGGAATGGATCCTCCGCAAGCTGTGGAAGCGAGATGCAGCCTTCAGCGACAAGGATGCCTCGCTTGATGAAATGAGATCGATGCTTGAAGATCACGACAACCCACCAGCATATCGCAGCACTGACAGCTCGCCAACGCTATGCAGCACACGCAGCTCCATTTCAGAGCCTCCCGCGTTTTGCTTGGACAAGGAGACGTCAGCTGTGCCGACTGTGCGACAAGCGTTCACAAAGCAAGTGTGCTTGAATGTATTGTGCTACGGCATACTCGCCTTGTAAGCGATGCGCTCAACAGCATTTTGCACGAAAACTAACTCAACCTGCAGTCACACGATCTCTCTCGAGCAGCTATTGCCAATTCTCATGTCCAAGCCAGTGCCCGATGCCGCTGGCCAACAGCTTCCCTTGTTCTTCAAGGGCGGCTTTGGCTGGTCAACACAGACCAACGGCGGATTCCTGGCCACGCAAGGATTCCTCCAAATGTTTGCCCAAGTCATGCTCTTCCCGTGGCTAAGCAAGAAACTCGGCAGCCTTCGCACCTTCTGGATCGCAATGGGCCTGTACCCGGTCATGTACCTGCTTGCGCCATACCTGGTGCTCCTCCCGGCAGCTTTGCGAATTCCAGGACTCTTGTTGCTATTGGTGGGCAAGGTCACTTTCCAGTCGCTCTCATACCCATCCCTGGCCATTATCCTCACAAACTCGTCGCCTTCCAAGCGCGTACTTGGCACACTCAACGGTGTAGCCATGTCGACTGCAAGCATCTCTCGCGGATTCGGACCCACCGTCTCGGGTGCCTTGGACAGTCTGGGCGACACCATTGGCATGACTGGTCTGGCGTGGTGGACCATTGCCGCTGTGGCTCTCGTCGGATGGCTCCCCGGGCTGGCTCTCCAAGAGGGCGCAAAACGACCACACTACACTGCCGAGTGCGACGAGGAAGCTCTCCTAGACTCGGACACGGACACGGACTCGGTCATGACTCTTACCCCCGAAGAGACGGTCGAGAGGATCCTCTCCAAATAGACGTTTTACCTAACCTTGACGACGCAAAATTTCCTGGCGCAACGGCTTTTTCATCATGATGCGCAATATTCCCCCATGCCAATCTGCGAGCGCTGGCAGCAAAACTTTTGGCCTTTTTGTTGGAACTCATAGACTCTTTCTGGATATTTTCTATTTTGGCATTTCCCCGCATTCAGCTAGGCGCACATTTACATGGGGTGCGACACATTAGCGATGATGGATTTCTGGGTGGGCTTTCTTGGGAGGGGTTATGTTTTGGTTTTTTTCAACTACAGGATTTTTTTGTTTATTAGAAGGAAAGCTCGAACATGTATTGCCATGGAAATGGTACGAGCACGGCGTTTTTTTTTTCTTTCTCTCTTCTTCTTTTTCTGTTCTTTTTCATTTGTAAGGTTTCCAAGGAACAGAATACCCCCGGTAATAAGCACATGGAATAATCCCTATTTCTTGTTTGGAGGGTGGAGGGGGATATTGGATGCATGGAAAGGGCAGGATTAGAATAGGGTGCACACAGCAATACACCGACATGGTGATTTCTTCTCGTCAAGGCAAAGCAAAGTAAAGCACGGTCATGACAACAGGATGGTGAAGCGAGGTCGGTGAAGAATGCCATGTCAGACTGAGCGACTCGGGCCTATCCTCAACGGTGAGGGGATAGCGGCGGAAGGCAGAGTCTTGATTCCAGGCGGGGGTGTAGGACCGGTGAGAGCGATGCGCTGTGCTGGACCATGACATGCCCAGGTGGTGGGGACCTGCTGACTCAGACGTGTCATGTGTATGATGATGTATCGAAGCAGTGTCGCGTTGGCTGCAATGACTGCAAGTGACGGCGCAGTGCATGCATGACAGGCCGAACGGGTAGGGCAGAGGAACGGGCGAGGTGTAGACCGGGCCGAGGGGAGGAGGAGGAGAAGGAGGAGTCAGCTGTGTACATTCGCCTAGTGAGTGAGGACTGTTACAATGGAAAGACGACATTGGGCGCGAGGGAATCTATGGGTGGTGGTGTTTTGTCAAGGGGATTGATTGGGGTGTGCACGATAGGCCGGCAAGCTATCTCGAGCCGGCACACCTGGGCAGAGATAAGAGAAATGTCCCTCGGCGACTGCTTGCTGCTAGCAAATCCACGCCCCCAGCACCGCAGGCGCGTTTCTTTTGGGGGGCCATGGCAGCTGCACGCCACGATCTCGCGCCCACATTGACGACGACGACGACGACGACGACGACGAGCAAGCAGACAAACAAGCAGTCTCTGTGCAATCGCCCGGCCCCGTGTCTCCTCCAATCGCCGTCACCGTCCCCTCCTCTCCGTCTCAGCCCTGTCGACAGATTGCGGGGGCGCCGGGCCCGCGAAAACGACGGCTAGCCCGACAACCACCTCGACGGACCTGCCATGCGCCCTGATGAGCGGCCTCAAGCGCTCCCTGGACGAGTCCTCCCATGACGGGGACAAGCCTTCGCCCACGGCCTCGCCCACCTCGACGCTGAAGCCGCCCTCGCCCTCGCCTGCTACTGCTGCTGCTGCTGCTGCCGCGGTGGTTGCGCCGGCAGCCTCGAGCTCGTCGTTCCGCAATGTGAGCGCCTGCAACCGCTGCCGCCTGCGCAAGAACCGCTGCGACCAGCGCCTGCCTTCGTGCGCCTCCTGCGACAAGGCCAGCGTCAGGTGCGTGGGCTACGATCCCATCACCAAGCGCGAGATCCCACGCAGGTACGCACCTCATGTGTTGCACTGTGACTCTAGATGGCGTGCCGTATGCAAACAGACCTCGGCTCCCGTGCTGACCCGTGGCAAGCTATGTCTTCTTCCTCGAGACCCGCGTCGCATACCTCGAGACCCTGCTGGCCGAGCATGCCATTGACTTCCAGCCCGCAGACGACTTCAATCCCGCCTTTGCGCCCAACGGCCTCGTCCCGCCCCAACCCACCTCGGCCGCACCGCTGCACCGCAATGGCACCACCAAGCCCACCACGGCCCAGGCCAAGGAGGAGAGCGACAAGTACGACCGCGAGAAGCTCACCAAGCTCGTGTCCAACATCGGCATGGTCTCGGTCCAGGGCGCCAGCGACCCACGCTACCTAGGCTCCACGTCGGGCATCTCTTTTGCCCGCGTCGTCTTTGCCGCCGTCAAGAGCACCGTCTCTGGCTCGTCCTCGGAGCGAGGCAGCAACCGCGGCGGCAAGGTCACCAGCAGCGTGGTCGACAGTGGCACCTCGATGCGCGACTCCTTCTTCGGCCTGCAGACCAAGCCCACCATCCGCCAGGCGCCCTTTCCCGACCGAGAGCTGGGCTCACGCCTTGTTGAGCTCTACTTTGAGCATGCCAACCCGCAGATCCCCATTCTGCACCGCGGCGAGTTCATGGACATGTTTGAGCGCGTGTACACGTCGGGGGAGCGGCACCGCACATCACGAGAGTCGTACATGCTCAACATTGTGTTTGCTATAGGCGCGGGCATCATATTGGGCAGCTCCGACGCGGAGGACTCGCCCAACTCGGATCAGAGTCGCTCGCCCAACAGGGCCCGCTCATCTCCGCCGAGTAGCAAGAAGCGGCGGCTGGCTGGCGTCCAGCATCAACCGGAGGAATACCATGCTTCGGCCATTGTACACCTCGAGACTTTTCTGGGATCCACACCTGCAGCGGACCGGCCCGACGGCTTCGGCGGGGGACTGGAAGAGCTGCAGGCCGTGCTACTTCTTGCGGGTTTTGCCCTACTTCGACCTGTTGCCCCTGGCCTGTGGTACATTGTGGGCGTTGCTGTCCGCCTGGGAGTCGACTTGGGGTTACATTACGAAGACGGTGTAGGCATTGATGGAAATGGCTCGGAAGGCCATACCACGGGAAAGACGGAGTCGAAAACCGAGAGCAATGGCAATACCTCAACAACGGCTGCCGGCGCCTCGAATCCCTCCAAAGTGGATGCAAAGGAGAGAGGCCGCAGACAGTGGGTTAGAGATCTCCGACGGCGTTTATGGTGGTGCGTCTATTCGCTGGACCGCCTTGTGAGTACTTGTGTTGGCAGACCTTTTGTAAGTCTTATCCTCTGGTTGTGTATTTTTTTTTCCTGCATGACTGCCGTGTAACCGCCGTTATCGCTCGAACACGCCACCCTTGTCTGCAACACTTGCCATGACTAGATTCCGAACGAGGCCCGACTGTATGGCTGCTGGAGTACTTGCCAAAGCAGAATTCGGTCGAACCGACATTGATGTCCGCGGAACGTACAAAGAAAGAGCTGACATGTTGCAGGGAATCACCGATCAAATCGTGACCACCGAGTTTCCCTCGCTGCTTGATGATCGTTACATTACCAAGGAAGGATTTCTTGACCCACCAGTGCATCAGGATCGCCCGACATACAAGATTGTAGCCCACCACTACTTCCGGTTACGACTACTGCAGTCTGAAATCCTGCAGGTCCTACAGCATCGACAGGCACAGCAAGCCAGAGCAAGTGGTGCAAATCAAGGCAATGAATTCATGCACACGAAGCTGCCCTCGCCCTTCCTTGCCAATTTCGACTCCTTTCGTGCTTGGCGCGTGGACATTGATCGACGTTTGCTCGAATGGAAAGACTCTGCCCCCACGCAACTGGATGCTGGCGTACAGTTTTCTCCTCTATTTCTGGAGCTCAACTACTGGCAAGCCTTGATTATGCTGTACCGGCAAAGCCTGGTGGTACCGACTGGTTTGCAAAGTGAACTGGGAAATACCGGTTCGGATGTGGGAAGTCCTTCCATGGTCAATGTCGAGGAACGAGAAGACGAAGATCTAGTCTTCCTCAAGGTGGCTGAAGCTGGCCAGAAGGTGCTGAAGTTGTACCGGCAATTGCACCGTGTACACCTGGTGAATTACACATTTCTGGCCACCCACCACCTCTTCATGGCTGGTCAGTTATTCCCGACGTTGAAGTTGCCCGGCGCTAATATTACTCAGGTATATCCTTTCTCTATGCAGTCTGGCACAGCGTTCATGTACGCAGCTTATTGGTACGTATAGAAAAGCCGCTTCTGTGCAACACTGGCCGGTGGCCTTGTCTCTGAAACAATAGCTGACCTTGGTTGCAGTCACTTGACGATGTTGATTTTACGGTACTAGCCGCGACATCCGTTCTCGGTGATCTCATCGACAAGTGCCCACCTGCTGAAGCATGTCGTGACGCCTTTGATCGGATGAGCAAAGCAACCATACAAATGTGCATGTCGACAACGGGCTTTGGCGCACAAGCCCTGCGATCCTTACCACAGAAGCACCAATACCACGCTCGACCATCATCAACTTCACCAACCGCGACGTACACAACCACATCCGATGGTGATACAGAAATGCAAGGGTACAACTCGCGAAATAGAAACAACTACTTCGCCCAGCAGCAACATCAACAACAACAACAACAACAACGACAGCAATCATCCCGCCGCCCCACTCCACGCTTCGACATGAACCTCAAAGACCTCTTTTCCTCTGACGAAACCGATAAACGCTCCTTTAGCCGCGTATCCAACCAAGTCAGTGCCATGCGTCCTCCGCCCCCACCACCAATTAAACCCGAACCCTCCTCACATCTCCAATCCCAATCCCAGCCCTTTACCGCCGACCTCAAAATCTCCCCTCAATTACGATCACACCACCACCAACAAAACCAACAACAGGGTTTCTACTCCCCACCCCTCCAACAACAACCAAACTTTACAACCCCATCCTCCCTCTCCCCAGAACAACCACACAACCCTTCACCCTACCACGTCTCCACCCATCAACACCCTTACTCCTCCACATCTCCCTTTTCCACCACGGCTAATCCTAATCAAAATCAAAATCTCCATTCTGCATATCCAGAGCTTGGATTCTCGGATTTGGATTTCTTGGATAGTTTTCCTGTTTCAGGTGGTGATGGTGGTGATGGTGATGGTGGAGGTGGGGGCAGTGGAGGGGCTAGTGGAGGAGGTGGAGGGACGGCAATGCAGGATGTTGGTATTGGATTTGGAATGGGGTTTGGTGATGGGAGTCATGATTGGAGTGATGGGAATGGATTTGATTTGTTTGATGGGTTTTTCTTTGGACCCGGGGGGACGGGAATGTGATGGGGGGGTGGGTGTGTAGGGGATTAGATGTATGTATTGTGTCTTGTGTGTTGTTGGTGTGTATATAAGAAATCTTTTTCCCTTTTTTTTTTTCTTTTCGTGAAAAAGGGTCGTATATTGTAGCTCTGAGTCTTGCCATGGGTAGAGTGATTGTTCATCGAGATATATTTATATTTGTGCCTTGGTTTACAGTATAGTACAGTACAGTACAGTACAGTGAGTACTTGGTATGTAGGCTGTAACGACTCAGGCGTTGAGGTCTCCAAAAGGGGTCCGACTCTGCTCAAAGGTATATAAGAGTACGCGTAGGGGTCAAAATAACAAGATAGTACTTAATCCTATAGGTCTTGTACAAAAGGACAAAAACTCTTGTATATATCCAACGTGTTGTCAGCTTAAGCTCACACCTTACATCACTTTGAAGCCCCCCCCCGCCCAAACCCACTACAAAAGCCATAACAGTGACATTGTTATAAAAAAAAAGGATTCTTCTTTCTAAAACATTCTTCCCTCCCCCGCTCTACACATGCAACATACAACATGCAAAGCTACTTCCAACTTTGCCCTTCCTATAATTTTCCTAGGGAAACCTTTCCTAACCCTACCCTTCCCCCAAAGAGGAAAAAAAAAGAAAGAACGAAAGAGTAATTCATGAATGGAGATTATACCGTCATTTTTCCAACCCCGTTACCTTCCTACAAGTTGAAGCTCTACCCCTTGTGGGGGAAAAAACAACCCCCCTATTCCACATTCTCGTATCAAAACATATCCCAAACCCCACCTTCCCCAAATATAAAAAAAAGAAGAAGAAGAAACGCCGCCCAATGCTCCTCCTCTTTTCTTTCATTCAAGATTCCTTGCATTCTACCCAGATGATTTCATTCTGGCGTCGTATATCGTTCCAGTCTCTCCGAGATGGTGTGGTGTGGTGAGTTAGGAGGCAGGGGTATTACTTATGGTACATGGCAAAAAAAAAGTGGGGGCGAGTGACGCCCGGGTGACAAGTAGTGTACAAGTGCATCACCGCTCATGTCGGTGTGCAAACGTTTGTCGAGACGTTCAAAACTCGGCGCGCGGCTCCCGTCGTGGTGGCCTGTCTCCGCCGCCGAATCCGCCACGATCACCACCACCTCTCCTGTCGCCACCGAATCCGCCTCCGCCGCGTCGGTCACCACCGCCGAAGCCACCTCTTCCTCGGTCACCGCCAAAGCCTCCTCCTCCTCGCCTGTCACCGCCGCGATCTCCGCCGAATCCACCGCTTCGTCGATCACCTCCACCGAAACTACCACCTCCTCTTCGGTCTCCGCCAAAGCCTCCGCGGTCACCACCTCGCCTGTCGCCGCCACGGTCACCACCAAATCCACCGCTGCGACCACCTCCATAACCACCACCACTTCTCCGGCTACCACCGCCCGAGAAGACAGAGACAGGTGGGTTAGGAGGAGTAGGCATACCCCATCCGAACTCGGCCAGACGGTTCGCACCCTCTAGCAAACCGTGCTTATCGCCGTACCATTGGTAAGAACCAAAGAGACCACGGAAAGCACCGTCAAGCTGATCAGGGTAGACCTTCTTGTGCGCCTCAACGCACTCGGTCAGGATCTTGCCAATGTTCTCTGGGACCTCGGCGGCCTCTGATAGATCAAGGGTTGCGCACTCGAGTTGCTTTGTAGCGTCTTTGAGAGGCAGATCGCGAAGACGGCGGCGGACCTCCTGCTTCTCAAAGGGACTAAGCAGGATCCAGCCCTCACCTTCCTTGCCGGCACGACCGGTACGGCCAAGGCGATGAATGTACGAGTCGCGGTCGCGGGGGAGACCAATCTGGACGACGTGCGTGACATTGGGAAAGTCCATGCCACGAGCGGTGACATCGGAGGAGAAGAGGACACCACTCTTTGCGAGACGGAAGTCGTCCGCGGCCCGAGTACGTTGTGCCTGGGAGAGCTTGGCGTGGATCTCGTATGTGCGCAGGCCAGAAAGAGGACGGCTGTTATCGAATGCAGAGGCACCGCGTCGGGAGCCACCAGAGGTGAGTTTGTAGAAGACGGAAGACGCAAGGGTGACCTCGGCGGTGCTGTTAAAGTAGAATATGGCCTTGAGGGGGCGGGCTTCGCCAGACTGGCTGGCGGTTTGTGCTTTGGTGAGGAGTTCGTACAGAGTGGGCATGATGTTCTCGAAGCCATGGACGTCGACAAAGTACTGGGGAACGCGCTGATGTGTGGGTTCCTCGTCTTCAGAGACACACTTGGCAAAGTGGAAGCCGGGACGCATAGTCTGGCGGACGAGGTGGACGACATCGCGGGGAATGGTGGCTGAGAACATGAGATTTTGGCGTTCAACCTCTTGGGGATCGGGGAGGTGCCTTTTGATCTCTTCAATCTCCTTGGTGAAGCCGTCGTCTAACAGGCGATCAGCCTCGTCCATGACCAGTGCGTTCAGCTTGGGTGCCTTGATGCCAGAGTAGGGGTCGGAGAGGATATCGAAGAGACGGCCAGGGGTGCCAATGAGCAGATGGCAACCCTCGCGTAGTGTCTTTTGCAACATGGCTCTCTTTTGGGTTCCGCCCACAGCGACCTGGACAACGATGCCGGTGCCAGCAGTCACCTTCTGGGCCTCGACAGCAATCTGCTCGGCAAGTTCACGGGTCGGCGAGATGACAATGGCGCGGATGTCGTCGGCCTTTGCCTTCTTGTAGCCGCGAGTCTTTTCGCCAAGCTTGGGGTCGTGTTGGATGATGCGTTGGATGACGGGGATGAGGAAGCCGAGCGTTTTGCCAGTACCGGTCTTGGCTTGGGCGATGCTGCAGTGTGTTAGTCTACAGATGCACGATTGTATAGGGCGAGGCTGCTTACACGTCGACGCCACTCAATGCTTCGTTGATGGTCCGCGTCTGCACGTCCGTCATGGTTTCCAGCCGCATCTTGTTGGTGATGGTGTCGATGAGGTTAGGGTGGACGAGACCCCGCGTCTTCAGCTCCTTGAACGTGGTGACGGGGCCGTTGTGTGCAATGTTCTCCTCGGCCTGCGTCTGCTGGGCCTCTGCGGCAGCAACCTGTTGCCACTGTGTGCTGTGGTGGAAGCCCGCAAACGAGGCGTTGGCGAGGCGCGACGTCTGCAGCGGTATCCTCAGCGCAGTCGACGACTGTGTGAGGGGTGTTCGGAGAGCGCGCGAGGAGAAGGCGGCCGTCGAGAGGCTCCTCGACAGCGTCGCGGGACATCTTCGCATTGCGCCAAACATGATGGGCGGACTGGGGCTGCGAAGCAAGTGTCCGCGGGCAGGAAGGGAGGAAGGGGGAACAGGGGAAATGCAGACTATGCAAGCCGGCTAAGAGACGACTGTCACGGTGAAGAGAGGTCGCCGCAGTACGATGGTGTGCAGGCGATGGGCGAGGGTGCAGAGGTGCAGAGGCTGTCGATGTGCGTGCTGTACTCCCTGGAGGTCGACTACGAACTTTTTCGAGGCCCGTGCATCTTAAAAAATCCACGCTAGTCTCGCCACATCTGCCCGATAAGATAGTCACGGCTTCATCTAGAGCACGTCGTGGATTCGTGATGAGAGAGAGAGAGAGAGAGAGTAGTCCATTACTTCATGACTTCGTGACCTGTGGAAATGCCTAGACCCAAATGCAAAACGCCGACCATGCGTGTCCTCGTCATTCATCCTTCTCTCCTTCCTTCCATCAATCAACCTTCCTCCTCCTCCCTCACGCTCCTCCTACCGCTAGCACCCTCTTTTCCTACCCCCGCTGCACCCAACTGCTCAAAGCCCTGTTGAATGCCCCCAGTGACCCCTCGAATCCACCACAGAGCCATCTCATGCACAATCTGACCCACCTTGCCATCGTTCATCTGGCACACCATCTGCGACAGCCGCAACCCTCCTCGACTGATCTCGTCCACCGTCATGACGCCTGTGTTGACCACGCGGTTCGTAATCTGATATCTCCTCTCAAATTGATATGCCGAGGCGATGAAGAGTCGGACATATGGCAGGAGAAACTGCACAAGGATGAAGGTCTGGAAGACAACGGTGGCTGTGATGCGGTGCAGTATACTCAGATCCTGTAGAGGTGTGCTCTGGGACAAAGCCGTACGCTGGCCGACTGATATCATAGCGTGCTCATCCGCCATGGTACGTGTATCCGCCAAAGCTACCGGGAGAGCCGCTTGCAGACTCAGCCTCTCTTCAGGTGTGAGCTCGGTTGGTAGACCTCGCAGCAAATAAGTAATGCCGTGTACATAGAGCTGTCGCGTGAGAGATGCGGAGATTCCGTGCATGTCTTGGAGGGGCGCGCTCGATTCGCGGTGTGCTTGAGTAATGAGACTCCTGCCTGATCGCCGTTAGGTTGCTGGAGTATGACAAGAGTATGCATACTGCAGACGTACCTTGACTAGCATATCGCCAGTTGATTCCAGTGGCAGCTTCGTGCACGGCAAGCCTTGGCGCTAGACCGCTCCCTGACGAGCACGGTCGCTCAGACACAGAGTCTGAGAAATCAATCTCGCCTTCCGCGAATGCAAGCGAGAACCGATTAGGGGTTGCACTGCCGCTGCCAGGTCTTGATGAGTAGCTCGGCGGTGGTGTCTCAGGCTCGGATCCTTCCGACACCGAGCTAGACTTGCTGTGTAAACTGCGATTGCGGGCGTCGTTGAGCGACTTTCGAAGCGAAGGGAGTGTCGGTATGCGGTTGGACACCATGGCAGGCAGCATCTGGTAGATCATGCTGGGTCGAGTAGATTTTGAAGCTTCAAAGGCCATATCCGAGTCCATCTGTATGTCCAAGTTTCTTGTCCGGTCTGTCCGCAGCATGTTGTCGGGTTATATGCGCTTTCGAGCTGCGGGGTCCGTATAGTCCATACAGCTCAACCAGAGTTGACCGCAAACGGGTACCTCCAAAACCGATCAGCGGTCGAGGAGATAAGGATCGAAGACATGCTCGCAGAGTTTTGGCGGTGCAGCTCCCGCAAAGCGGCTATTCTCGTTTCGAAGGCCATTACTCAGGCCGAGCATGGGTCTCGAGGGTGAGGAGAGGAAGCATGTGAAAGTTGTTGGGATGTGCGGGTTGGCCCGTGGGTGGGCAGCGGCGCGCAGGGTCCATGCTGCGATCGCCGAGCGCTAATCAGCACATCGACCTGTCTTTGACATACACATCTACTTTGTTGATACAACAGGAATGAAAAGACCTTTCAAACAAAGTTTGCAACCTGTGAAGCATCAAGGAGCTGGCTCAAAAGGCAAACAAACCCTGTACTCTGTTAGTCACAAGATCACACATCACAGATCCTCGTCAAGACACCAAAGATGCGCAGACCTCCAAGAGAGAATTCTACCTAAGAAGTACTAAAGATCGCATCCTAAGCAACAAGACCCAATATTCCAAAAGAACGTTTCTCATCGTCAAATTTTCGTCAAAAGAGTGTGTGATGTCTGCGTGCCATCCCGTCGTCGGATTTGTTTCTGGTCTCGCCCAAATGACTGTGTGTCGGGTTTCAGACTCTTTATCCCATAGAGGAAGTGGAGTGACACCGAGTGCCTCGCACGAGTTCCGTGTGCGCAATAACTTTTGTCGGCTCTCGTTGCTCTCACACCCAAGGGTTTAGAAGATAACGTCTAGTTGCAAGTCAAGTCGCCGGTGCGCCTGTCGTGGTTGCATCGGCCGTGGTACATGTAGGCCAGATTGATGTAGCCACCCTCATGGTGGGTGTAGAACTGGTTGCCACCCTCCATGTACCTACTCTGCAGTTAGTACCTGGGGCTATTGAAGATGTAATAGTCAAATCCTTACATGCAGTCGTAGTCGGTGTGAAGAAACTCGCCCAATTTCAACTCGGCCCTGACGCGGCCGGACCACTTGTTCTCATGCTGGAAATTGTACCCCTTGTTGTAGCAGATGGCAGCGGGGTACTTTTCGTAGTCGGGGTTGCGATTCCACATCTCGGTCACAGTTTTTTTGGTGAACAACTCGCGGGCTTCGTTCCAGTTTCCGAGGTGCTCAATAGTGTTGACGCCCAGCTGAAGCGCGATCTGAATGGCCTTCAGAGCGGCGGCACCAGCAGTAATGGATATAACGGACAAAGTGATCGGGTCGAAACGCCTATCGAGTTCGATAAGATCACCAGTTTCGCGGCGCTCCACTGTGGCTGGTCGGTCCTCCGTGGCCGGTAGGTCCTCGGGCATGTCAGGCTCAACTCCAATGATAAAGTTGCCATCGGCGTCCTGGTATCAAAATTAACATGCTGCGCTGTGTACAGAGTTTTCATGCTTATTTAGTCTCAATACGCACAAAAGTGCCCTGTGCTACCCAGAGAGTTGCAGGAGGGATGTCAGCATTGACGGCGCCGTCTTCATTGCCGATCTGAGGGGTGGGATTGGCGGCAGAGGTGGCTGCAAGAATCGTGAAGATCAAGCAGTTGATGGTTGAAGACCTCATATTGGGAAGGGGCGGTGTCTTTGGAAGTAACGAGAAGACTTTTGGAATGATTGATAACTGGAGACTGGAGTTGAGTGACTGTGGTGAGTGGTGAGGAATATTATGGTCACTGCGGATGGGACCTTTTATATTGCAAGAAGGGCTTGTAGTCGGCGTCTGCTCACGTACTGCATCAGAAAATATTCTGGAGCGCCGAATAGACTCTCGGTGATATTCCTCGTAGAACTGCTGAGGCGACTGTGAAGTGCTAATGCGCCTAGCTGAGAGCTCGGTGTATGGGCGCATGATACATACTCACGTGAACCTTCGTCCGTCCTGCTAATGTCTCTTTCGTTTTGGCAGCTGATGTGTATGATCCATCCCTGGGATCCTGTGAATAAAGCGGTAGTCGTTGATCGAGTTGCTGGTAGGCAGCAGATATCCTTGATGTTGGCAAAGATGTCTTTACAAGTCGGCAATCTCGTACTGGATGTATCAACAGGTCGATGACAGATGCTTTTTCATGCCTCCTGATGCGTCAGAACTTGCAATACGCTTCATAATTTTCTCATGAGTAACAACGGAGTCCTCTGTGAGCAGTCCTAGACGCTTCCTGCTTACGGACAGTCACATTCGATCTCGTGTCATCTAACGAGCGCTGCCGAAAAACGCTATCGAGTGCAGCAACTACTACTACTGTTAACTCTTCATGTAAATTAAACTAGGGTGGTAAATAGGTTCAAGGTACCCTGGCGGGTTTTGGGTAGGCTTAGGGGTCACACAGACCACGGGTTAGGGTTAGGTAAGGGTCGCATAGGCTATAGTCTAGGTTAGGGTAGGGTTTACGTGACTAGCAGATTAGGTCTAAGTTAGGGTGGTAGGAGGGTTAGGTTAGGGGTACCTAAAGGTACCTATTCTAACATAAAAAAGTCATAAAAATTATACGTAAGCACTTAGGTTACCCTTTAACTAACCCTGACCCAACCTATACCCATTTACCACCCTAGATTAAACCAATTAAGGGCTTCAACCCCCGAAGAACTTTCTGCATGCCCTGTCGACTCACGCAGGCCTAAATCTGCGTCGTTCGACTTTAAGGCAACCATCAATATTTATCGAAAGACCAGAACTACTCTCTTGAGTTATTGGGTACGAATTCCAAGCTCTTAGACATTGTTGTAAGCTGGACATGGGTCCTACGCAAGCCTTCGACAATCAGAACTAGGGCATAGTTGACACTGCATACTAATTACATTCGCATTCGCATTCGCATTCGCCCAGTTTTGCGGAGTAGGATTGATATTTCGTAGGTCTTTCTGGCCGTGTACATTCGGTATAATCATGCTGCAGACGATCTGATTGGCCAGAGACATGCTAAAGTAGGTCTGTTTGCGCAAAGAAGGTTACGGCGCCTCCCGTGGTGGGTCAAGTACTATGTAATGCATCTCCGACTAATTAGTGCTTGAAGCTTTGATCCAAACACGGCTATTTGAAGCTTCGTGAGATCCGATACATAGGCCCACAAAAGTACATCGGAATCGTAGTCGACGACATCGGTGAGGACCTACCTTGTTAGTGAACTCTTCGTCCGTCAAACTCAATACAGTGAACAAATGGTCGGTTCCTACATACATGGCATCTGCGTTTCGTGAGGAGGAGCGGGGGCCACCGGCACAAACCTCTTCAGTGTTACCGCCGACAGATAAGCAGGTTACAGGCGAGTCTTACCTAGATCGCATGCACGACCTCGAGAGTATCTCAGGTTCGACGTGTAGGCCCTTTAGTAACCGTTCATGGCTCGGCGGGAGATCGGACAAGCCCGGGGGTGCCAAGCACGTTAACTGCAAATGTGATATTGGCGGCTGACCCCACTCCACAACACCGTGCCAATCCAGAAGCTGCAACTCGAACACAGACATCGCCGCTTCTAGATTTGCCCAACAATCAAAAACGCTGTTCTATCCCTATGGCTAGAGAACACGGCCTTGGTATGCCAATCGCCTCACTTCTAGCTCTCCGTGTGTGCTCCTACTGCAGCTGGGAACTAACAGCTATGGCCCAGCTTGTCATAAACCACGGCAGTGCATCGTGTGGCAGAGTTCCAGCTCGACCGAGGCCGGGTAACATATGTGGCTTGTGTACAGGTAGATTCTTCCGCTCATTCGGACACGGCGAAGGCTCAGTTTCCACGAATTCTTCCGGGTGCTGATGAGGGCAACGAATAGGATCGTGAGCGACATATAGTTTGACATTGACAGAGCTGTGCGCTTGAAGTACAACGGTGTACAGCGACGTTGACACGTTACTACCGGACTCATGACTGGTAGTATCGCCAGAGTCCTCTCTTCAAATGCCAGGGCAAGATGAACCTCTGTAATCAATCTCTAATACCAACTTGCAGCAAGGAAGGGTGTCGGTTGCCTCGTTCCTGGGTCAGACTGCCCGTCTCAAAGACTGGATCTTCTGCTTGCCGTGGTAATTTCCGAGAAGATTGTAAGCCTGGATACACGGCGTGGAAATGAAGCGGCGCACTATCGGTATCGTGCATGAACAATTCTACCACCACAAATCATCTCTTCAAGGGTCCGGCCTATAGGCATGTTATTGCATCCCGATTCCACTTAATTAATAACGTCTGTGCATATGACGAGTGTCAAAGGGGGGCTCCTGGCGAAGTTTGCGATGATTATGAGGCCGAACGCTCACCACGATAGCCTGATATGCGGAGTTCATTCGAGTCCCTACTCTGTCCACATCGTGGTAAATCTGACTGACAACTATTCACCGAGTTCATGACCGGGGATATGAGGAGAGGATGAAGGTGAATGTATGGTTGACAGTTGGACATCCCTGGCATCCGACGTCGACACGAAGAGGAAAGAGAACACTGTCTTTGCTAGATCAGAATTTCTAGCCCCTCGTATGGAAGTAGCAAGGCAGAATTGTGTCTTCTCTTCTGGCTCTGTTCGTTCACTTGCGCCATGCTTGTCGTCAGTGTCAATTTGCTCGTACCCAGAGGAAGCAAGCATTAATCGTCAGCCCACATTGAGAAACATGAGTCAGGCCGTGGCAGTTCGATGAAGCTTAGTAGCCTATTCCAGACGTAATACACCACTTTTGTATGCCCGGGGTCGAAAGATCCCGACTTCACAGGAGTTCCGGTTTTAGCATGGAGAGAAGTCCGCGTTTTGATATTGGGACGAAGCCTTGGTGCTTTTGCTCTTGTGGAGTACTTGGTGTCCACGTTATTTACCATTGATCCTTAATTCGTTGATTTGACCACAACTGGAAGGCCTGTGCGTATACTTCTGGTTGGACCGCTTATGTGCGCTGTAATTGCTATAGGCATGGCTCTTGGGTACCTTAGCACGAAGGTTTCAGTCTCTGCTTTGGGGTTTGATGCCCGGAATGATCAATACAGTCCAGAGTGAGTCGTTTGAGATGGATCACTGCGATTAGCGTGGTAATTAGATAGTCGTGGAGCATGCTAAAGTCTGCACAGGGACGGTCAGATGTCGTCAGTGGCTGTCACTAGATGCTGACAGTCACGTCTCAATTCCAAATAAGTGCGTTATAGGTATGTTGCCCGTAGAAGACCATCGAAGCAATCCCATCCATGGTTCGGGCGTGTTGGCTCAAAGTGAATTATCCTTCCAGATACCAAATTGGCTAGCGGGGCAAGTCAAAAGATGGGACGGTGAACGCTGGAAGAACGCTGACGAATATCATCGTGGCCGCTTCAAAGAATTGTAAGGATTACTAGAGGATTGTTGGACAATCAGTCGAGACGGAGCACCAGAGACGTCGTGAACTCAGGTGGAAATCTGCCCGTGCTGACTTGACTAGTGCTACCGTGCGGAACCGCCATCGATGCGTTCACTCGCTGGGCTGGTGGCCTAGCCCACTCTCCCTTCTCACAGTACATCTTTGCTACGCGAGTATTATAGTGCAATGGCAAAGCTCACACATTCCTTAACTGTTAAAAGGCAGTCATCCAGGACTCCAGATGCATATGGAACCCAAATGTAGCATCCCATACATCACGCTTCTGAAAGACATTCTTCCTCAATCGTCTTCCGATCAAGCTGGCAGAAAGTACTCATGCCGAGATCTGAGGCTTTGTATAGGTGCCGACACTAACGCTGAATCTGAAAGCTACTATTCTCCACACCCAGTGCATGTTGTCATCAGCTTGTTGCACAGGCTTAGCACATCAATCGGATGTCTCTCAAGGGTGCGCAACTTCTGGGTTACCTTTGATCTGGGTCACCTTTGAGACCATATTGCGAATAAGAGCGACGTTAGACTCACAAATCCGCTTCCGTTCCTTCACAAATCCAATTTAATATTGAGAGAATGTTCAGATCACCGCAGTAGTGCCCTTTCCGTCTCGTAAAGATTCTCGGCTTTGCGACAACCGTATATATTTTGTGTCATATCATACATAAGATCTGCAGTACACCAGTGTTCCTCAAGTTATCTATCGACTCAGATCTGAAAGTGTCGACCTGGAGTGTCGACCTGGAGTACCGACCTGACGCAATCGTGTATCGATACAGACCTGGTCGGCTGCTATCCACCATCAAGAAATGGGGCAGAGGTCACCCAGTAGTAGGCCAGAAATTGCACGACTATCTGTGTGTTCAAGCCTGTCGACATCGATCAAACTATGTTGGGGAACGGGGCAGGGATGGAAACAAAAAGAACAGGATAACGATACTGAGGAAGGGGCGCAACAGACCATGTAGATTATGACAAAAGAGAGGACAGATAGATCGTCGCAGAAGAGCAAGATAGTTTACCGTCGGAAACGATACTTGTGCCAGCCGTGAATGTCACCGAACACCAGCCGACAGAGGCTCAGTGGTCTGGCTCTCCCAAATGTTGATCTAAAAATTGAATACTTCACATCGTTCTGAACCTGTCTGAGATAGTCGTTCACTTTAGCGAACGGCTAAGTCGAGACCCCATGGACAGGTCGTCTGACGGGAGAGGGGAGATGGACGTCGAACACCATACACTTTGAAGACACGCTGCATTCGAAACCAGTGGCTCCAAAGGAGCCCGAATTTCCCTAGTTTCCATAAGTCTAGCGGTGTAAAGGACATACCACAGTCGTGATAAAGCGAGTCAGATGGGCTCCGAATGTTGTTTTCGACGCGGAAGTGCTGCGAAGTTATGTCTACAAGTATGGTTGGTCAATTCAGCACACTTTCTGCGAGCGCCCAGCTCTGGAAGCAAGAACAAATCTGCTGTGTGGTGTGCACAAGAACTAGAAGATACCTATTGATACTTATGATGGGCGCAGACAAGTATTGATAGTGACGAATCCATACTGGCTGTGGTGCGTAGGATACCGTCTAATCCGAGTGATGTGGGTACGCCACATAATCCTGTGAGCTTCTTGTCCGTGGAATCTTCAGTATGGTCGTCCTGCTGACACGCCCGTGGGGTCTGGTCGTGATTCAGACGTTGCTTCGCGTTTCGGGAACTGGGATAGAGTACGAGGCCTTGTGGAACTTCTTGATTTCTATATGGTAACGTACACGTCAACCCACCCTATCGGATATACCGCCCGCGAGAATGATAGTGGCGATATCCGACTATCTCGATATTCCAGATGAGTGCTGTTGTTGTTGTTGATAGCGGACGGTCGTCGGCTCGTCGCCACAACGCCGATCGACCGCGAACACTCAAGGTCGCATTTGCGGAGCAATTGGCGATTGGTTAATGAGCGATCTCAACCGCGTGGGCCATGACATTGATCTGGGCGTTTTTGAACTTTTGCCAGGGTCTGAATGCGGAAGTATACCCAGCTGCAGCATGAGCTGTCTAGCGTGACTTCTAGGACATCTGACGGGTCTAAGAGTGATTCGTACTGCACGAGAAGTGCATACGAGATGGCAACCGTCCGCTTAGGAGGGACTAAACATGTTGCAAAGAAAAAGGGGGGTATGTTAACCTGTCAAGGTAATTGAATCCTGTTTCAACTTATGCGTATTTCGCTGTCGGGCGCTTGAGGCAGTATGGAACCCCGATAAGAGATACTAAGTCTATCGGGCCTTTGAACATCAGTCTTGTGACCGAGGCTATGACATCGTGTCTGCCAATTTCAAGGTCGTATGCAGGCGATAGTTTCACAAACATTGGTCTGTTCATGGAAGTGCGAGGTCGTCTAAGGTGAGATGAGATGGAATTGCAGGTCAAGAATGGACGAGTACTCCGGTGTTCACAGACTCTTGAAAATCGGGGAAAATCGAATTTTTGATTGGCAGAGCATGGCTATCGCGTGCAACGTCGCTCTATTGGGACATGCTGCCACGTGCATGTTACACTGCCCTCCAGGGCTACGTCTTGCGCCAAGGATCAGAATGATTTACTTCAACGTGTATGCGGTCACGCGCAGCGGGATAGGGTCGCGTCGGACGCAATGACAATTGGTGTCTGCTTGATGTGGCTCTGCCCAACCGCAAATCTGGCGAGTCCAGTGAGCAGCGAGTTTGCGTCGTCTCAAGCATTGTGTGCACGTTTATATGCTGCTGGACAAAAATCCTTTTGCGGCGTTATTTAGGGTGTCGTCCAGAGCCGCGTCGCGCTATGGTAGTGCGCAGGAGCGCAGTCGAATCGATGGTCGTGATTTGCTAGCAACCATGATGTAATCCTTCATAGGGCCTAGTCCGATGCAAGCCGTGGACACGGTCAGGGATTGTCGGATGCAGGTCGGCCAGGGATATGCTCCTCAGAAATGAGCACACGAGCGATAAAGCGAGATGCCTAGGGGAACTGGCTACGTCGTAAATCCGCAATCATCGCGCACAATGATGCTTGGCTGGAGTCTTCGTCTTGATGCTCGGATACGCAAGCTCGTGGAGCACTCTTTGGGCATGTTGTTCGCAGCGAGCAGACCATGTTCCAACACGAGCTCTACTGTGTAAGCAGTGCTCGCTTTCCAACTTGCAGGCTGATCTGCCATCGCCCACTCAAGACGCAGGTAGTCTTCGGAAGCTCTAGCTCTTCCGCATAACCTGCATGCGCCTTCTGCCTGTCTTGACATCGGGCCCATGCTCTGCACCAGTAGCAAAGCACTCCCGGGCTATGGAAGGTCTTACATGCGGCCTGTATCACTGGTCCCTGTTGGATATGTGTTGGATATGTGTTGTATGTGTGTTGGATGACAGACCTGTCCTTGCTGCGTTGTACAAATTCTCGCGCAGTGCTCCGCGTTCCCCGGATCAGCATGATGGGAAGAGTGCTTGTGATTTTTGTGGCGTGAATTGACGTAGATCGTTCATGGTCAGAAAGTAGCCTTGGGAAAGCGGCGAGGTCACTGTTTGTGTCCACCACTCCAGTAGCCCCCGAGGCCGAGAGCGGCAACTGCTAGGCCCATTCAGGATAGGCGTGCGATGGCACCTTCGACTTGATCACGCAATCCGCCTCCAACGCTCTCGACCAAGGTGTGACGGGAGGCTGTCACTCACCTTGGGGTGCAGTAAGCAGCTTCCCCACATGCAGGCGGTGAATCCGGCCTTGATCAGCTATAAGGACGCCCGTCACACGCCCACCACACAACTGTTCTTCTACTCTCTCACCATCTGCGCCTTCACCGCCATCTGTGCCATCTTTCCCTCGGCCACAAAGAAAGATTCCGCACGTGAGCTTCCTATTCTGACACACGACACCTATCTCAAGATGGCACCAAGTGTGCTGCTAGAGCCAGAGTCCGGGACGCCTTACCCGTCCAAGTCGTCAATCCAGGTCGAAGGTGGTGTTTCTCTAGATGCTCACGCACCTGTCGGCGGTCATGTATCTTTCAATTCTTCACAGTCTGCAAATTCTCACGGCAATGCCCAACCCAATGGCGCGAATGGCCACTCCAACGGCAGTGCGGGACGTTCACTGCATGGCCAAGACTTCATTTCTGCTCAGTCACTTCACCAACAATCCGAAAATTATGCCTCACAAGCACAAATCCCTGGCAGCCGCCAGAAGAAGCCCAATATTCTGTACATTATGGCCGACCAGATGGCTGCTCCACTACAAAAGTTCAATGACCCGAATTCGGTCATCAAAACACCTCATCTTGACGAGCTCGCAAGGACCGGTATCAACTTCGCAAGCGCATACTGCAACTCTCCACTATGTGCACCATCCAGATTCACCATGTGCACAGGGCAGCTCCCATCGAAGATCGGCGGTTATGACAATGCTTCGATACTTGGTCCCGAGGTCCCAACCTATGCTCACTACTTCCGGCGTGAAGGCTATGAGACTGCGCTAGCCGGCAAGATGCACTTCATCGGCCCAGATCAGCTACATGGTTTCGAGCATAGGTTAGTATTCAGATCACATGGTTAGACTGTCACTGACTTTTTAAATTCAGGCTCACCTCGGATATCTACCCTGGCGACCTGGGATGGGCAGTCAACTGGGACAAGCCAGAGGAGCGCCAGGAGTGGTACCACAATATGTCCTCCGTCATGCAAGCCGGACCTTGTGTACGATCTAATCAGCTCGACTACGACGAGGACGTCATGCACAAGGTAAGAACATGCAATCGCTAAGTGTACATGCAAAGATCTCGCTGAGATCAAGCAAACGCTTTGATCGTTGAAGCATGCTAATTTATATCAGTCGCAGCAATACCTATACGACTACGTTCGTTCTGACCCGGAGACACGTCGACCTTTTGCTCTTACCATTTCCTTGACTCACCCACATGACCCGTACACCATGATTCGAGAGTACTGGGACCGCTATGAAGGTGTCGAAATCCCCCTGCCGAAGACAGAGATTGCCCAAGAAGATCAGGATTCACACTCACGGCGATTGCTGAAGACCATTGATCTCTGGAACAACCCAGTGCCCGACGAGGCTAAGATCCGAGCTCGTCGTGCCTACTTCGCCGCCTGCAGCTTTGTTGACGACCAGGTTGGTAAGCTCGTCAAACTCCTCAAGAACTGCTACCTCGAAGATGACACCATCATTGTGTTCTCTGGCGATCATGGCGATATGTTAGGCGAGCGAAGCCTGTGGTACAAGATGAGCTGGTTTGAAAACAGTGCTCGAGTACCGATGATTATCAACTGCCCAGCCAAGTTCGAGCCGAAGCAAGTCAAAGAGTCCGTCTCCACCATGGACCTCCTCCCCACATTCGTCGACCTCGCAGGAGGTGATGCCTCTGCTATACTTCCCATTGACGGTGTCAGTCTGCACGAGTATCTCGTTTCGGATCAGCCTGGCAAAGACGAAGTTTTTGGCGAATACATGGGCGAAGGCACCGTTACTCCCACGTACATGATACGCCGTAACCAGTGGAAGTACACTTACTCCCTGGCCGACGCACCTCAGCTCTTCGATCTTGTCAACGACCCGCAAGAGTTGGAAGATCTCGTCAAGTCCAAGAAGCCTCATCATCAGAAGATCCTCGCTGACTTCCAGGCTGAGGCGCGCGCGAAGTGGGACTTTCAGCAAATCCATGAGGACGTATTGAAGAGCCAGCGCATGCGTCAAATTGCATGGAGTGCCCTTCAGATCGGTAAGACGACATGTAGACTCAATATGAGTACCTTGACTAATGATGTTGCAGGCCGCAAAGAGTCTTGGGATTACCAGCCACCTTACAACGACAAGGACCGCTTCATCCGCTCCCACATTCCTCTAGATGATCTTGAGCGCCGCGCCCGCTTCCCCGTAGTTGACCACTTGGGTCGTGAGAAGACTGCTAGTGCAACTCACCACGGTCTTGCTGGGGCTTGCGGTGAGTGATGCGAGAAAGGCGGCACCACGCCTGTTCATGTCCGACCCACGGACGGTTACCCAAACGGTTCTACATGTGTAACCTGTACTATGATTTCAGCGGCATCTCTTGCATTTCACACTCGTTCCATGCGGCATGGCTGCACGTATTTCCGAGCAATTGAGTGTCTTTCAGCAGACACATGAGAGGCATTTGGAGGGATTATGACTGGCTTGGCGAGGCGTTGTCATGATTACATTTTGGAGGCGCAAAAGCCTGAACTGTACAAATATACGATCGAAAATACAATGAGACGAATTCTGGCAACGCTGGTCAATAGGTGCTACTGCATGTGTGAGATGGCCCTAGGAAAAAACCCAAAAGTGCAGCGTCGCATTGGATGGTACTGATGGTGTTGCGATAAGCAGGCACGATAAGCGTCAACTGTCTCACCACGTCAGGGTACCACGTGAGGGCGTGGCGGTCGCCTGCAACGGGCGGCGGTATGTTCCTTGACTTCTTCACCTCACCCAACCACGCACTCTATAGCTTGCACTCCATTTTACCTATAGTGCCGCGATCCTCTTTCACTTGTTTCCAAATCTCGAGACTAGCCATCACATCATAAAGCAACATGTCGACTGCTGCCCGCCGCCGCTTGATGCGCGACTTCAAGGTACGCCACCGTTGTCTCCGCCTGCATCGGTCAGGCCGGACACAGTCAACAGAACCTCTGCTAACCAGCTTGACCGCAGCGCATGCAAACTGATCCTCCTGCGGGAGTCTCTGCTTCGCCCATCGCTGACAATGTAATGACTTGGTGCGGCTCCCATCTCCATCTCCATCCCCATCCCCGCACGCGACGCCCATCATAACGGTTTATGCTTTCGCAAACTACAATCACGAGCTCCAAATTCCTTGCTGCGAAGCTGGAAATGCATGGGTAACAAGCGCTAATACTTGTGTAGGAATGCAGTGATCATTGGCCCCGCAGACACGCCCTTTGAAGATGGGACGTTCCGCTTGGTAATGCACTTTGAGGAAGCGTACCCCAACAAGCCGCCCAGTGTCAAGTTCATCAGTCAGATGTTTCATCCCAATGTCTATGGCACAGGAGAGTTGTGTCTGGATATTCTACAAAACCGATGGTCGCCTACATACGACGTTGCTGCAATCTTGACCAGTATTCAGAGGTGAGTTGTCAGTGGACGTGCAGAGGGGAATTCGAGCACCTCGGTCCCAAGGCAGACGCTGACGACGTACAGTCTGCTCAACGACCCCAACACCTCGTCGCCGGCGAATGTCGAAGCATCGAACTTGTACAAGGAGAACCGCAAGGAGTACACAAAGCGTGTGCGCGAGACAGTCGAGAAGAGCTGGGATGATTAGTCGGGCTAGCAACAGTCAAGCATGCATCACGACAAGGCATACTATGGAGTTCAAGGGATATGTTTTCAGGTGTACAGGTTATACGCAGGTTCAGTGGCATCTGGCCGGGTTCTCTTACAGCGAGCGAGGCGTCTGGGGCCGTCTTTGCATACACCACATAGCACTATCTATGTAGTCAATGAATGAAGTTCTTGCTGGGATTTCTGTCAGTGTAGGAGTCACACTACCTGCGATGACCACATGGGTACGCGGGCAAGTCAGGCGGTGATTGTTGTGCCCTTGATTAGGCAGCGGGACAGGCGTCACGACGGTTCGCGCCATGGCGGGGGCAGGCGCCGAACGCATCAACAGAAGCCGATGCCCTGCGCCTCGACTGCAGCCCACCCCAGCAACACGGCCGCCAATCGAGAGGCTGCAGCACGCCCACCGCAACACTGAAACACTGCAATTCCTCCCCGTTCATGCGGCCCAGCGACTGCTCATCTGCCTGCGCTGGTTTCTGACATCTGTTTGGAGCAGACCCTGATTCGACTGCCAGCTTGGGTACGGCGGGGCGTGCAATTGTAGTAGGTACTCTTGAGCCTCGCGCGCCGAGACAGCCACCAGACGTGGCGGCAACGGTACCACAGTAGCCGTTCGCGCTGGGTTTGCAGCAACACCTGCAGCCGGCGAGCGAGCGCAGACAGCCAAGGGAGGCCTGTGGGCCGCAGCACTGAACCACAACCGCAGCCATGTCGTAAGTAGTCGCAGCGGCTCGCCGGAGCATGGAGGGGTGAGCCATCCAGCTAACTTGTGTGGCACAGGGGGTCCAACACGATCAAAGGTACGCTGCTGCGCTACACCGCACAGGAGGGGCTCCGGGCAACCCGAGGGTATACAGATGACTGACTGTGGAACTATGCAGTGGTGGCGCGGTTCCGCCCACAGAATAAGGTCGAGATTGCCAGCGGCGGTGAGCCTATTGTTGACTTCAACTCGGAGGACACATGTACGATCCAGGTACGATATGGCGAGACCAATTTTGGATGTATGGACGTCATGGTTACTAGCTAACACGACCATGTGCAGTCGAAAGAGGCCGCGGGGGCCTTCACCTTCGACCGCGTCTTCGACATGTCATCGCGCCAGGCCGACGTCTTCGAGTACTCCATTCGCCCCACCGTCGACGACATATTGAACGGATACAATGGAACCGTCTTTGCTTACGGGCAGACGGGTGCGGGAAAGTCGTATACTATGATGGGCAGCGATATCGACGATGAGGTGGGCAAGGGTGTCATCCCTCGTATCATCCAGCAGATCTTCGCCAGCATCCTGGCCTCGCCGAGCAATATTGAATACACGGTCCGGGTCAGCTACATGGAAATCTACATGGAGCGCATTCGAGATCTGTTACATCCCCAGAACGACAATCTACCGGTTCATGAGGACAAGGCACGTGGTGTATACGTCAAGGGCTTACTCGAAGTCTACGTCTCAACCGAGGAGGAGGTCTATGAAGTGCTGCGACGAGGTGGATCAGCAAGAGCAGTGTCGGCCACAAACATGAACGCGGAATCTTCGCGATCTCACTCCATCTTCCTTGTCACAATCACGCAGAAGAACGTCGAGACCGGGTCACAAAAGAGCGGGCAGCTGTTCTTGGTCGATTTGGCTGGTTCCGAGAAAATTGGAAAGACAGGCGCAAGTGGACAAACACTCGAAGAGGCCAAGAAGATTAACAAGAGTTTGAGTGCGCTTGGAATGGTCATCAACTCGTTGACGGACAACAAGACTTCGCATATCCCGTACCGAGACTCGAAGCTAACACGTATCTTGCAAGAATCACTCGGTGGTAACTCGCGGACGACGCTCATCATCAACTGCTCGCCCAGTAGTTACAACGATGTCGAAACATTGGGTACGCTCCGGTTCGGTATGCGAGCAAAGACGATTAAGAACAAGGCCAAGGTCAACGCAGAGCTCAGCCCGGCGGAACTCAAGGCGATGCTCAAGAAGGCACAAAGCCAGGTCACAACGTTCGAAAATTATATTTCGGCGGTCGAGAATGAGGTGTCCCTTTGGCGTGCGGGAGAGTCTGTTCCAAAAGAGAAATGGACTGCACCACTAGACACCCCATCCGGTACTGGAAAGAGGCCGCCTTCAGCACCTCGCACAGGAACACCGTCAAGGTTAGACGCCACACGGAGCTCAGAGACGCCATCTCGACCAGATTCGCGAATGGACATGGAGCGCGCAGGCACACCCAGCATACCTCTAGAAAAGGACGAAAAGGACGAATTCCTGAGGCGCGAAAACGAGCTGCAAGATCAAGTCGCAGAGAAGGAGACGCTGCTTGCCAAAGTAGAGGATCAGCTCCGGACTGTCAAGGATGAGCTCCAATACTACAAGGAGCGGGATTCCAAGACAAACAAGGAGAATGAAAGGATTACTTTGGAGCTCAATGAGATGCGCATGCAGGTCGAGAAGATCCAGTTTGAGAGCAAGGAGGCGCAGATCACCATGGACGGACTCAAAGAGGCCAACTCGGAGCTTACTGGTGAACTTGACGATGTCAAACAGCAACTCTTGGACGCGAAGATGAACGCCAAAGAGACGAGTGCAGCTATGGATGAGAAGAAGAGGAAGAAGGCGGAAGCTATGGCGCAAATGATGGCTGGATTCGACCTGGGAGGCGAGGTCTTTAGTGACAACGAGCGCACGCTACGCAAAATCATCGAACAGATCGACCAACTGCACGAGATGAGCTCGGCTGGCGAGGCGATCGCTCCCGATGCGATACAAGAGCTGCGCGAGAAGCTTGTAGAGACACAAGGCATCGTACGACAAGCAGAACTGTCTCTCACAAGTCGGGGCGAGGAAGATACTGTGCACAACAAGGGACGAGAGGCTCTGGAAGCTCGCTGCACTAATCTGCAGACACAATACGAGGAACTCCTGCAGCGCAACCTGTCGGAAGAAGACCGGGAAGAGATTAAATCGCGACTTGCAGATGCGTACTCTGCGCGACAAGAAGGTAACCTCGAGCTCGTAGAAGGTCTCAAGCAGGATCTCGCAAAGAAAGCCGAAGAAACCCAGTCATTGAAGACCGAAATCGAGAGTCTACAACAGCGCATCAAGAGCGGTGCCATTGTAAACGGCGTCGCAAATGGCATCAGCGGCAAAACCGTACAACAACAGATCGCCGAGTTCGACACCATGAAGAAGAGCCTGATGCGCGATCTTCAGAACCGATGCGAACGTGTAAGTAACACCGAATCCCCCTATGAACCACTGCCACGTAGCACATCACCCCATCTGACAAAAACTCTTTTTCCACAGGTCGTCGAGCTCGAAATCTCCCTTGATGAAACCCGCGAGCAGTACAACAACGTATTGCGCACATCCAACAATCGCGCCCAGCAGAAGAAAATGGTCTTCCTGGAGCGCAATCTTGAACAGCTCACCGTCGTCCAACGTCAACTCGTCGAGCAAAACTCGAGCTTAAAGAAGGAAGTCGCGATTGCAGAGCGTAAGCTCATCGCACGCAATGAACGTATACAAAGTCTGGAGAGTCTACTCCAAGACTCGCAGGAGAAACTTACAGCTGCGAACCATCGGTACGTGTCTCCTCACCACCCCTCACTCCGCCACCCACCACTCTATACTATGTAACCTATCTCTTAAGCCACCCAACTAATTACTCCTCCGCGCACAGATTCGAAGCCCAACTCACAGCCGTCAAGGAGCGTCTCGAAGCCGCCAAAGCCGGCTCAACACGCGGTCTGGGCTCGCCCTCTGCCGGCGCGAGTTTTGCCTTTGGAGGTGGAGTCGGCTCGCGCATTGCCAAGCCGCTCAGGGGAGGGGGCGGACCTGTTCAAGATGGACCTGTGTTGCCGGTGATTGGGAATTTGCAGAAGGATGGCGATGGTGAGGCGAAGGGGAAGAGGACGAGTTGGTTTTTTAACCAAAGGTAAGGAAGGATGTGTGTGTATAGGTGGGGAGGGTTTTGTGATTGGAGAGGAGATTGTTGGGGTTGTGTGGTGGGGGGTAAGGGGATGAAGGGGTTTTTTCGAAGAGGGGTCGGCGTATAAGATGTGAGGGATGGGAATGTGGATGAGGGGGTGGTGGCTCTTGAATCTGGACTTGGGGGTTGGAGTTGAGTGGAGTGGATGGATCTTCCCTCCCCATCCTCCCCTTTCAGACATAAATGCAGCATGAGGCCCACGGGAAATTAGGAACGAGGGATGAGTTCGAAGTCAACGGAGCTTCTCTGATGGGAAATGAATAGGGTTGCATGTTGCATGATTGGGTATTCTGGACCTTGTTTTGCTTATTCTTCTTCATCTTTGGTGGCTGTGCTGCGTTTTGTTGCGAGTTTTGTACTCTCCGTGGGAGGGAGAAAGTGGAACGTTGAGCTTAGCTTATACCATAGATTCTTTATTTTTTATTTAATTGATGTTTATTTTCTTGGGCTGTCTTGAATGGTGTGGAAGGGATGGCATTCCCTCATGATTTTACTACTCTTTGCTTTGAGTGAAGTATTTGTTGTTGTGAGGGATGCTTGTGTAGAGAGGTTTGTTAGACGTTATAGGGTATTGTTATAACATTGTTTCGTTCTCGGCCCCTTCTAGATACGTCGCGAGGTTAGAGGATGGGATTGTTTTACCACGGTGTGTTGTATATAATTGTGTCAGGCGTGCTTGTGTATGCTTTGTAGATGTTACAAGGCATTGTGTCAACATGATGCAGCCGCGAAGATCTCGATGTACGCTTTACAAAAGTTTAATTCTGGTATACTAGGTATGTCTAGCAGATGCATGCTGTATAATTATATATCCATATTACCCCCCGGATCAAGATTGACAAGTCTGCCCATCCGTCATCACAACCCCCGAGTACATCAAGTGATCCTGGTTAATGACTCCAATTGCAGTTGCTCTATTGCAATCCACCGCTTCCTGGCCGAAGCATCTATGCGACGTCTGCGCCGTCTGCGTCCTCGCTGCACCATCTAGTTGATAGATCTCTGTGCGCGTATGGCGGAATCCCATTGTTTCCCTGGGCAAATTCGGAACACCATCCGTGTTATGCGAAATCCGGATCAAACTCCCAAGCGCACTCTCACTAGCGCGAGACAGAGTGTCCGTGAAATCAGCGTATGCTTGGTTGCCGATGCGCAGGGAGGCCATTGTGTATGCGTAGTTGATGCCTATGGTGCTGTTAACCTTTAGATCAGTGTAGGCGAGACTTGCGAGGCCGCCGCTTAGGAAGTGGTCTACGGTCATGATGCTATAATCGCTGTGTTGGGTTTGAAGGTCTGCGAGTGCGGTAGTGAATTGTTGTTGGACGCTGCGCCAGCCGATGAGGAGGTCGTTGTGGACTTGGCATGCGTTACAGCCTGGCGCGGTTGTAAAGGGCATTAGGAAGTAGTTTATGTCTGTGACGGCGTCTTGGACGGAACTTGATCCTGGGAAAGAGACGATGTACTCTTTTGCGGTGTCATCCTGAAAGACGGCGACTTGGGTGTCGGTTAGGATGTTGTTGATTGTTTTGACTAGTTTGGAGCCGAAGGGAGGACGGGGGCAGGCTCCGAGGTTAAAGGTGAAGGTTGCGAGCGATGCAACGGCGAATTTGGTGTATCGCTGTAGGACAGGAAATAGTGATGGTTCAACTGATAAGGTTAGTCCCTAGGAGGGAACCTTGTGAAGTCAAAGGGACATACTGAGTTCACGCGGCCTTGTCTGTCTTTCGACAAGCTTGGTAGGCGCAGACTAGACCATAGGAGTTGTAAAAGCAGCAAGAGCAAATGTGGTAATCCTCATGGTTGTTGCTTTCAGACTTGACCCTACGATCTACAGCAGATATCAATGGCTTAACAGAGGGCTTTAAATTGACACGCGGGGAAGACTAGCCACTCCATCATGGTTTGATGGGTATGTAGCTCGCGGCTAAGTCTAACCATTCTTAGACTCCTGGTTCGGACACTGCGCTGGTTGGTTGTTTGAGTATCAAGCATCGTTTAGTTCACTGATCGATACTGGGTGAGCCTCGGCTGGCAATTAGTGAAGCCAGATGGAGCTAGACGGCAAGCGATCTGCAAACATTTTGGCCCCTTGCAGCATGTCACTCCGCTTTAGGCTATTGAAATCGACGAACTGCGTTTGACTCTGCTTCATCCGAGTTGACTACGTGGATAGCTAACAAATGAAGCAATGCGGAGGCGGAGTACGAGGGTAAGTTTCTCCTACATGCGCTGCCTAAATTCACGATGTTGTTGTATTTCCAAATCCCTCAAGGCTTAAGGCTTTGGAGCAATAGCACATTGAGCAGCGCTGACTCTTTATGACTTGAGATTGCATATGCTAGGTCCCACATTGCTCTCGAGTGAAAACGATAAGCACGTAGATACAGCAACCGGGAAGGCTGAGGCAATAACTCATGCAACTTGATGTAGGGGTTATCGATGCTGATGCTGACAGGTGACCAGGATGCACACCCAGAAAGAATCGGAGACCCGACCTTCGTGCTCTCAACAGTGAGTGCGGCTTACGTTTTGAACTCTATGAAGATAAGCAAAAATATCGTAAATAAGCAGAGACAGATGACCTACAGCAATATTCAATCTCTCACAATCACTTCCATCCTTGATCTTTTGTACTTGCCACATGATATTGGTACCATGATCAACTCTCGCCAATGACAACTCATACATGACGCTCACTTCTTCTGATGCCGTTGTCGTTGTATACCACAGTAATGCGACTAATCGTCAGACATGCAGTCTAGACAGCGAGAGCAAGATGAGGGCCCCTATCTTGGTCACGGAGCCAGTAAACGACACGAAGGTTTCTGGCATTCATTTCCCTCCGATGTATCTATTCGATGATTCTGTGTGGACATCAGGGCGAACTGACGTTGTTGCGTACATCTTTTGTCAGCAAACGATATGCTCGAGAAGGCTCTTGTGCACCGAGTAGAACGTTAGTGGTCGATGGGGCAGAGCGGGTCCCCCAACGGTACGTAAATGAACTCGCAGATGCGGCAGAAAGGTGCTGGTGGATGGACTCTTGTACGGTACTGTATCTGCTAGTAATCAATATATCAGCGCTTCCGGAGGCCCTTGACCGTACATTGCATGAGAACCTCGGGCATCAAAATCAGGTGACCCTATTCTTCTCAACCGTGATGCGCCAAGCGCATACATAGCGGTAGCCCTCAGGGGTAGTCGCGTATATCGATAGGGTGTATCAAGATTGGATCGCAATTCCATGTCTCGGCCACTCAACACGTGCGGCGCGTGTGTGAGGCTGCATGGCGTCACCCGCGACGAAGCCTTAGCGCCGGCGCTAGCGGCGGTAGTGGCTGATCCCCGCAAAGCACACGGACCTCGCATCTGATCCTCACCCCAGACTTTCAAACGTCACGAACACAACTCACAGTGCTAGCGGGCACTCCGGCCACCAGCGTGATTGTTATGATCCTTTTGATTCCTCTCGTTTGTGCACTTGATCATGAATTCCCATACTGTGCATGTGCTTGCTCCGAACCAAGCGCTGTTTCCTGATTGCGCGCTTATCGACTGCCCCCTGAACAATACATATTCCTCGAGATCCCGGTACCAATACGGAAGGTGAGACTACGTGTATAAACCACGATGAACCTTTCCAAGCGTGTATCCTTACGCTGTCGCCTTGCCGAGAGCCGCATTTGCGCACAGTCGTTGCGCGCAGGAAAGTGAACCTCACTGCAGCTACGCACGAGCCTTCGATAATGCGGGTACTATAGGCTTCCTTAAACCCTGGGGATTAGTCGGTAAGTTGTCGCTTTGGCTGGCTGGCTGTGGGTTCCCACGGTCAATGCGTACTAGAGCCGGCGGGTGCGACATCCCAGTCCTATAGGAGCTCGCGTCAGTCCTCAAAAGTACCTCTTCACTAGAACAACGTCAGGCGGCCTCTGTAAGCAAGGTGATAGGTTATATCACCCAGAGAAAGAGATGGGTGTGGGTCTCAGAAGGTCCGTGTGAGCTTTCCGCCCGCCTTCACATCTCTACTCTTAGCGTCAATGCACGGCCGCCTACCCTCGTGTATATATTGCTAGTAGGAAACACAAGCTCCTCTCTCTCCCACACATTATTACCCACTGCCATCTTCAACTTGGTTTGAGTATGTTGTTTGGAAATATTCTTGTCGCCGCCTGGGTTGGCCTCACCCATGCAGCGCCGTTTCCAGCTCCAACTAATAGCATTCTTCCTCGCAACAGCACGGTCGATAGCTGTCCTGGTTATGCGGCGTCAAATGTGGTGACGACCGAATCGACCCTCACCGCGGATCTTACACTCGCCGGCGCTGCTTGCAATGTGTACAGCGACGACATCGAGGACTTGAAACTCTCCGTCGAGTACCAGACAAGTAAGTTCCCCTATTCCGCGCCTCCAATCACGTAATGATTTGCTAACTTAACACAGACGACCGTTTGCACGTCAAGATCTATGATGCGGCACTCTCGGTCTACCAGGTCCAAGAGCAGGTACTGCCGCGCCCCAAGAACGAGAACGCTGCCTCGTCCGAGGCCGTACTCAAGTTCGACATTGTCAAGTCGCCATTCTCCTTCAAGGTAACACGCAAGGAAAATGGAGAGGTGTTGTTCGACTCGTCCGCTGCGCCAATCATATTCGAGTCGCAGTACGTACGTTTGCGCACCAGCTTACCAACAGACCCAAACATCTATGGTCTTGGCGAGCACAGCGATTCATTCCGGTTCCACACTCAGAACTATGAGCGTGTCTTGCTAAACTCAGAATCGCCCAACATCCCTCAGAATGCCAACCTCTACGGTACTCACCCGGTGTACTTTGACCACCGTGGTGACAAGGGTACTCATGGCGTTTTCCTGCTCAATGCGACACCCATGAACATCGACATCAAACAGACTTCAAGTGGCGCACAGTACCTCGAGTACAATACTATCGGCGGTATCATCGACTTGTACTTCTTGGCGGGCAAACAGCCTGCTGAGGTATCCAAGCAATACGCTGACGTTGTGGGTTACTCGGCCATGTACCCCTACTGGACTTTTGGCTTCCATCAGTGTCGGTTCGGATATTGGGATGTGAACATGGTGGCTGAAGTTGTTGGCAACTACTCTACCGCTGGAATCCCCCTCGAGGTCATGTGGACCGACATCGACTACATGCACATGCGTGAAGATTTCACCACTGACCCGGAACGTTTCCCGATTCCCAAGATGCGCGAGCTGATTGACACGCTCCACTCGCGCGATCAGCGCTATGTGCTCATTTTGGACCCTGGGATCCACGCCGTTGGTAACTACGCCGCCTATCAAAAGGGTCATGACAACGATGTTTTCCTTAAGGCTGCGGATGGTACAGACTTGCTCGGTGTACAATGGCCTGGCGAGGTTGCTTGGCCAGACTGGTTTGCACCGAACACCCAACAATGGTGGACCGAGGAATTCGAGTCATTTTTCAGTCCCGAGAGCGGCATCAATCTTGATGGCATCTGGGTTGACATGAATGAAGCGTCCAATTTTTGCGCAGACCAGACTTGCAACCCACGTAAGCAGGCGATTGATGAGAATATCCCGCCGAAGCCCACCAATGCCCCGCGTCCAAACACCGGCCGTCCGATCCCTGGCTTTCCTGCTGACTTCCAGCCTACCTCAAAGCGGGCGCGCTCTATACGCGAGTCTGAAGGTCAGATGAAGGGTCTGCCAGACCGCCAGTGGTTCTCGCCAGAGTACCACGTCAACAGCCACCGCGGCGACATCCAGCAGTTCACGATTTGGACGAACACTTCGAATCACGATAGCTCGTGGCAGTACGATACTCACAATCTATATGGACACATGATGGCAATGAGCACACATGAGGCCATGCAGGCGCGTCGCCCTGAGCTCCGGCCATTTGTGCTCACGCGCTCCACCTTCGCTGGAACTGGTCGCAAGGCTACGCACTGGTTCGGTGACAACGAGTCAAGCTGGGAACACTACCGCACATCCATTCGTCAGATGCTTGCCTTTGTCTCTATGCATCAGATGCCTATGGTTGGATCTGACGTCTGCGGCTTCAACAGTAATACCGACGAGTATCTGTGCGCGCGCTGGGCTCTTCTTGGTGCCTTCCAGCCATTTTACAGGAACCACGCTGAGATCAGTACAATTCAGCAGGAATTCTATCAATGGCCTATCGTCACTGAGGCGGCCAAGAAGGCAATTGACACGCGGTACAGGCTGATGGATTATATATATACCGCCTTGTACTACCAGACCACCACTGGAGCACCTATGATCAACCCGCTGTTTTTCAAATACCCCACCGATGAGAACACCTTTGGTATCCAGGATCAATGGTTCTACGGTGACAGCCTCTTAATCTCGCCGGTTACCCAGGACTACTCCGACACTGTAACGTACTATCTGCCTGACGACTTGTTCTACGACTACTGGACCGGTGACCGGATTCAGGGCGAAGGCAAGAACGTGACCGTGTCTGGGCTCAAGTACACCGACATCCCCATTCATATTCGCGGAGGAAGTATCATCCCTCTTCGAATGAACAGCGCGAACACGACCAAAGCCCTGCGCAATGAGGACTTTAGTGTCATCATCGCGCCAGATGAGGAAGGCAATGCCAGTGGTCGTCTGTACCTTGATGACGGCGAGAGCATTGACCAGGCATCAATCAGCGAGGTCACCTTTGAGTTTTCGATGGGCAAGTTGAGGACCAAGGGTACCTTCGATTACAAGGCTACTGGCAGCGAGAGCGTTACGGTGGCCAAGGTGCTTGTGCTGGGTCAAGATGGTGGAGCCACTGGTAGTTCTGGGGGTACAGCGGGCCAGGCTGAGGTCACTGGAGCTTGGAAACTGGATGGTGAATTTGAGGTCCAGATTTAGGACTTAGGGCCATGTACGGTTTGTTGTGTGAGCATGGAGTTCGGGCATACATAGAGCCATTAGACGGTGTTGTGGCGTTTCCATTTTTGGTCTACGACAACATGGCGTCTTGCAGATATTGTTTCTCTCATCCGTAATAGATACCCCTCAATGAACATGTACAGACATTCTTCTCTACTACTTTGCATACACTCCAATCTTCTCCAATCACATACCGACCTAACCTTCCTTCCTTCCGAAGCCGTTACTACCCTTCCCTTACCCTTCCCTCCCGCACGTACAAAGCTACAGCACCACGTACCACACCCGTGACATTGCCGAGTCGTGCAAATTAGCAGTGGTCACAGCGCAGCCAACGCAACCAATATGTAAGACACGATCTGTCCCCGCGCCCGGATTACGACCGTAGGGCTGTGAGTGTGTGACCGAGGCGTTAGACCCAATTTTCCTGACTGGATGTGCAAGGTCAGCTGCATACGGCATTGCCACGCGACTCGTGTGTGTGCATTGTCACGAGGCTGACAACACCATCACCACTATTTGTGATGTTCGAGTGTGAGCGCTGATGACGGCGTATTTCGATATCGTTGTGCGACAGCAAGGTGAGTGGGTTGTATTGCGTCGCATGTCCAAGCACTTTCGCGCTTTGCGCGGAGGATAACGTCAGCCTTTGCGACGGCTGCGCGTGCTTCACTCACTACCCTCTGCTATCGTGAATTCTGACAGAATAGAGCTCCTTCGCGCAAAAAATTATCCGTCTGGTCCTACCCGATGCTCGTCTTGACCAACTCCTCCCTCACACTATTCATGCTCACTTCCTCCACATCTGCGCCCAGCTCAATTTGTTGTTTCGGCCTTGCCTTGTTCAGCCCTTCCAGTAGGACACAGGCTTTGCACACGTCTTGGCTGGAGAGGTATCCGCATTTTTTGCACTGGCCCATGACTTGTTTTGTGGTTCTCTTGGGGGTATAAAATTTCTTCCTATTGTTATTTGTGCTGGGTATCGCGCTGTTGGCGTTTGGCTTTGCGCCGCCGTTGATCACGCTCTTGGATGTGATTTCGATCTCGAGGTTGCTCTCTGCTGCTGCTTCGTTCTGGCGTAGTTGTGCGTCCATGTTTGCCATGTCCCCGCCCATGCTCTTGCCTTGTGATTTTCCGCATCCGCCTTCTTCTTCTTCCGCGGCGGGTACGTTGCTTGAGCATGCGCCGCCGCAGCTGTCGTCATTGCCTGGGACTAGTTTCGCCATGTCTTCGCCGCTTCTGACAACGTCGAGGATGGCGCTGGGCCGGACGCGCTCGAGATTCTTGATGAGGGCGCGTGCGCTGCCGCGGAAGGCTTCGGGCGAGTAGATGCACTCTGTGCTGAAGTAGTCGAGCTGTTTGTGGTGTGCGTAGAGGACGATTTCCTTTTCGTATGCGTATTTGAGGGGCTTGCTGCGCTTGACGTTTGTGTTTGAGGCGGGGGAGGCGGAGGCGGAGGGTGTGGATGTTATTATGGATGTTGTGCGGGAGAGACGAGGGAGGTCGCCACGGAGTACTGTTCTTGTATTAACATAAGAAACTGGGGTATCGTATAAGGAGACTCACAATTCATCAACACCGTCTCCGCAACATCGTCAGCATTGTGCCCCGTTACCACATGTCGAACTCCTAATCTTGCTGCTCCTCGATCCAGAGCTTGCCGTCTGAACACGCCGCAGTATGTGCAGTTCCCCTTCTTCCCCACCTGCTCAACCACCTGGTCCATAGTCCAACCATATAACTCCTCATACCCCAGGATCGTCAATTCCATACCATACTGTTCCGCATTCCTCTTCACCGTCTCAAGACTATCATCCCTGTATCCTTTGATACCCTCATCAATCGAGAGTAGTATAAGATCGAGACCGTAGTCATAGCGTTCGTTGAGCGTTTTGAGGACCGAGGCGAGAACGGTGCTGTCTTTGCCACCAGAGGCGCCGATTGCGATTTTCTCGCCGCGCGTGAAGAGGCGATTCGTGGTAATTGTGTGGTGAATTTCAGTCTCGAAGACGGTGATGAAACATGTTTTGCAAAGTTTGGAGTGATCTTTGGGGCGGAGGATTAAAGCGCGGTTGATCTTGCATAGGGCGCATGTGGAAGGCGGCATGGCGGGTGGTTGGTGTTGCGGTGGTATGGTGGGCTGGCGGGGGAGAAATTGAGGCATGGGGTGCGCGAGTCATTTCTCGAGATGGGGCTGAGTCATGTATGACGACGAATGCGAGGCATGTTGTAATAATCGTAGACGCCTACTTACTTCACTGTACAGTTCAAAGTTATAATAGCAGTGTTTTTGAGTAAGAGAGGTACGAAATTTCAAGAGGATTAACGTCTATGGGCAACTACAATGGTACAGCTGCGCCGTCACCTCTCAGGTCACTGCCGCCACTCCATACCTGCACACCGTCATCAACATGGCGTCTGATGATTTGACCTCGTCCAAACATTCCTCGTCCGTATCCACTCAACTGCTTGACACTATGACCCAATGCGCGAAGCTCCTCCACCACCTTCGGATCTATCCCATCCTCCAAATAGATCGTAGCATCCGATAGCTTACCATCTTCACCTGGCATGCCAGCGCCAATACAGAATCGTGGAGAGTCGAGCGCAGCTTGCGGGTTGAGCTTGAAGACTTCCTGATTGAGCAACACTTGGACGTGTCCCTGCGGTTGCATGAAGCCACCCATGACACCGTATACAGAGTGCAGACTGTTGTCATTGGCGAACGTTGTTAGACCGGGAATGATTGTGTGGTATGGACGTTTTCGTGGAGCCAGAACATTGGGGTGGTCCTTGTCAAGACTGAAATTGGCACCGCGGTTCTGCAGTGTGAAACCACAGCCTTTGGGAATGATTCCAGTTCCGAAGCCACCATAGTTGCTGTTAATGAACGAGATGGCATTACCTTCTGGATCCGAGCAGCAGAAGTAGACAGTATCACTTTGTAGATGTGCTGGTGAGCCGTGAATGGGTGCTGAGGCAGCCTTATTCGAGTCGAAGAGTTTGGCGCGCTCCGCTAGGTATTTCTCTGAGATAAGTTCGGCGGATGGCACCTTGACGACGTTGGGGTCCGTAACAAACCAGTGTGCGTCGGCAAAGGAGATGCGTAGCGCTTCTATCAGGGCGTGCAGGTGTGCCGTGCTGTTGTGATCTTTGTGCTCCCATCTTGAAATTTTGCCCTGCTTCTCCAGCTCCTGGATGATACCAAGCGCCATGAGTGCAACAATTCCTTGGCCGTTGGGTGGATGCTCCCAGAGTTCGATGCCACCATTTGTGCTGTCTCCTACACCTTGACCGGTGTACTTGAGCGAGATTGGATCAACAGGCTCAGATCCAGTCTCAGCATGATGCTTCAAATCAGCCAAAGTGAGGTAGCCGCCTAGGTCTGACACAGCCTTGATGAGCTGGTTAGCCACCTCACCCTCATAGAAACCCTTCTTGCCGTCTTTCGCAAGTAGCTTAAAGGTGTTTGCAATAGTGGGATTTTTCATGATCTCGCCTGCCTTTGGTGCCCGGCAGCCATCCTGCGCAGAGGGGTCATTCTTGAGCATCTCGTGACCATTGGGTGATGCTCTTCTGATATCCTTCTCGCTGTTCTTCCACTGTAAGAACTGTCAGCTGCTATCTCAACAACACAACACGGAATTAGTTACAAATGTAGCAGATAGCTCTGACACCGGGAAGCCATTCTCAGCTAGGTCAATGGCAGGATTAAGGATTTCCTGCATGCTAACCTTCCCACTACCGAATCTCTCGACGCAGTCGACCCATCCAGCAGCTGCTCCAGGAACGGTCGCTGCATGCACACTATCCATTGGAATGTGACCAGTCTCTCCTTCAGCCAGCTTAAGATCTTTCCTCATCTTCTCAAGGGTCACGTTCTGGCCTGAACGCCCCGAGCCGTTCATAGCAGATACCTTCTTCATTTTAGCATCGTAGAAGAGGCAGAACATGTCCCCGCCGATACCCGTAGAACCTGGCTCTGTGACATTGATAGCAGCTGCTACCGCTACCGCTGCATCCTGTGGTTGTCAGTGATGAGTTGCAAAAGGAGCTGATTACGTCATACTGCTGCATTTCCGCCTTTCCCAAGGATCTCGATACCAGCAGCAGCCGCGAGGGGCTGCGTACAGGACACAATGCCTTTGGTGCTGTGTACAACTGAACGCCGACTGGCAAAGTGGGCGAACTGAGGCTCGGGGTGGGGGTAGACGTTGGGAGCGCCCATGACTACTGCTGGCTCGATATGGTGGTGACTTTTGGTTCTTTTACTTCTCCGGGGGGTGGTCATTGACAACGATCAAGACTTCGACTTATGCAAACATATGGCCGTCCTGGAATTGAAGCATGCGTCCATTGATAACACTGGTAAACGGCTATCCCCGGAGTAGGCCATGCCGCCCAAAATGCCGACTTCGCTCGGAAAACAGCCTCGGAACAGTCTGTATCAACACCCATCTTCGACATGACGCAGATCCGTCATTGTGGCTTCGACGTATCAGGAAGGTGCATTGACACTGCTCAAGGCTGATAAATGCCGACTTGCTGAGTGGTCACGTGCTGACGCGCTCGGGCGATGCTCGGACAGCGCGTCACAACTTTGCGATCTTCGAGCCAGTTTCATAGTTTCCAAACTCACCACCAAACGAGATGCTGGCAACGCCCTGGATATGTCGCAATTGTGCTGCCCGTATCATTAGACCTCTTTCGAAACGCTTCGTCCGTCTCCAGTCCACAGGTGAAACCCATATTCTACCATGAAAGCGCCCCGCTGACGTAGCAAAAGCTGCACTGTCAGAGTCGATACCACCTGCACTCCTTACGCGAGCCCGCACAATCGCCTCCGAGCATAAGGAGTTGACAAATAAGCTGTCTGATGGGTTCGACACACGTGTAGCAAAGAAGATCGGAGAATACAGCCCAATTGTAAATGCACTTGGGCAGTGGGACAAGGCCAACGACGTAAGCTCTGCCAACCGCCTTTCCAAGTCGGACGGCCAGCTGACGTAGACTAAAGTCTGTTACAGAGCTTACATCGCTGATACATGATTCAACGACGGATCCTGAACTGCGGTCACTCGCTGCAGACGACCTGACGGAGACGAGAACACAGCTATCTACGGCTTCGCAAAGTCTCATAACGTCCCTTGTCCCCGTACATCCATTCGCACATCTACCATGCATCCTCGAAATCCGTCCAGGTGCAGGTGGATCAGAGGCTGCCATCTTCGCAGGCGATCTCTTCCGCATGTACATGTCATTCTGCAACCACAATGGGTTCCGTACGAACCTCCTCAAGTACGAAAACATCAATGGAAACTCGGAAGCTGGGGTACCGCTCTCAGAGGCGATCTTCGAGGTAGAAAACGACAATGCATACGGGGTATTCAGATGCGAGGCGGGGGTTCATCGGGTCCAGCGAGTGCCGGCAACCGAGACAAAAGGACGCACACATACGAGCGCAGTGTCAGTACACGTATTGCCGAGTCTCCAGGAGAATAGCTCGGCAGAGGAGAACTTCGACGATCCTGAAAGCGACTACTACATCGATGTGAAAGAAGTCAAGGTCGAGGTCATGAGGGCAAGCGGTGCAGGTGGTCAGCACGTCAACAAGACTGAATCTGCCGTTCGACTTACGCACATACCTACCAACACAGTGGTTGCGATGCAAGATTCGAGATCGCAGCACAAGAACAAGGAAAAGGCCTGGGCTTTGTTGCGCTCGCGTATCGCTCAGTCACGGAGAGAGCAACGGGAAGAGGAGCTGGCCAATATGCGACGCAGTGTCATCGGTGTGGCGAAAATGGGGCGCGGTGACAAAGTCCGTACGTACAACTGGGGGCAACAGAGAGTGACTGATCATCGAAGTGGGACCACGGTGCACGACCTTGACGATGTGATGGAGGGTGGGCAAAATCTTGAGAAAGTCATGGAGAGCGTACGCAGCTGGCTCATGGAAAGAGACGTCGAGGCCCTCATTGCCGAAGATGGCCAGGCGAAATAACATCTACATGCGCTTGTGGTGCTAGACCCGACATGCTGGATTCTAGGCACGGTCAATTTCCCTGCGTTGTGTATGTTTTGCGACTGCACCCTCACACTTAAGCGGCACAGTGCATGAAGTTGGACGTTAGTAGCCACCGTATCATCCGGCCAATTAGGTCGACCTCTCAGTTTGAGGTCCCAGAAGTCACTGGAGCTTCTCACCAATTCCCTTTTCAGGGCGCCACAATTGGGCGTCCATTGTCTCGATTAGAGCGGGACATGAAATTCAGGCTACTTTCCCATGCCAGTCATTTCAATGGCGTATGGCGTGTGAGTAAATGTAGCCTTCCGCTAGGCAACACGTGCAATTACTGTCAGCAGGGAACCACCGATTCATATAATCGAGAATTCGGACCTCATCAGAGCATCCAGTCAAGCACAATAGACGGTCAGCCTACCGCTTCCAACACCACTCATAATATGAGAGTAGCATCAAGGGTGATCCGCAGCAGGAGACGAAGTTATTGTCGCGGAATATTCGGTATACCCGCACGCTTTTGGAGAATATGTGAGGCCTCCATGGTGCAAAGACAATGACTGGCTCTGCGCGACTCCGCCACGTGCTTAAGGCTACACCAATGTCCTTATTCCTCCTCAATCCAAAGCCAGAAGACTTGATGCAAAGCATACATCTACACGGTGGCGGACTCGCCTCGTCGCATTGCGATCCAAACTGCGGGGTGGTTGTCGCGATTTACCGAAAATTACTACTGACACTCGGATTGCTTCATCCGGGACTATTAGACTTATTTTATTGTAACACTGCTAGTGTCCACCGTACTCTCGATGGTTTATACAGCCACAGCATTGCTCTGTATGGAACATGAGACCTCGTGTTAGCCATGAGTTGACCAGACGCCTATGTTATGGATTCACGGTTGTATCGACCTTCAAAGAGATTTGCTGTCGTACAATCAAGTTCAGCCCCACCAACAACCATCGTTGACCGAAGTGGACCCACACCATGAACTCTTTGCCTGTCGTTTCCCCTCACTTTCCAAGAGAGCTATAGCGACACTACCCCGGATTGTCGCTCAACTTGGCCCACTACAGCGGGTCTCGAAATACTAGCGCGCCATCGGGACATATCGAGCGGGTGTTGTAAGAGTGATCTAGATTGGTAGGAAGAAATGAATAGGTGTGGGAGGTGTAAAAGAGTAAGACTACGCATATGTCTGGTCTTGCGCTGTCCTTTCTCAAGATGCAGAGCTGTTCTCTCTATGACCTTCAATCACTATTAGCTTGAACGTAGCTCAACGGAGGGATCTCATCCAACATGACAGAATCAACACGAGTAAACTACGGAAAATAGAGGCAAGATGTCAGCTATGTGGAGCACGCACAAACACCCACCGACTCGTCGCTGGAGTTACAGAAAGAGATGACCCTTACAGGTATTGACATGACCAATATAGAAGCCGTGGAAGGAGATGATTTTGACGGCAAGGTATCTGGAGTACGCGCACTATTTTCGCCGCAATCTTCCTCGCTGCGCTATATACAGGTAAGATGGTCGCGACCAACTACCTCGTTGACGTCGCTAAAGTGCGTTGATTTCTCTGGCTAATACGATCTAGACTCGCGGACGTTGTGCCTGTAAAGTATCGTGGATACTCTTTCGCCCTCGTCACGGCTTTTGTCATAACATTCTGCCCATATTTGATTCATGTGGAGATGTGGCCACACCATGACACCATCGTCGGCTGGCGCAGGGGCCCCTGGGTATCCCTCATTTTCAACGGCATCGTCGGAATCGGTCTTGCCTTTACATACTTTCCTCACAACCACATACGCGCCTAAGGCTTTTCCCGCACGGCTATCCTTAAGTGTATACCGAAGGATAAACTACTGTCTTCCCTTGTTGCATTCGACATACGCCAGATCAACCATTCAACATCTCAAAGCCCCAACCGAATGTCAAGCTCCCCACTACCCACCCATACATCCGCATGACTCTCCCCACGAGTCCCTTTCTTCGCCTTTACATGCCCATCTCCACTCTCAAATTCCTCAAGTGCGCTAGAATCAAAGTCGAGCTCACCACTGTCAATTTTCCCCTCCATGCTTCCATACCAACTGTACGGATATCTTAACGCCATCCTCCCATGCACGACGCGGTGTTCGCTAATTGTATTGAGCATAGAATCGTAAGTTCCGTTCAACGACTCTTGCCACGGCTCCTCGATCCAGAATTCAACGTCGCCAGTATTGGACTGCGTGTAGACCTCGCTTAACGTCTCTAGGGTTGGAACTCCAAAGGGTAAAATATAGGCATCGATGTTGCCGGTATCAGTAGAGATATTGGTGTATGCGCCATGAATGGTTTGCGTATCTATATCACCTGATACGGTGTGTATCTTTGTCGTATGCGTGAGCGCAAATGCAGTCCAATAATCCAAACTAGTTTGGATGTGGACTTCGCCTGACTGCGACTCCACAGTGAGGCTGTCCGGGCGGTAATATCCTCCGTAGTTGGGTAGGTAGAAAATACTGATTGCACCGCTGTCAGTCTTGAGTGTGACGTTTCCATGCGCGACGAAGTACGCGAACATTGTCCCTGTGCCTACACTTGCGTGAATATTTTGAACGACGATTTCGTCCTTCCAGCCGTTCCCCTCGAAGGTCAAGTCTCCATGAGCAGTGTGCGTGTAGAGACTGTTAATTTCCCAATTCAGTTTGTGGAAGTACCAAATGTCTAGTTGTTCGGAGCGGATGTCAAGGGTGTCTAACAGCTGTTTGGACTCTGGCCGGAGATAGACCAGAACTTTGATGTCTATACATGAACATCCGCCATCAGAAGGGATGTACTTCATGTCAAGCGATGTGTCCGTTCTCTCGAAGGCGATGTATTGTAGCTCGTCCCCGTCATCTGATTGCATGACAACGTCAACTTCGATATCAGACTGCTGTGACGCGTTTCCACGTAGAATACTGATCTGGCCTCGTAAGTCTCGGTGTTGAGCAGACGTTGATAAATCGTGAAGTCGCCATGTTTTCAGGGTGTCGCTATCGGTGGAGATGTTGTATCCAGAGTGCCATGATAGAGTTGCAGAGACCGAAGGACACTTTTGATACTGTGAATCATATCGAAACGAATCAGGAACTGCGTCGGTCCATTGAGAGAGCCTGGGCGTGCTCATGTAGAGCTGAGGCCCACCGGATGGAAAGCATCGCGTCCAGAAGATAAGAAGGGTGATTGCTACGAGGACAGCTTGTAGACACTTGGACATGCGTGATATATTGGAGGATCTTTGCTGTCTGTTGCTCTCGATCTAGCCAGTACATTAGTATGCGGAAGTTGTGGTCTTGCCAATAGTCTTTCATACGTACCACCGGATCGTGCCAACACCTAAGCGAGGATTCTGGACTTGCTTCCTTCATGGCTTTTCGACAGGCGCAACGATATAGTAATTTGAAAGATGACCTTAACGAGAAATATGGGACAAGTAACGATGACCGAAATAGTCTGAAAATTAAGGGATCGATGCGACTTGGAGTGAGATGATGGACGCCTTGAGGAAGAGACAACCACGCCGCACTAGCTTGAAACGCGGGGCGTAAGGCTGCCGGCGCGTGAAGGAGCTCATCTGCTTATAACGTCACGACTGCGCCCCGAGAAGCATTTTTGACAAGGGGCTTTAGTTATTTGACGGCCTTGCTCACATTCAGAGATGGCTCTAGCTATTGAACGCCGCATTCGAAGGATTTGAATATCGAGACGTTTACCCCGAGATAGCATCACACCCAAACATCCGCAGGCAGTCCCTTGCTTTCGTGTTGGGCTTGATCAGATGAGATTTAATCAAGACTCAAACTGAAGTAGTCAAAAATACTTATTGGGCGCGGTCGTAACGCCCAAAACACACGAGCTCCTTCACGAGCCGTATCCAACATGGGTCAACAACCTGCATTTAGAAGTCCGGCTGGGCAAAGAATGCTTGCACAACTGTTCACTGACACTCGTTACTCTAGATAAAGTCAATTTTTGGTAAGTTCCTGACGACTTGGACTACGCCTAAACAATCTCTACCGTTGTTGAGGCCACTTAACAACAGCTGTATGTATATGGTGTTTAGCAAATAGAACGGCGGGCGCTCGATATGGTCGTTTTCTGACTGCAGTATGCACTTGTGAGATGGCAGTATTGTCAGGTCGTCTAGCAATTACATACAAGAGCATTTCCGCAAGAGCACATGTAGGACCCCAAGCCCGTGTCTATGCGGCTCCGTTTATAGAACCGCACTGCCGCCTTTAGCTCTAAGCTGACAGTTTACATAGTTTCATATACACTATGCAGCAGTTTGAGGCCATATCATCAATTTTGAGCCGCCACCACTTCTTGAGGCAGACCGGGCGCAAGGTGACTACAACCAAGTTTCGAAATAAATGAATCCTCTCCAGGATCAGGGCGTTAGATGATGAACTGGCAGCTCTGTATGCCTTGCACAATGGTCTTGAAACTTTCCAGCCTATCCGGGCGTAAACATCGGCGACAGCTACAGACAGCTCTTCTTCGTTTCGTCACGTATGTATGAACTCTGAACATATTTAAGATCTTGTTGACCTTGAAACAGAGATCAATCACTTCTTCCTTATCACTTCGTCGAAAGCAACTCCTTCACGGTTGACATATACACTCAACCGCATCGGTTGCACCGTCAATATGGGCTATCTCACCTCGCTAGCACTATGCTCCTTGATAGCAAAGACGCTCGCTTTTCCTTCGCCAGTCGCACAAGAGTCTGAAGCCCCGGAAAAGTTCGTGTTTGGAGCAATAGGCGACTCGTGGGCTGTAAGTGTTCATCCTTTCTTGTGATATAAGCTAATTACGAACAGAGTGGAGTTTCGTATGGCTTCTTCAACGGCTATGATGATAACAGCGATAATTGTATGCGTTACAAGTATGCGTGGTCTACCGTCGTAAACGCAGCGTATGATCAGTGGACTCCAGATACCAACAAAGAGGCCCAATTCGAGTTCGCAGCATGCTCTGGAGCAGTCTTTAGCAACTTGCCTGACCAGATGAATAACAAGATGACACGACCAAAACTCGTTATCATGGAGGCCGGCGGGAACAATGCGGATTTCTACCCAATGGCTAGCGCTTGTCTATTCCACGACGAATACAACAAAGACTACGGAACATTGTATGAAGATGATGACCCAGCTAACCCTCAGGGACTGTGCAGAAAAGAGATCGGACTGGTGCGAGGCAGACTGACAGATCCCCCGGACGACCCAAATGAGAAAAGCATGAAGCAGAAGGTCATTGATGCGATCGATACGTGGAGGGACCATCCAGCGGTGAAGGACAATGATGCTACTCTTTTCGTCCTCGGTTATCCTCAGTTTTTCGAATTCAACCCAGAATGCGACAATTGGACTTTCAGCGTTGTTTACGCCAAAGAATACCAAAAGGTTGTCACCGCAATGCGACAAGATTTCAATGACCTCGTAAGTCACAAGGTAGCAGCACATCACCGAAGTTGAACGTACTGACCCATTCTCCTGCAGATCGATTTGATGAATGTTGCCATCCGAGACGCCGTTGAGGGTTACAACGATGTCAAACTCCAATACATCGACATCAATTCTGCCATGAAAGGGCACCGTTTCTGCGAGCCTGGACACTCACGTCAAGCTCAATTCAACTCGGGAGACGATGTCTGGCTGTGGAACAGCCCTGGGAGATGGTATACCATCAAGGCAGGAGACGAGACGACCACTTATGATACCGTCGGAGGGGACTTCCCACCTGAGGATGTCTTTGGTGCTTTATTGGATCACCCAATTGGTTCACCTAAGGAAGTGGACGGCTGCTCGGTTCAAACTTATCAGAATCCTGAGAACCCAGACACGACTATGGAGTGGAAGGCATGTCCGCAGGATTACGTATTGGCTGGTAGTGCTGGCCGCCCTGCCTCCGTCTCCAGAACCTTGCATCCTACGCAGAGCGGCCACAAGGGGATGGGTGACATCGTCATTCAGCGACTGAAAGAGTACTATGGGCGCATATGCCCTTCAGGTTGTAGTTGTGTTGGAACTGTCAAGGCTTGTCAGTAAAAAAGGCCTCCAATGTAACGATGACGGTCGGTGCATGGTTCTGTTTTGGTACTAAGGATATAGGCGTAGTGTAGGGAGAGTTTGTTTGGTGTTAGATCTTACAGCTTTTCCTAAGACCCACAGATTTGACATAGGATATACAAGCTTCTATGGATTTTTACGTCTATGCTGAACATTCACCCATACACCCCTGTTGAGCGAGTGTCGCTCCTTACAGTCCCCAGCTAGGCCAACTTGAACAGTCAAGACCAACCCTAAATATAACGATATCTCAAATTTCCGACAACAAATTTGAACGCGAGTATTATCTCTTTTGTATACCATAGTTTGTAAGTACCAAAGAATGGCGAATGGCAGAATGTGACTAGATGTATACCTAAGAAAAATGCGTAGTCATATCGTACAAAGGAGCTCGAAGATTTTGACCCCTACACTCTAACAACACCTCACTTCTATAAAGAGAATACCTTCATAGTCTCATAATGATTTGCTAAGTTCTTGTATTATCCTCTTCACATACTATTGAGCATGCTAGTGTACTTTTGTGTTCTGTTTTGCCCATGAAGGTGTGCTATGAAGACTACGTCTTGCAAGTTATCATAGTGTGGAAGCTGCATCAAAAGAAACAAACCCGTTTGTAGATCATCAAGGCCACCGGCCATGGGCGTCAATCGCTGCTCATGACAGCTTGTGCGGGGTTTGAGTGCGATCAATCGTCATCATATACCGATCACCTTCATTTAACTATCTGAATAAGCATAGACTCGAATTTTTTCATGTGTGTACTGTACACTACTGCAAGTAATCGTAGACGAAGAGTGGGATGTTAGAGCAGTAGGCTTTGGTGCTAAATCACGGGCGTGCATGAACCGGTGAAGAGCGGGGAAAGAGCCAACCACTGACCGGCTTCACTTAGAACGAGTGGTTCCGCTTCACTCTTGTGCTACCAGCTCATTGCACAATCATGCACAGTAATCTTGTGCGGAGTGAGCAGCCTATCTGAACGCCGTACAGTATCCTGGCAGCCTAATCCTGTGCTCGAAACATCCAGCTGCCTACGTGCCTTCGTAAGAGTGGTGCAGGATGCAGCTGTAGAAGGTTCTCAGCTTGCTATAAGATGCCAGCACCAGCCCACGACTATCTTGTTCTCTTTTCTCAGTTCGCATTGATCATGAATCCATTACCGCCGTTAACAATCAACCCCTTGCTCAGAGGAGCGGCGGAGCTCCATATCGAAGAGTTTGAACTCGCCAAGACTTCCTTCACACAGCGCTATCGTCTCGACAAAAGATACAGCGGCAGAGCCGAACTCATTGAGACGGTGTCGAAGCTTCTCGAAGATATCAGTTCCAATCACTCGGAGTTGCAGAATGACCGCGACTTGATAATTCAAAACCTCAGTCGCTTTGTCGAATTGGCTCGGGACGATGTCTCTGTCTCCGAGGAAAAGCTGCTCAAGTTCAAGGATCAGGTGCAAAGTCATCTTGGTAAGCGGCTCAACCGTATGGACGTCACCTCGCTACATATCAGCTTGATAAAAGAATCTATGAACATAGCGCACTCCACCAACGATGTAACCGTAGCGGATCCCCATGCTACCAGCTATGACGGCTTCGAACTGGTAGAGAGTGAGCTCGAAGAAATCATGGAGAAATTCGAAACCGATGCATTCACAGCGAAGTCAGTCGATACGACTGCTATTGAGGGTTATCTTGGCGCTCTGTTCGATAAGGCCGACAGCCACGCTCTTGAAACACTTCGCCGAAAAATGAATTCGTACGCTACAGAACTCATGGCCGACGGCTTAGAAACAGATCAAGACAGTTTGATGTGGACTATCATTGATCTCCTCAAGAACGATCTCGTCGATGCGAACAAGAAGAAGTTGCTCGAAGACTATCTGCAATCCCCTATCGCCCTTCGAGAGTTGGTCGCTACGCTGAATATGAAGACGTATGGTGAATGGAACTTTAGGAATTCGCACGACGGGTTACCAGTGTCTCTGCGGAGCAACGAGGACGGCCAATACAGTGTAGTAATCGAGGAAGACCTGATCGACATGCTGTTCTTGCACTGCACCGCCATGGGCTGGGCATGCAAACTCAAGGCGTGTCTCAAGCAATTTGCGAACCGTTCGACACACTTTTGCTACAAGTCAAGTACCCGTCAAGAATATTGTAAAGAGTGGTACTATCTGGCTGGATACAACAGGATTCCACATAGTATTAGGACAGAGTCACGATTCACCACCTGTGCGATCTGTGAGCCCGTGTCAGCACCACCGCCGCCACCACCGATGATGTTAGTGCCTCCACCTCCACCTCCTCCTCCACCTCCTCCTCCACCAACGTCTCCTCCGCCTCCATGTAATTACGGCGTCTCAGTAACCTACAGTCCTGCTATCCCGCCGCCACCGCCGCCAATGCGGTATATGCACATGATTCTGGATGATGAAAGACAGGACATGTACGAGGAGAACTTCTTTATGTCTCAGCTCCCAAAGCGCGAAGGCTGTACACCCAGAATTCCATGCCCCAAGAGTGTCCAGGCTGAAATGATCAAAGTATTGGCCGCCCAAGCCAAACTGCGCTCTGCATTTGACGGTAGCACACATTCACTTACTGTGCGGATCTCCGACTTAGCGCCATCGCTTCCGCACAAAACTGTACTGACGGTTCTCAAATTCCTGGGAGTACCAGAACCCTTCCTCGAATTTTTCAGCCGCGTACTCGCGGTTCCTCTACGGATAACTTCGTCGCTCCCTGGGCGATCAGACAACGTCAGAAAACGAACTCATGGTGTTGTGCAAGGTCACAGACTTGGGATGTTTTTCAGTGAGGCAGTGCTCTCTTTCCTCGACCTCAGTGTCCACAGAACGACCGGGGCATTTCTCTACCGAACTGAAGAGCGACTCAACTTCATTGGGACGTCACTTCAGCAGCGATTAGCTGGGGAAGAAGTTGAGCGATTTGCTAGCGTAATGGGACTCCGTGATAGCTTTCAGCATTCTCACGGGCTGAAACTCGGCTTGTTGAGCCTAAAAGACGACACTCGAACATTCGAAATCGACATGTCAAGGGTCGCTGGATACGCGTACAAAACCAAGAAGAAGCTCGATGCCTGTAACACAGTCCTCGAGTGGATTCGCGTATGGAACAATACCGTCGGAACGTACGCAGGACATCTTTTCGGACCACTGACAGACGGGCTCGGTAGACAGCATCTCGATAGCGTCAAGACCGCGTACGACCGCATGTACGCTATCATCTTCGACAGTAGCAACCTGACCGCACGAGTCAAACACATGCTACTGAGGCACATCTCGCCCACCACCGGAGACGTTGCAAAGCACACCACAAACATGCTTGAAGCCATCATGTACATGCCACAAGCGTATGGAGGCCTAGGCATCAAGAACCCCTACATCACGTTGCAGCTTGCAGACAGTATCACCCCGAGTCCCAATCTAGCCGTTGAGAAATACCTCAACGATGAAAAGATCTACTACGAGTACGCAGCCAAGAACTTCAATGCCATGACTCCTGAGCTCCGCCAGAAGAAACTCGACAACATCTTCCACGAGCACAACGAATGCATCGTCTCAACCTTTGGCCCGGACCGCGATCTTGCCGTTTTCCCCACACTGGCGGAGATGACTGCTAGACGTGAGAGTTCTGTTTATCCCGACATGCCGTTTTACGACTACACTTGCCCACCTCCCGAACCGCCGTCTCTTATCACTCTTTGGCGCGGCCTTCTCACTGAACCTGTGCACCATGTTGAAGATGGGGCTAAGGTCAGCGAATACATGCAGCGGCACTCCGAGGGTGACAAGAAGCCATGGCACCAGTTGAGTGGAGAAGATCGATGGGTGTTGCAGATGTACAGTGAGGAGTGCTTTGAAACCTATGGGACATTGGATATCTGGTGGAGTGCTGGAGTACCCACTGAGATTTATAAAGCTCTGAGAGGTCATGTGTGGGATGAGAGTGATTATGATGACGACGATGCAGTATCGGACATGACCGAAAACGTTTAAATTTGCTGATTCGAACGGCCGCTTTTCTGAAAATCATCGTTCCGTTTGACAGACTGCGAGGTTGCGATAGTTTTTGGTAATGGACAAATTGTGAAGAGGCGGATGTTATATTCATCATCGCAGAATTCCTTAGATATTCTCCAACTATCCCAATCGTTTCACATCAGCCGTTTCAAGCCCACCCGCCCCAATATTCAAATGAAATAGCCCACATCTCGCCCGAGTATATCCTCACCACACAACCAGAACAACAATATAAACAACAAACTTGTCAAAGTATATGAATTGTACATGGACTTCTCATCCCCTCAAGCTAACCAAACTCCCCTGCACTCCCTTTCAAATTCCCCGGTCATCTCCCCACCCCATTCCCAGCGAGACCAACTCAATCCATCCAAGAAGACAGAGAGTCCAAGTCGCAAACCGGAACATGGAAGCAAGGGTGATAACCAGTGACGTCCAACCGAAAGAGCCCAGAAAAGAGATCGACTCAAGAGAACAAAATTTCCAAAATTCCCACTCCATACAATCAGTCTGTGGTAGGAAACAAGCCCAAGACCAAACACAGGTTATACAACCCAACCCCTGTCATAACACCACACGATACCCAAGAGAAAGAACTCCATAGCAATGCATTCCAACCCCACAAAATACCCCAAACACCGCGCACTGAACCGACAATTTCGCGCTTTTCAAAATATTCGAAAGTGCGAATCAGGACGATCAACGCACACTCTTCCTCCAGCCCTGCAACGCACTAAAGCTGACATCTCCCTCCATATCATCATCTTCAAAGCCCTCCCAGGGCAACTCCTGTGTCTGGTCGTCCTCGTCATCGTCGTGCATCTCTTCTGCGTCATCTCGGCCAACCTCCACACTCTCCTCTTCACTCTCATCAACAAAGCTGCGGATAGTAACCTTCTTCTTCTCCCTAGCTGGCTCAGCGGCAGCATCAGCACGAATCTCGCGTGTCATATTCTCCACGTCCAGCTCAGTAAGATCATCGGTATGTTGGCCCTCGAGGACATCATAGAGATTGTAGATCTGCTTTTCCTTGATCGAGATACGAACGAGGAGATCCTGGCATGCTGCGGTGTATTCGAGACGCTTGCGGTTGCCTAGGCTGGGGTCGTGGCACTCGAGCGTTGCACGTGAGACAGCTAGTTCGGCGTGGAGGTGGGCGCGTTCGTCCTTGAGCTCCTTGACGACGAAAGCGAGGGCTTCCTTAGGGGAGCGAGCAGGGCGGAGGGTGGCGTCAACATCGTCAGCGGTACGGGCGGATACTGGGATGAGCTTCGGGATCCGGAAGTCTTCGGCAGAGGTAGAATATCCTTGACGACGGCAAACTGTGCAGTTGGAATTGTCATGGTCCTTAGGAATGGGCTTGTGGGAAAGGTTGAGAGTAGTAGTCGTCTGCTTCAGCGTGTCAAGCTTAATGTCTGGCACAATGAAAGCGGAAGTCATCTCGTTGGGAGCACTGCGGCGTCTGCGACTGGTGTTGCTGAGCATGGAGGCATCGTAGGCGGATTGCTTGGTCTGAGTCGCTTCGGTGTCGGCATCCATGTTAGACATCTTCCCAGTGACGTCCTCTTCAAACTGCGTACGCTGCGTGTGTTCCTTTAGGGAAGACTTGCGGACAAGAGATGTACGACGTTCGCTCTTAGCAGATGCAACTGATCGGCCAGTGTCTTCACGCGTCTGTCGTTGCGATCGCACGGTGTCCTCATGTCCAGTCTCCTTTGCTTGCTCTGCAGCTTGACGCGCCGCAGCACGCTCCTCTTCTAGCTTGCGCCGCAGTTGAGCAATATCCGTGCTATTGATAAAGCTGAGTTCAGTCAAGTCCAAGTCGGCAGGCGGCTGGATGGTGTTAGCAGGCCTGGAGGAAAGGATGCTTCGTGATGTATGAATAGTGCGAGGTGCAAGCGAAAGATCGGTAGTCGACTCAACATCACTCTCCACACGCGCATTCTTATCGACGGAGATGGGAGCAGATACGCTTCGCTTAGAGAACCGCGACACTCCAGTGTAGGACTTGCGCGGACTCTCTTCTAAACGACTCGAGTGAACAGCTGCGCTCACGGCCCTGCTGTTGCGGACCTCCTGTTGCACCTGGTTCCTGATACGAGTCCGCGTGTCTTCGCGACGGAGGCTGGGTTTGCGCTGCAGAGACTCTCGGGTCTGATGTTCCTTGCCCTTGAACTTGGAAGTGTAGCCTTCAGTTTGCTGGTCGTTGTCTTGACGCATTGCCAGAACCTCACGCGTCATGTCTATAGTCCGACGTGCAGCATCCTCTCGGCGCTGTACTTTGCGTTGTAGTTCCCTCTCCTTCTCGGCCCATTGCTCCTCCTCCTCTTCATGCTCTTGTGCCAATCGCGCCATCTCATTGCGGAGGTTCTCGTTGTCAATGCGAATAGCGTCGTTGGTTTCTCCTTGGGTCAAGTCCTCGAACTTTCGGATAGTCTCGTCGCGTCGGTCGACTTTCTTCCTCAACTCCGACTCCTGGCGAGACCACCGCTTGACCTCCTCCTCGCGCTTCGTCTTCATATTAGCAAGCTGCGCCTTGAGCGATTCATGATCAGCCTTGAGGCGTGCGAATTCGGCCTGCTCTTGTCGCGCCTTTCGGAGTTCAATGTCTTTGCGTGAGAGCTGTTGGGTATTGTCGTCATGCTGAGCGCGTACACGGGCAAGTTCAGCGTGCAAGTTGGCGTTCTCTCGCTCAGTCGCGTTTGCTGTCTGATCAAATTGGCGTCGAAGCTGGATAGTCTCCTCCCTGTGTTGAGATTGATCCTGCTCAAGCTGATCGCGAAGTTGCTCATTCTCAGCTCGCAGAGAATCGATCTCCTGGCGTAGCTCATCATTTTCTGCTGTCAAAGCAGTCTTCTCATGCTTCAATTCTTCGCATGTTTGAAAAGCGACACCCAACTGGCCAGCCATATTGTCCCGCTCTGAGTTGAGACGCTTCTTCTCGATCTCAAGAACAGCAGATTTGCGATCGGCGCGGTCGAGCTTCGTTCGAAGAGTCTGTACCGTGGCTTCAAGTCCTGAGTGAGGTTAGTATATTAGCTGAAATTATATAATAACAAACTTACGCGTCTTCTCGACCTTCCAGCCGCTCTTTGCTCCATTATCGGAATCTTGTGCACTATCACTTCTTCGCAGCTTCTCTTGGGCTTGAGTAGTGGCTCTCAGCTCGATCAATTCAAGATCCTGCTCTTCAATGCGCTTCTCGTTCTCAGCACGCTCAGCCTCCATCTGGGCAACCTTGTCCTGTAATTGCTGAAGGGCTGCAAAGATGGCCTTCTCCTCGTCGGGAATCGGGACACCCTCCACGGGAATGTGATGAGGCCTACGACCACCGTTGGGTGGGGCAGAGAAACGAGATCGGGCCGGCGCGTTCTTCGAGAACACTGGTGTGCCATCGTCGAAGACACCAGAGACCAGCTCGGTGAGGTTAGGAAGATCTGGCAGAATGAATGACTGCCCGGTTGCGTTATGCGCTGTACCCGGTCTTGAATGAAACTTGGTATTGGCGCGTGGCGAGTCTTCAACGATACCGTCCAGCTGGAGCGAAGTGTGTCGGCTACGGTGACCCCATCGCGTGTTCTTGGTAGAGTCGACCGTGAGCGTGGGTGGCCGTTGGTCCATGAAGGAGGAGTCGTCTTCCGAAACCTTCGCGTGCAGCTGTGCAAGTGAGGTGCGCTTACGATCTTGGTTCGTGGTGAGAGCTGGAGAGTTGCGCTTGCTTGCAGGGCGAGGAGACGCGGTGTCGTAGTCGTTACGCGATGCGCGTCGAAGTTGAGCGTCGCGTCGTAGGCTGCCGGTCTCGGGCGCGTAAGACTTGCGCGATCGATTGGTAGGTGGTGTCATGTCGTACAGGCTGTGAAACTGGGAGCTCTTGTTGGGTGTACCGCGGCTATTGCGGTCGACACCACGTGCCTGTTCAATGGACATGACCTCCTCGTCTGAGATGCTATGGTCGAAATCACCAAATTCTTTGTTGACCATCGAGGTATCGGGCCCCGGCTGCTCAGAGCGCAGCGGCTTCCAAGAGTTCATCTTCTTTGCTGTGGATCGGATGCGAGGGTAGTGTGGAAGCGTGTTCGTCTCGTCCTCGATCTTGTGCTGTGTTGACATAAGAATGTCCGGGTCGTCGAAGAAGTTGGATGTGCTTCCGAACGAGTTTTTTGTGGGATCGGAGTCGCTGCGCGGTAGTGAGGGCGATGTGACGTTCCTAGGGCTGTGACTGAGACTGCGTGAGAGTTCACGAATAGCACGCGCTTTTCCCTCGCTCATGGGAGGAGAGGACTGCATTGGGCAGTTGTGATGCTGCAATGGCAGCGGTGTTGACAGTCGCGTTGGTCGTGACGCGCATCAATATTACTCGAGGATGAGAGAAATGTTGCGTAATAGCTATGATAGGACTGTTAGTATAGCCAAAATTGCTTTCGACTCGTGTGCAATCAAGTCTTGTGGTGGGTGGTTGGTGGAAAGCGCGGTGCAGACTTGAAGATGTGGGCGGGTAACTTCGATGTTGTTTACGTGCAATAACAACGCTAGCCCGTTCCCACGATAGCGCGTCGGAGCACCTACCACCAACGAGACTCGTCATCACATGCAGCCCCTCTCTCGCGGAAAGGTACAATCAGACATCGAGTTAAAGGGATCCTGACTATGCTTGTACTATAATGGTTAACGAGCCTCTTTACGTCGCTCATGGGCTATAGGGACTCAATATGCTCTTTTTATGGCTACTTTTTATATATGTGCAATAAGCACAACTCTAATATAACATTGTACACTGAACACACAAGGTATCATGTCAGTACACCCTCTCTCCTCACTCGATCAATCAAAATTCCCCCCACACCCTCCGAACACACAGCCCATCCATTCTGATCAGCACCCCCAACACCAATACATGCACCATCAGCAATCCCAAACTCCCAGCCAGTCCATCAACCCCTACATACCTCCCTCTAACGCTCACACCAGCCCCAAGGCCTAGGAAATCGAGACCTGCAACGAGCAAAAGCGGATACACGACCCTTGCCTCCGCAGCAAACGGCTGACAAGGACTAAGGAGACTAATCGCCTTTGCCACAAACAACACCACTTTAACCAGACTCAGTGTCCCAGGATGTCTCAACCCCCTATACACCCTCGCGCTCAGATTCGCCGGTGGAGGTGGCAGCATCAAACGCTGTGGGCTCACTGCTCTCGTCGGGCTTGGTGCTGGAGGTGGAAAGTCTAATTTGCGCGGTCTCAGCACTACTGCGCTCCCATCGTCAGAGGATTGGCGGTGCATGGGTTGCGTGCGAGGTTCTGGCGGGCTGGGCGAGCGGTCCATGACGGTGGCGCTGAGGTGAGAACGACCTGGGCGTGTGTAGTTTACTGATGATCGTTTTCGTCCTGTTTGGTTGGGTGAAGGACTTGGTGTGTCAGCTCGTGAGATGCGGGGGCTAAACTCATCGATCCCGGAGGGACCGCCGCCGTAGGTGTTGAACTCATCGAACACCAGCGGAGACTTGAGTACGTGTAGGATTTCCTCCGTACCAGGTCGCTCATCAGCGGTCAGAGCAAGTAGGCGCTTGAGTGAGCGGTAGAGTTTCTCGGGAAGGTCAGAGCGGATGCGTTGTTCATCATCGATACCAGCCCAGGTTGAGATTTCGGCGCGGAGTTGCTCGAGGTCCTCGTTGTCTTCATCGATGCCGTCTGCGTTCCTATATGGGAGACGCCCGAAACACATAAAGTAGACAATCATGCCAAGGGAGAAGATGTCCGATTTCGTGGTGAAATTGCCGTACGCGCCACCGGGCAGCTCCTGTCGAAGGACTTCGGGGGCACAGTAAGATATGGTTCCAGTGGCACCGGTGGAGTTCCTCGCCACATTTGCGGATTGCACTTCGCCAAAGTCGCTGACGAGGACTTTGATCTTATGACCGGTGTTGTGTAGTAAGCAATTGCTGGGCTTCAGATCCCTATGAATATAACCGTTTGCGTGGAGATGGTTGAGACCTGATGTGATGTCCTTGAAGAACGATATAATTTCCTCGAAGTGCATCTTCCTGGGGCCATGCAGGTCGTCCGGATCCTCAAGCTGTCCTTTTGACCTCCGTCTCAGTCGCTCCTTGAGCTGTTCTGTAGTCATCTTGTTCTTTGTGGAGTCTAGAATATACTGATGCAAATCGCCAGCATTGCAGTATTGTTGCAGGATAAACGCGCAAGGCACGCTGGGTCCAAAGTTCGAAATCTGAAAGTCTTCAAGCCAGACATGTCGATACGAGACTAGATTCTGATGTGACAGGGTTTGAAGCAGTTGGACTTCGATGAGCACCTTCTCTAGCCACTCGTGATCGTCACCCACTGGTACCCGCTTGCAGGCGAACTTTCCAAGCTGAACACCGTCCAGAACATGCTGTACTAAGAGAACGACACCCTTGCCTCCTCTTCCCAGCTCACGTTCTTCCACAAAAAAAGTCTTGAAGTAGTTTGGGCTGAACGCTCTCGCAGAGATACCCTGACTCTTCGGAGGTGCAGGTGCACTACCTACAAATTCAGCACCCTCCGATGAATGAAAGTAGCCACCAGATGGCGCGGGCGCGAGCTGTTTATGCGGCGATGAAGGCCGTGAGCCGTTTTCAGAATTTGGCTGGCTCATACGTAGCATCTGGAAGTATGCTGGATTGACGAAGCCATTCTCAGCGGGTACACCTGATGTTGCGTGTTCGTGGTCGTCGTTCTCATCGTCCGCGTGTGGTGAGGGTTCGCGGTACGGCCGGCGACAATACGGACAGGCAGTGGATTCAACGTCGGTGGCGTGAGAGGCATCGCGCAGGGAGAGTTGTCGTGAGCGCGGATCGTAAACGACAACTGCTGAACCGTGGCGTCTGTTGGACGTGTCAGCGTAATGAGATACACTCTATAAGTATAGCAACGTACAGTACGACCTCGCGCGACTCTGCAGACGCAAAAGGTATCAGCGACATGCTTCGGTGTCGTTCGCGATCGTCCATTATAGCCTTTGAAGGCTGCTCCCAATCCTCAGGCCAGATGCGCGCAAGATCTGCCCAACTGCCAGCGCAACGACCCACAGGTACCCAGTAAATCGCTGGATCTTAGGCGACTCTGTTCACTCACGCACATGCGCAGGCGGTCTTCTGGGCTGTTGTGTTCGAATGCGGGGAAGGTGCGGGAATGCGCGCGCGGTATGTATTTACGAAGGCAGCCTTCTTGTTCAGTCGGTTGCCCACAAGTGGCAGCAGCGGTGAATGCGAACTGCTTCGCCTTTGTAATCTCGTTCTAGCATGTCCGTGTGTTCTGGGTTACGCTGGCCGTTGTCATGGCAGGATCGTGTTGTTGTTAGTAGAGGTTTGGTGGGGGGATGCCTGCGACTGACGGTACCCTAAGCATCTACTAAGCAAGGGACGTATGACATGGATGCTGCAACTAATATGACAACGTTCTGTCATCGAGCTGTCCATGACCAAGGCTTCATTATCTGCAATACACTATAAGAGAAGTTGTGCCTTTGGTGACGGCGCCCATGAAGCTTGCAAGCCAATCAGCCTCTTTACAGCAGCGAATCTGGGTTCAGTCCGCACGCAGAATCTACAAGTGGCTCTTGACCAACATACCACCCTCCCAGACCTCACCCTTCTCCAACTTTTGCCAGCCATCCACAGCGCCAATCTCAACGCAAACCATATTCTTGTAGCCATCATCTGGCGAGAAATCGCCCATCGCCTTGGCCTTCTCGATCCATGGATTCCAGGTCACGGTATCCTTGACGTTGTCACGAATGACATCGAAGCGTGGCTTGCCGTCCTCGGTGATGGAGGTGGTATCTTGCTTGATGTCCTTGTAGACACGGTCGACCTCGCCGGTGAACTTGAGCTCGTTGCTGCTCTGGGTGTGTGTGGAAGCGTCGAGGACCTTGTCGACGTATTCGGTGCCGGATAGGCCTGTGACTGCGACCTTGGAGATGTCCTGTGTATGGAAGATTAGTCGCTATGTCTACGCACCAATAGTTGCGGTGATGAAATACCTGAATCTTGAAGTAGGTGTGTAGCAAGAATTGGAACTCGAAACTCTCCTCGCCCTCGTTCCGGACTGTGATGACCGTCTGCAGGCTCTCCTTGCTCAATGTAACGCTGTAGACGAGGCCAAAGTCAAGCGGCCATGCCTTGCGCGAATCCTCAGTCAGACCCTGACGGTCCAGACCGAAGTCGAGCTTGACCGAGTCGGTGTCCGCAGCATCCTCAACAGTCGACTTGCCCAGGAATTCCCAGCGTGTGCCGCGAGCGAAGCCGTGTTGCGGGAGCGAGGAGGTGGGGTGTCCAGACTTTGGTGGTGGTCCGAATACCTGGTCGAAAGCGGTCAGCTACACTCAGCGATATCTCGAGTGATGTCTGGTGTCCGCGATCACACCACACACGCATTAGCTGAGACTCACGGGGAAGACAACTGGAATACCGCCACGGACGGGCTTCTTGCCCGTCAAGTCGGCCTTCTCGCTCAACCACAGGTTCTCAGTCTTGCCTCCGTGGCTCTTCCAGCTCGTCACGGTAGCTCCAAACAGCAGTACCTCTACGCTCTCACCGGAAGACAGCGTAGCAACCACCTTCTGGCTGCCATCCTGTCCTACAATATCGACCTGGGCTCCAGGCGCAGAAGCTTGGGGCGCATTGAGCGCAGAGGGACGGTTGGCACGGTCAACCATTGTGAGGTCTGGTGTGCAGTATGGCGTTTGTGTTTAGAGGCGTGCAACTGCGGGGTGCTCAAGGAAGCTTGAGCTGTTGTATCTGGTGATGGAGATCTGGGATATGTGCTGCGGGGGATCAGCTGGGGGCGTTGGGAGTGAAGGCGACGGAAGCAAGCTCACCAGTGGATATCGCGGGTGACGCCTTCTTCAAGAGTCGTGTTTGCGGCGAGAAGGGAGGGGCAATTGTGCAATGCATCGGCCAGCCCCACCAAGCACCACGCACCGCTGAAACGTACAGCACGTTTCAGCTGGACTCTCTTGCATTCGCCTGCATTCGCTTGTCCGGTCCGCTAGCAGATCATTGGGCCTTCTAGACCTTCGGTGCATACTTCACCTGGTCACACGTGCAGTAACGCCTCAAGATGCATTTACCAACATTCACCTGCATGCTTGCTACCACCCCATGCTTCTGTCTCTGCACTTCAGTAGTCTTCGCCTGCATACCGGGCGGAATAATGGGCCCGAGGCGCATAGCAACTTGCATGTTTGTACGTGGCACGGTCCGGATCAACTCGGCTCTACCTGGTGTACACCGCCTGACGTCAAACGTCAACTTTTTTTTGGCAGATCTGTCAGGCTACTGCGGCAATACAGCGCACCTCAGTCCACAGGGCTGAAAGACGTCGGCTCAATTATGGGTCCGTCTCCTCACTCGGTATGCAATGTAGCGAACGACTCCTGGATAAAGTAGGTGACCGTGAGGGTGGCAACAATTGTCGTACTACTATAGAACAGATATCTAACTTTACGACTGTCCAGTAGTATCGGAACGTCCCGGCTCTGGCTCCTGGCTCTCCAACGCAACCTCCAAGTGCTATAATGATCACCATCCCACATACAAGTCCCGACACCCAATACTTCATTCCTTGCCCTTCGCATCTGCTCCCTTTTCACCCCTCAGACCTGCCTGGAACACCTGCCTTCTGATATCAAACAATGTATCATCAATCTCTCTCTCCTCATCTCGCCCCAGTACGAGCTGTGGCGTACCCAACAGATAGTCTTTGAGACTCTTGAGTTGATTGATAATACTACGCGGCGTGAGAATCACACGTTCGGTGAACGAGCGGCTTGGTGTAGTAGCTGGTTGGCTTGTACGTTCTGGCGATGCCTCTTGCACAGGCTCTGGCGGCGCATCCGGAACAGTACTAACTTCAGCATCCGGGGGCCCAGCAGCCACAGTGGTCAATGGTGTGCCACGGACGGAGGACCCAAGTTCAGAAGAGCGCTTTGGTGTGACTTGGACGTGGCTCAAACGCTTACTCTGCGAGCTATGAGCGTCCGTCTTATTCTTGATAGGCGATGGCGTTCTCTTCGCTTCACTGACGTCCTGGCTTTGGCTTCCTCGCGCTCGTTTAGGCGCTGGTGTATCCTCAACCAAAAAGTCCTGCGAGTTCTCGACTTGACTCAATAGCGACTGAGAGCGACGAATCATACCAGTCTTGCGGCTCGTTTCTGGGACGACAATGCGTGCAGGTGATTCAGAACCGCCCATGGACTTCCTCTTCCGTCCCTTCTCGGACTTCTTCGGTGGAGGTGCCGTCATCGGCTTCTTGGGCGAGGCGACGACGATGTTGTCAAGGATGGTGTCATCCTCATCATCGTCCATCTGCGTAGACCCTGGCTGGGAGACGGGATCCTCTTTCAAAACCTCCTTCTTGCCTTTCTTTCCTGCAGTTCGACTACGTTTCTTACCCTTTGCAGAGTGGGCTGGACTCGATGGTACGGAATGCCTAGATGAGCGTCGGAGCTTTTCTGACTTTGGAGTACTCTTCGTAGGCGACTTGTTGAATGAGTCATTGACGCGGCTGGTACTACTGGTTGCAACCTCTGTGTCATTGCCCTCTGAATCGTCGACTTCATCAGAGGGCTGGTGAGATGCAGCATCGACAAAATTGCTAACTGACTCTGCTGCCAATTCATCTGTCTCGTTATGGTTGGGTTCCTGTACTTGCAACTCTGCGTCGATCTGTGCAGTGAGCTGCAAATCGATAGTGGAGCTAGGCAATTCAGACATTATGGTATCGTCAGGATAATCAACATCAGAAAGTTGTGCCGCCTCGCGTTCGGCGGCAAGCAGCGCTTCTTCGTCTATTGTAGTGCCCTCATCGAACGACTGCAAACTTTCTGGCTGGCGACAGTCGAAGCTGGAACCTACACGAACGTCGGGTTCAGTTTGCTCATCTACCACAGAACTGGGAACCTTGTCGAACCGAGGCGGCGAAGACCCAAGATTGTCGTTTGGAGCGAAGTCCACAGCCCGTACGGCCGTTGGAGTAGCCATACTAGTCCCATCGCTCTCGATGTGCGCATTAGTCTTACGAGCATGTGGTGTCGGGGAGGATCCCAAAAACATATCCATGGGACCCATGGCCGCCATAGCCTTCAAGGGCGTGGTTCGAGATGGGTGGGTCACGTAGTCATCTGCGGTTGGGGCGTCCGAGTGGAGTTCCATTGGGGATAAAATCTCGTCCGGCAGGGGCGACGTTGCTCCCATATTGGCAAAAAGGCCCGTGGTTAGCTTTTGACGATCTACCATTTCTTTTTGACGCTCAGTAAGCACTTGTGATTGCTGGTCGAACGGGTTGGATGGTGAAGAAACAATAGGTTCGAACTGAATCTGCGAATCATTGTGCACTAATCGGACGTTGGGTGTGTTTCGTGTAGGTACTCTCCTATTGCCGCCCGGAGTCGGTACAGCCGGAGAACGAGACACAGACTTGCGCGCCGATTTCGAGACTTTAAAGGATGATCCCTTTGCTCTCGGACTCTTGAAGGCACTCTTGGTCTCTTCAATGCTGGTGTCTGAATCGTAAAACGTAGGCTCTTCGTCCTGTTATAGTATTAATGCTGTCAATGTTGAAACGATTGCAAGGACTCACAGTGTCATCATTGCGCAGATCTAGTGAGGGTAGTTCGAGCTCCACGTAGTTATGCAACCGGCGTAGAGCCTGCTCGAGACCGGCAGGGTAGCGTAGGCGCTCTTCTTTACCAAAGGTATGGTTCCAAGTAACAATCGAGATATTTACGATGGCACGGCGTCTGCTCAGGAAACCTGAGGTGATCAGGGTCTCTAAGTGGAGGAGGATTTGGCTATCCTTTCGGGGAAGCCGCCCAATAGCCTTGTTAACATCTTGCCACAGATTGATGATCTAGTTACAGTTAGTCACAGCGGCTACTATAAGCAGTGGGTAGCTCACCTCGCGATGCAACGCCTTCAGAGATGGTTCTTTGCTCTGCATCTTCTTCTCAGAATCCTCGACCCATGTAGCAATGACTTGTTGAGTCTTGCGTAAGTAGACGGCTAGGTGTGATGTTGAACAGTGCTCGATAGAGGCACCCATCGCAGCGATGAAAGCTTTGGCAGGCTCAGTCCCTTCCCGATCTAGTTGCTGGTACGCAGCGGAACCAACAGCGACAACGGCGGTATACAGATGATTATAGGGATCGAAGTCCGTAGTGCGTCCTGTTGCAGGAGAGGACGGCCACAGCAGTTGACGGCCTTGTTCCAGGATTCTACGACTCATCTGTCTAGGGAGGTTCCTGAGTAACAGCGTTACAAAGGGAAGGCATGCCGTCTTCTCTTCTTCTGGCGTGCGCTTGACGACACGCTCAGATACCGGCTCAATGACGGCCAGAATGACTGCGCCTTCGCCAGCCTCACGCCGCACAGTGTTGATGAATGCAGACAGAACCTCTTCGCCACGAGATGTACCAGATATGAATGCAGATCCTATGCTGAGCAGCTCGACAACAGCCTCGTACTCCTTGCCATATGGCCGAGAACCTCGTTCGTTGAGGTCAGAGACAGACTCCTTGATTGAGGCATACAATAACTCTGTCATATGTGCCCAAAAGTTTTCAGCCACAGCTGCTTGTAGTGTACCATTTACGGATGAGGCACAATCGCGGAGCAGCTCCAGTCGGCCTAGGCGAGTGTTTTGGGCATCGAAGCAGGGTTCTAGCATCAGCCCCATTGCGCGATTTCGTATAGAGTCGGACAGTTTTCCTTCGGACTGGTTGATCAAAAGGTCCGTGAAGTAAAGTAGTGGTGAAGTTCTTGCCCCCTGTTGTCTGCCGCGATGTGTTGGTGTTGATGCAACCTCGAATTCATTGTCGCTGTTCCGCGTGAGGCTTTTGTCGGCAAACCTCGAAGGTCCAAGTTTCTGTACAACTGTGTCGATAAGAAAGCAGAACTTGTTCGCCCACAGATCCTCCTTTTGTTGCGGTACAGCAAGTTTCGCCGTATGACTATCCCAGACTCTTCGGAGTAGGTTCACAATGTGCGCGATGGCGTCCTTTGTTTCACTGGAAGCCATGATCTCCTTACTGCTTGCCTCAACCAACGCATCCAGAACAGCCAGCCACATTGTCTTGACCGGCTCATCCTCTTTTTGATCCTTCTCAGACCAAGGCGTCGCTTCTAATAGGGTCTCTACAAATTTCAATATAAGCGAAAGTGACCTTCGCACCCATCGAGGGTCGAGAAGTGGCAACTCATTGCGCTGGGTCATGTATTGCGGTCGCAATTCGAGTGCTCGTTGCTCATTCCAAGGTTTCCGCGAGCCGTTCAACAGGGCGGCGACAACTCGACACGCAGCAGCAGTGTGCTGTGTTGACGATGTATGGACCAGGGGATACCAAAAGTTGGCGACGAACTCTGCCCAGTACCTATCCAGCTGTTCGAAGGAGGCCGTTGGCCGAAATGCGTAGTAGAGCAATGTTATATATCCAGAAGTCGTCGCGTCTCTTTCAGCTTTCGTGGTCGGGATGTGTTGCTGAAGTTGTTGCAAAGGTATGCCCAAGAACATGGACGTCCAACCGGGTGAGGTGTTTGGAGCCAGATTGACTGCATACAGCAGGAAGCAAAATGCGACGTTGGCGTGCACCTTGACCATCTCTTTCTGAGATCTGAGGCATCTCTCGAAGAGCTTCAGCCATTCCTTGAGTGCGGAGAACAACTGACCCTGCAGAGAATCCCGCAGCAGTCCAGTGACAGCTGACCAAATTTGAGGTACCAAAGCAGCATTGTCTCCAGAGAGCATTCTCTCCAGCTCTTGGGTCATAACATTAGCTAACGATTCGCCGTCGCTCCTCGTACGGTTGAGAACGGTGAGAATAGACTTGGCAACATGACGGTCATGGCCAATCGTCTTAGCTGCGGCCAAGCAGGTATCGAGCGCACTCTGATTGATGTCCTTCTGGCTTGCTACCAAGGCCTTGACTGTGAGTTTGAACCACCGTTCGGTGTATTTGATCATGACATCTGGACGTTGCTGGATAAGTTTTCTGTATATGCGGATCCTATACGCTTGCACAGAGAAACCGCTCACACGCTCGTGTATCGTATCGAGAGCGTCTAGTATTTTCTCTACGCGAGCAACAGTCATAGTCTTTGGTCGGAAGTTTTGCTGCATGCAGACAGCCAGATGTGTGTTGACGACAGACTTGGGCATCGCGTTGTCACCGGCAACAGTGATGATCCGGTCCACGATGAAGGAGCAAAAGTCGTCGTCCATGGCAGACGTCAAGTCTGTGATGCGAAACAAGGCCATGAGCAGCTTCAACGCCTGAGCAATGAGCTGCGAGTCCAGCCCCGTTCCCGTGGGACTCTGGGCTTGCACGTCGCGTCGAATAAACTGAGTCAACAGAGTCATCTTGTGCTTGAGGGCTTGGTCGTCTGGCACCTTGTCATAGGCCTGCATGGTCCTCTGCAACGAGTGATATGCATCGAGCCTTGAAGGCCGCTCTGCCGAAGCCAGCAGCTTCACTATTGACTCGAGCATCTCGGCGAAAGTCTTGAACTTGTGGGCGGCGGCCCCTGCATCGGCGGGCGGAGGCGTTGGCGTGCTGTCCGACGGCTTGAGAATCGACTTGAGTGGTATCGACACGCGTGTCTGGGGGAGTGGGCGTAGCGGCGAACTACGTGTGGGGGTCCAATTCTTTGTGATGGCGTTCTTGTTCTTGTTCGGGATGGCACATGTCTGCAACTCAAAGTTGACCTTTTTCCGTCTGCTCGCAGAACTCGAAGGGATGCTGATGTCGGAGGAGGGCGACTGCTCAGGTGTGCTGAGGACTGCCTTGGCTGCAGTGACTCGGGGCGGCAGAGGCTTGTCGCCAAACGGATCGTCGAGGAAGCGCAGCGTCTCGTCGAGGTCGTCCTCGTTTGCGTAGAGATCTTTGGGCGGCGTGGGAGGGCGAACAGACAAGGAAGTGAACTTGGAAAACACCATTGCTATGCTGGGACCAGGCAACGGAAGAAAAAGACAAAGAGGGAACCTCGCACTCGCATTGCTGGCCGTGTATTGCGTAGTGGAGCGCGTAGGAGCGCGAGCGTCGAGGTCGTGACTACCCCCGGCGCGCAGGGCAACGAGAAAGGCTGGCTGCTGCGGGTGACCGGGCACGTTCGACGCGTCCCGCCAACGCGATCGCGCCCGCGCGTAGAGTGACTTGGCGCTGCGAGGGGCCCACCCTGGTGAAGAACACCCCCGCACATGCCGGCACACTGTCGCATGTTCTATTGCATGTTCTATCGCACGTTCTACCAGACGCTTCATTGCAGTTATCGATCTTCCCAGTGGGGTTCACGGGCCCCTGACCAGTGCATGCAGCGCGAGCAAAGTGTTGGGTTGTGTGAACTTGAATGTTCAATTGCCTGGCAATGTATACATGTCACACACTACCGGTAGCTCAATGGCTTGTACTCCATCAGTCAGACGCCAGTGACGAAGACGTGCGGTATGTACTGTACCAAAGCCCATGCTCCAGATGCTCCAGATGGAGTGGCAGCCGAATGCGCCTTGTTCATCCTGCAAGTCCCCAAAGTGGACCCTGCACGTTCGGTGAAGATCCCCAGGGTGGGGTGTGAGTGGGGCACGCATCTGAGCTTCATCCCACCTCCGATCCGCGACATGACGTTGTTGCTGTGGACCGCCGCTACTTTTTGATAAACACCTCGCACGCTCCTCGCCTGCTTCTCATAACTATGCTGGCCTCACAGAAGACAGGGAGGGGTTCGTCCCGCTGCTCTTTCAACTTCCTGCACAAGCCACGATAGCTAACACCTTGCCAGCGAAGCTTGATCACGTCTCAAGTATACTCGCCGAGTTGAAGGCCGACCTCTCCGCCTCGAAGCTCTCCACATCACGTATGTCGCCATGTATAGCGTCCATTACACATGCTTATAGCCCGAACAGAACGGAAACAACTGCTCGAACAGCTCAAGGTCTACGGTCGCTCGGTCGATAACGCAGACCCCATATTCACGCAAGATGTATGGTCTCAGAACACATCCATGGGCGACTAGTATTGACTGCTATAGGGTATAGGAACACTAGGACAGTACGCCTTCAGTGGTGAAACGACAGCAGCGTCACAAGAGGCATTACGATGTCTAGCCAATGCTCTGCTACTGGTACCCCGGACGCGCCAGATATTGGTTGACTTGGGTCATGGCCCAAGTGCAAGTGACATGCTGAAGGTAGTTACACCTCCTGTAACTCTGAGCCCAGCATCTCATGCTCACGTCTACGCAGGGTGACAGCATCGACAATGAGTTCCTTCTCTCCCGCATCCTCTTCCTGACAACTTACAACACAACCCTCGACTATCCCTTCCTGGTACAATCTCACGCCCTCGCAGCCAACATCAACGCCGCGATCTCCCGTCACGCAGCCCGCTACACACATAACCCCCGTCAGCCGGCCCAAGAGCACACTCAACCCATGGACCTCATGGCTCTCTCCGAGACACTAAAACTGCTGTTCAACATCACGCACTTCCACCCAGATCTCATCGCGCAATTCTCACCCTCAATACCAAACCTATTCACAATTCTGGTGCGAAGAGGCGTCACAAAACCACCATTAGAAGCACCAGCAAGCTTCCTGATAAACGCACTGCTAAACCTGGATCTTGACAACACCAACCCCGAAACCTCATCATCAAGAGCCAACCAAGACGCCAACCCCGAGAATCCAGTCTTCCCCTCGGCCTCCCCAACAGCAAACACAACACACCTCATCACCCTCCTCTCCGCCTCCCTAACCTCCTACACAGACACCGACCTCGACACCACCGTCGCCCCCCTCCTCACCCTCATCCGACGCATCTACGAGCTCGCACCCACCGCCGTCCAAAAATCCATGGAACAACAAATCCTCCCGACCCCGGCAGAACGTGACAAGCCCCTCGGAAAATCAGAAACTCTTCCTTCTCGACTGTTAAATCTAACAACGAATGCACTCACGCCTACATTACGAGGCAGTATATCATCCATGCTCTTCGAACTCTCTCACAAAGACGCAGCGACATTTGTGCAAAATGTTGGGTATGGATTCGCATCGGGTTTCTTGATGTCGAATAACATACCCATGCCGGAGGAGGTTATGCGTGCGCATGATCCGTCTGGGGCCGATGGTGCACAGGGTGCTGGTGTTGGGATCCCCGTGAACCCGATTACAGGCCAGCGATTGGACAAGGAGGAGGTGGTTGATGAGACGCCCATGACGCAGGAGGAAAAGGAGAGGGAGGCAGAGAGGCTGTTTGTCTTGTTTGAGCGGTTGAAGGCGACGGGTGTTATGGATGTGGTGAATCCTGTTGAGGCGGCGTATCGGGAGGGGAGGATACAGGAGTTGTCTGATGATGAGGCTTAGGTAGAGATGAACCTGTAGACCCTTGTTGGAATCACGATTTCACGGACTGATGATGAGATTAGATCAGACTTGTATTGGATACGTGGAAAACATGCGTGAAGAAATATCCCATGCCTATCTTTTCGTTCCTTCGCTATCGACTCGCACAATGGGGTATAAATGCTTCGAATATTCTCCTCTGAATGATAGCCCATAAATGCTGCCAGCACCCAGCGATTTTCGATAATGCCGAAGTCAAGATAGCATGGCATATGAAATCTGTCCTGGCGCCGGAAGTCGTAATGAGTTATGCGAAAATTAAGTCGTGAAATCTAAACGGATGTGATGAGACTTGTCCGATATATAGGGTGTGCGGCTCAGTCTCTAGTATGTATGAAAAGTAGACATTGGAGTCTTAGAGGCGTTGAATATGACGGGGCTGTTTTGTTGATCGTCCGCACGAGAGCAGTCACGAACTCAGACAGCAATCAAGCCGGTTCTTCCCTTGAGTGGCAGGTCCGAGTATCCGAAGCCACCCTCGCTGTACGAGTTATATTCGTGACGCATAGACGTATCGGGAATTTCGACGCCAGGCAGAAGTCCTTCACCACCTTCATTGCGATACTGTCGTAACCAAAGCGGGCTGAAGATCCGTCGAAGCAAGGCTGTGAGAATGGATCCGATGTATGAGTTGATCCAGGCTACAGGATAAGCACTCAACCACAACAAAAGGGCAATGCCAGCGCCATTCTGTGCAGATGACAGGCCCAATGCAGGCGGAAGAGAACGCTGAGCGATAATGTCCGAGACGAGTGAAGAAAAAGCACCAATCCACTCGAATACACCGCAAGCATGAAGAAGGAATGCTGAGCTGCAAGCACCGGCGACATACGTTGCAAGCCTTGTATTTACTTTGTATAGCGTGGCAAGTAAGAAGAGCGTACCGAGAGCAATCACACAGCCACGGACGAGGAGTGTGGCCAGACCAGGAATAGCACTAAGGAAGGCGAATCCTTCTGCGATGTGTTCTGTCTGGCTCTGGAAGATGTCAAGTCGCTCCGCAATGCTGTGGATTTTGGAAAGAGATGAATCAGCGATGTCACTGGTCTGGTTGACAGTGTTCTGAACGACGTCCATATGGCCTGATAAGGTGTTGTATGATTCCACTTGCGCTTGATGGTTGGTGTGTAGACTGTACAATGCACGTTCATGGTACTGCTGAAGTTCTCCAGTGAACAACTTCGCGAGCTGAGTGCTTTCCAACATCAGATCCTGCGAGAAGTCCTGCATCCTCTCGTGAATTTGCACCAGTTCGGCGCTCTGGCTGTCAGCTAACGCAGTGATGAGCTCTGACATCGAGACCTCCATGAAGCTATGGAACTTCTCATCAAGGGCTCCGACAGTTGTGACAGCCTTCTCTTGCATGACGCGTATATTTTCCTGAAGCTGGGAGTGGGACTCCCGAGCCTCCTCAGAAAATCGCGACTGTTCCTTAATCAAGGTCTCATACTCCTCGGTGGTCTTCTGCATGGTCGATGTCACAACGCCAAGAATTTGAGTCAAGTTTTTGAATGTCTCCAAGTGGTTCTCCCTCTCGATGGCGTCTCTGCTAGCTTGGCACATAACTACGGCGTTCTGTCTGGCATTGCTGAAGGACGTCCAGAACTGGGGCGTTGATTGTAGGCTCTTCAGGCACTGCGTGTATTGATAGTCTTTGAACTCGGGGTAGCACTGCTTGGCGCTCGCAACCTGCACTAGTATGCCACCAGCTCCCAACCTTACTGCAAGCTTTCGAAGTCGGGACAAGGACCTCGCAGTGCAGAGGAGGGGTAGGGTTACTTGGCTGGGCGCTGAGTAGTTCGCACACGGCCAATTTGGCAGCATACTCCGTCTTGACGTTGTCCAAGTATGCCTCTGGTCGGGATTTGGCAAAGTCAGGTGCGTTCTCAAGAAGCTTACATTCGTTCATCAAATGCGAAGCAGCCATGCGAGTACACGTAGGTGCGGTTTGCATGGATACCACGAAATCGACAGCTTGTGTGATGACCTTGTGGTTCCGCGAAGTGGTGTATTGAAAGAGAGCATCGACGTTGACAGTTGGTGCGGCATCCGCTGGTGGGGAGTTGTACTGAGTGGAAATGATCGGAAAGAAGAAGGCCAACATGAATGTAGTTGAAATCATTGTGAGTTTGGTTGTGTACTCCTATCGTGTCCTTATACGGGAGATTACTCGTAGAATGATCGAAGACTGAAGAGGTCACAAACAAGCCACAGTGACGCAAGTCGTAATAGAGGAGAGAAGAAAGGAAAGCTGGATACGCTGGAAAAAACGAGGCCTGCCATTTTTATCAGTAAGACTTGCAACGAAGTGATAGACCGAACATGGCTCAGTGTTTGCATGCCTGAAGCCTGAGGATTTGCAGTGATGGCTAAGTGAGAGCACGACGCACGAAGGAGCGGGCGCTCAACGTTAGTTCGAAAAGCAAACGGCTCAAGTTCCAGTGAGAGACTGCAAAGCTGGTAAGATCAGTTTCTGCACTCCGGATTGTTATCGCACATTATTTCCGCCACCCGGTGAAGTTTGAGAAGTCAAATCAGTTGTTGACGATGACTGAGTGTGGAGAAGCCCATCGGGAAAGGGACGAAACGCGCCATCACGGGACCAGATGACTAAGGCTCGGTAGGGCTGAAGCCCGCAACTCTAGAAATCTATATTCGCCAAGACCTACCCTCCAGCATCCTCACTATCATGTTCGCCCACGCCCGCCAGCGATGCGCGCAAAGCATCGCGAGACCCTCTCTCCAATCCACCGACTCGATACCGACTTTCCTACTTCCTGCTCTCACCAGACCTGCTGCGTCAAGGACCTTTACCACAACTTCATCATGTAATTCCAAGATTGGGTCGCAGCCGCTCTCAGTCCCTTCTGGGGTCACCTTCCAGGTCGTAGCGCCGTCTTCGAAGAATATGGGGTCTAGAGTGCAGGCCATGTCAACGGTGCATATCAAGGGCCCACTTGGCGAGCTATCAATGGATGTCCCGCATTATGTCAATATCAATACGGATGCGAGCCTGGGTGGACCAACATTGACGATACAAGACTCGACGGATGCGAAGCAGAAAGCGATGTGGGGTAAGGACTAGGAGTTATCTTGCAATTGTAAATCACTAATGTCACCCAGGAACAACACGCGCGTACCTCCAAAACCACATCCTGGGTGTTAGTGAAGGTCACAGCGCTATCCTGCGATTCGTCGGTGTTGGTTTCCGTGCCTCGGTCGAAAATACAGCGACCACAGTGAGCTCAGAGTACCCGGGCCAGAAGTTCATAAACTTGAAGGTTGGATACTCTCACCCAGTCGAACTGGGCATACCGAAGGGCGTGACCGCGAGTACACCGCAGCCAACACGTTTGCTACTCGAGGGGCCGGAAAAGGAAGTGGTTATGCAGTTTGCGGCGAAGATCAGGAAGTGGAGAGAACCTGAGCCGTACAAGGGTAAGGGTATTTTTGTCAATGGGGAGACGATCAAGTTGAAGAACAAGAAGATCAAATGAGGGCTTTTGGTACGACTGTATATATCTGTACTATACGCATGGCTGGAGCGCTGCATTACAACATGTAATATTGCCTGAAGCTACCGACAGCCTGCTGCATTTGCTGAGATGTGAAGGGTATCATTAAAGAATGCTAACCCCATTGATCTCTGATCCCAAACTCCGCCATCCCAATGAACTCCTTGAGCATATCGTTTACGCCTTCTCCTTCCCGCTTTTGACGCTCTTTCCACTCTTCACACTCCTCAGGCTCTTCTTGCTGGCTGTCCTCTTCAGCTTCGCCTTCAATTTCTTCCACTTGTTCTGCAGTCCCTCCTCTTCCTCCTCCACCGCAGGCCTACCCTCACTCTCCATACTTCCCCTCGGGTACGTCAGCCCGCTCTCGCTCCCCACGTCTACACTGTCCATGGCCCTGTGATGACTACTTCGTGTGGGCGTTGCGGGCGTCGACATATCCTTCTCCCACTCCCTCGTCTTACTCCTCCCACTACCAATCCCACCACTAAGTAGAATGAATTCCAACGTCTCCCAAGCCGCCATTCCGGCGATAGGTCCATCACCGCTATTGCCCTGTACAGCCCCATTCTTCCATGGGCAATGCTCACGATGAGATTCCAGCAGATTAAGCCTCAGACTCTCCATCGGAACATCAAGTTTCTTGCTCATCTCCCGCAGACGACTGTCAGACGAGAGCCAGAGGCCCAGGCGTTGGAAACAGTGCGTGCACGTTGCGAGGCTGATGCGGGACTCTGATAGCCCTGTCCAGCCGAAGAGGGCAAATGTGAAGGCGACGATATCGGTAGGCGTAGTGGGTGGCGATTTCTGTGCGAAGACTGAGCGGGGCATATGTGAGAGGATATGTTGAACGGGCGGGTCAGGATAGGTTATGTTGGATAGAAGTGGGAGGTCGGTTGATAAGGATTGGAGGGAGGCGTAGCGAGATATCAAGTCTGCTGTGCTCTTTGCTCGATTGGCGATGGGGATGTGGTAGATATCGTCTGTGTATATGTTAGCAAAGTCTCATCGCTACATTCACATGAACGCACCCTGGCAAGCCTTCTTCCGCCACAAGCATTCTTCTGCGTGCGCTGTAGAGAGAAGCTCTCGGTATCGCTGGACCAACGTAGGATCGATATCGACAGCTAAGTCCTCACTCTTCTCTATATCCTTTCCGCTTGCGTCTTTTCGCTTTGGCCTCAGCTTGACCGCGACACGCTTCTCGCAACCACCCTTACACGCGACAGTATTCCAGGTTTCGCAACTCCATCCTTGCTTAGCCCACTCGACCTCGCTAATTTCATCAGGCTTTGAAGTCCACCTCTTCACATCTGCAAAGGTCTTGAGTCGCTCTAGGAATTGCTCTTGGCTATAAGGCTGATAGTTTGGTGCTTTTCGTGGGGACGGCGCTGTTGAGGGCGATGGCGAGGGCTTAGGTGTTGCCTGTACAGTCGTCTTGCCCACGACTCTGACAGTGGCATTGCGCCGAGGTGTGAGGAGTTGTTCCTTGAGTATGCGGATGCGCTCCTGGCCGGCGGAGATATTTCGTTGACGCTCGTCGCTCAAATGTGAACTACGAGTTCGCTTCGAGGCTGGTTCAGGACTTCCAGTTGGCTGCAATGATTCGGCGGACGCATTAGATTCCTGTAATGTGCTCGCGAGCGAGGTCGTGGAGGCGCTAGCGGTGAGATTGTCGAGGAGCTTGTGGAACTTGCGCTTTGTGGTCGCGAGTGCAGGTTGAGGGTCTGCAGATGCCATGTTGTGGGAAGGAGTGATGCGGCCAGGAGTCTGAAATAAATTTGATGGAGCTGGCTCACAGGTCGCGTGTGCGTCTGTAATGGTCTCTTTGTGTCGATCTTTGTTTACCTGCAGAGCACAGGGTCTAAGCGCGGTCGTCGATTCGCCAAATGAAAGAAGTAAGTTGTAGAGATCATCTGTGTCGCAAGAAGCCCTAAAGATAGGATCCTCCGCGTCTACTTCGTGTCCGTACGACTTCGTATACAGGCCGATAAAGTTGCTTCCCAACGTTACCATGGCGCCCATGACCGAAAACGGAAACCTCCGCCCGCCACGCCAAGCCCATTCGTCTTACGTCAATCCCGCCCGCAACGCAAACCCCACCAGCGAGGAGGTGCAGCGAATCTTAGCCCATGCCCGCCCCAATTGCGCCATCTAAATTCTTTCTGCTAGCCCTCGTTATCCTGGCTATCTCACTACTCAATCCCTCCCTGATCTCTCGGAGTGTTTCTCGCCTAGCCCAACTGAAGCAGCACTTCTACCCCTCCCCCGCCATTCTGCTCTCCAGAAATCTACACACAAATACCAATAGTACTCTATACACCATGGCCTACGAGAAAGAACTCGAGGTCGCCCTCCTGGCCGTTCAACGAGCCTCCATTCTCACAAAGTCGGTCTACTCGAGCCATACCAAAGGAACCCTCTCCAAGTCCGACTCGTCGCCCGTCACAATCGGCGATTTCGGCGCGCAAGCCCTCATCATCGCCTCCATAAAGAACGCGTTCCCCGAAGATGAAGTAGTTGGCGAGGAAGATGCGAATGATCTTCGCAACAACGATTCGCTCCGCGATTTAGTCTGGGACCTCGTACAAGCTGCGCAGCTCGACGACAGCTCAGCAGAAGCCAAGATTGGAGGGCCAATCAAGAACGCGGACGACATGTTGACGGCTCTTGACAGTGGAAACAGTCAGGGAGGCAACAAGGGAAGGATCTGGGCCTTAGACCCCATTGATGGCACAAAGGGCTTCCTGCGTGGAGGTCAGTACGCAGTCTGTCTAGGCCTGCTCGTAGACGGTGTACCGACAGTGGGTGTCATTGGCTGCCCTAATTTGCCCGTTGACGACCAAGCACCACTCGATGCCACTACCGGTCAAGATGCCGATGACAAGGAGGGCAAGGGTGTACTATTCAGCGCTGTAAAGGGCCAGGGTGCAACAAGTCGACCACTTACCAAAGGCTCCCTAGAGGGATCGAAGAAAATTTCCATGAAGCCACTCCCAGACGTCTCACAAGCTACCTTCTGCGAATCGGTAGAAGCCGGTCATTCCTCACAGGGCGACAATGCTGCCATTGCCTCGAAGCTTGGCATCACGAAGCCCTCCGTCCGCATGGACTCGCAAGCCAAGTATGGCTCAATCGCACGTGGAGCAGGTGATTTGTACCTCAGACTACCAGTCAGCAAGTCGTATCAGGAAAAGATCTGGGACCACGCTGCTGGTGTGGTGATTGTACAAGAGGCAGGTGGTGAGGTTAGCGATGCATATGGCAAGCCATTGAACTTTGGTCTTGGTAGGACACTCAAGGAGAATAAAGGTGTCGTTGCTGCACCAAAGGACGCCTTTCTAAAGGTTATTGAGGTTGTCAAGGAAGTTCTGAATGCGAAGGAGTAGACAATCAAATTTAGACAGCATAGGATTGTTTTTTTCACCATACTTCGATGTCACAATAATGCGTCCCTGCGCTTCTTTCGTGATTATAATTACACACTATCAAGCTTCTTTCGCCGTCATTTCCGATAAATGTGGCTCGATCAAAGCAACATGATCTGCGATCCAATCGACATTTCTACCCCAAGCAAAGATCCCGTGTCAAATTATTCGCCCACATAATCATGCGCTCCGTACTGCTTCAGTGGCACAGTCTTGCAGAGCTTGTTACTGGATGATATTGCTTCTGAACTAGAGGGATAGCATACGTACTTAAAAACTTGTACATAAAGGTCCAAGTACAGCTCCAGAAGATGATCTAATCTCGAGTAGAGTTACAAAGAAATACATGGAACTGGAGTGGGGAGTGGCAAGTGGAACGAACGATTTACTTCGTATTCGCTGCAACCATTACGGTATCTGCGTAGGCGCAGTACGTGGGGTAGCATGAATGGTGAGAAGGGGGTTGTTTCTGCTTTAAAGGAAGATCTATAGCTGCATCATCACGATACGATGAACGAAAGCGGGTGGAATGAACTTTTTGATTTCTCTTCCGCTGTCACGCAGAAGAACTTGTCTAAGCTAACCAGAGCATGTGGCTCGGCGTTCCCTCCATTCTCTTCGCATGAGAAGTGGGCGAAACTACCATTCGTGAATAGTCATGGTATCGTTCGAAGCTAACCGTTACTCCACTCAACAAAATGAACTCAGCCAACCAACTTAGTTCATCTGCCTCACGAGCTGGTTGATGAACTCCTCGCGGTTACCGAGATCACCGCCCTCGATGAAGTGCTTGAACTTCCTGGTGCGGAAACCACCAGTGGGGGAGGACAGCTTGAATGGCCAGAGGAAGTTGGAGGCCTGCTTGAAGTTGGGGCCGACGGTGTAGATCTCGTGGATGAGGTCCTCGACGGAGGTGATGCCGAACTTCTCGAGGCTCTGCTCGATGATGTCATTGGTGGTGATGGGGATGCGCTGCTTGTTGACCTTGGCGTATCCGCGCTTATAGATGAGCTCACGGACGGTCTTCAAGTTGGGGTAACCGTAAGCGACGAAGGGCTCGACGATCTTGAGCATCTCGCTGGTGGCCTTGGTGAGGCGGATGAAGACACCATTGTTGATCTGGAGGAGACGGAGGAGCTGGAGGGTCTTGCGCTTCTTGGGGTCAATCTTGTTGATACTGGAAATTATTAGTACGTAACGCATGGGGTAGGCTGAAGACAGACGTACCCCTTGATACGGACAACAAAGACGAGACGGGACTCGGCGGGCACGAAGAGGGAGTTGTCCTTCTTTGCGGCACGCTTGGCGTCGATGATGTCGCGCTGAGCCTTGAGGTACTCCTGGTTGTACTTCTCGGCGCGCTTGAACAGTGTCTCGCGCTTCTGCTTGTTGGCCTAAGAGAGTCTTAGCCAACTGTGATGCTCCTATCCGCTTGCGCAGGTTGCGGGAGACTGTTTATCGTACCTCACGCTTCTTCATCAGGTCGGCCGCTTGCGAGTCGGTCGTCTTCTGGTGAGCCTTCTGCTTCTTGAGCACCGACTCGGGGACGGCGATGTCGTTCTGGGTGGGGACGCTGTTGAGGTAGTGCTGTTAGTAGTGCTTTTGATTGACATGATGCAGATGCAAATGTAACTTACGATGAGCGGGCCATTTTTGCTGGTGGTTAGTCGGGCTGTCGATTGTCGGGAAGCTGAAGTTTCGAAGATTTGGAGCGACAGGCGAATATTCGTTGTGGGTTGCGCTCGGACCACTCCACTAAACGGCAGGTGCTCGTGAGGCTACACCGAAAAGAGGCTAGCTCTGGCGCTCATCCATGGTTCCATTGGAGCCCCGCCTAGCCTCGAAGTTACCCATCAGCGACATTTTTCTTAAGCTGTAGCTTGCGACACAGGGTGTTTGCTACAAGATCACAAATAACCCATAACCCCTCAACTCCCAATCGCAAAAATGGCGAGAGGAGGTCGCGTAAGCATGCGCTCTCCCATCCATCTGCAATCACATCCTGATCAATAGTAGGGCGGCAGTCGCAAACCATTTCGCGGTAAAGGCAGAGGTCGTGGAGGCGGCGGCGGAGGTGGTGGCAGAGACACCCGCTCAGAGCCATGGTCGACCATTGAGCGCAAGAACGAGCTCTTCGAGAGCTACTACCGCATGGGTGGATTTCTCGAGGAACCCGAATTTGAGGAAATGTGGAAGACGCTCCAGGCCGACCTTCCAAACAGTTTCCGCTTCACGGGTACAAAATCTGATGCGCTCGCTGTGCGCGAGATCTTCAAACAACGCTATGTCCCCGCAATCGCCGAAACGAAGTTTGAGGGCAAGCCTGTGCCACCTCCCGAGGCAGTACAGGCCTTTCCAGATGAGCTTGTCTGGCACATGAAGACGCACAAGAAGATTATCCGACGACATGCGCCCTTCGCGAACTTCCAAAAGTTTCTCGTTGCAGAAGCAGCTTCAGGAAATATTAGCAGACAAGAAGTCGTCAGTATGATTCCACCGCATTTCCTCGACGTCAAGCCAGGTATGGTGGTTTTGGACATGTGCGCTGCGCCTGGAAGCAAATCTGCGCAACTCGCTGAGATGATTCACGGCGATGAGGAGGAGCGAGTCAGACGTGTTGCGAATGGCGAGTCTGTCGACCTCACCGAGGAAGGCGACTACAGCGATGACGGCCGATCGACAGGTCTCCTCATCGCAAACGACACCGACTACAAGCGCGCTGGCATGCTGGTTCACCAGGTTAAGCGCCTCAACTTTCCCAACCTAATCGTCACCCAACACGATGCTTCAATATTCCCATCCATCGAGCTACCTAGCGAAAATGGCCAGAAGAAGCAGTACCTCAAGTATGACCGTATTCTGGCTGATGTGCCATGCTCTGGCGACGGCACAGCACGTAAGAACCCCAATGTTTGGCAGAAGTGGACTCCCAAGGATGGACTTGGTCTACACAACTTGCAGCTACGCATCCTCTTCCGAGGTCTGCAGATGCTCAAAAAGGGTGGTCGCATGGTGTACTCAACTTGCAGTATGAACCCTGTAGAGAACGAGGCGGTCATCGCTGCTGCCATCGAGGCTTGTGGAGGAACCTCCAAAGTCCAGCTCGTAGACTGCTCCGGCCACCTCCCCAACCTAAAACGGAAGCCAGGCCTGAATGTCTGGAAAGTCCTTGACACATCGTCGATTACTGCAGGAGGCGAGAAGACTGCCCATATGTTTACCTCCTGGGAAGCTTACCAGAAGGCCAGAGCAAAGTACGAAGTTGACGAACCCGAGCGCACGTTCTCGACCAAGATCACTGACAGTTGCTTCCCTCCATTGCCCAGGTCGGAAGAGGAGCGCATTCCCCTGGAAAGGTGCATTCGCGTATACCCTCACCAGCAAGACACCGGAGGATTCTTCATCGCCATCATCGAGAAACTTGACGACATTAAAATCTCGCAGGTGCAGAACCCAGAAAGCGCTGCAAAAGCGGAGAGGAGACAGAATCAGGCCGAGACCACAACTGACTCCGTCGTACCCACACCCAAGGAGAACGTCATCGAGGAAGATGCCACTATGGGTGAGTCCGAGGATGTTCCCGACGTAGCAGCCACCCTGAAGCGTAAGTTGGATGAGACCGAGGAGAACGGCGCTCCCAAGAAGAGCAAAACTGCCGAAGAATCAGTCACTAAGTCCACAGAAAACGGCTCTGCCACCAAGGAGGAAGAAACAACAAACACTCAACCCACCACTCCCAAAGACGTCCGCCTGAAGCCCGAAAATCAGAGCCAGAATAAGGAGTACTTTGAGTACCTAGCCAATGACGACCTTGCCATCGCGAACATTATGGAATTTTTCGGCATCTCCCCACGCTTCCCCCGTGACCGTTTCATGGTCAAAAACAAGGAGGGCCTGTCGCTCAACAAGATCTACTACACCTCGGCCTTTGCACGCACCATCATCTCCACCAATAAGGACCGTGGTATGAAGTTCATTCACTGCGGTGTCGTCATGTTTGTCGCACACAAGATCAAGGACAAGGACTACACACATGCCCCATGGCGCCTGCAGAACGAGGGAATCCGTATCCTCGAGCCATGGGCCAGCAAGCGCATAGTCAACTGCACAAGCAAAGCCACGCTTCACCAGCTCCTTTGTGAGATGTTCCCCAAGCTACCCAAGGAGGGCGACACAGGACTTGGTGAGGTGGGCGACCAGCTGCAGAAGATGGACATTGGTTGCGCTTTTGTGCGTGTGGAAGCAAACGTGGAGGAAGGTATTCCGTACAGGATGGTCCTGCCTATGTGGAGACATCCAGGCAGCGCCAATCTCATGGTCGACAAAGATGAGAGGAAGGCTATGCTCCTGCGTTTGTTCAACGAAAGAGACACTGAGATTATCAACCACGTGGCCGATAAAGCAAGGGCTGAGGCTGAGGCCGCGGCGAAGGAAGAGGCAGGTGATGTAAAGGCGGAGGGTGATGTCAGTGATGGCGAGCAGGCGGACGAGGACATGATTGCGGAAGAGGAAGAGGGTGCCATGAAGGTTGATTTGGAGGACGATGCTTAGATGAGTAGGGGTCACGCCGAGATGAGATTATGAGGGCTGGACCAGCTGGTCCTTGGCCGCTTTACAATATTTCTGATCTGCATATGGGTTCGGCGTTCGAAAGTACGTGGCTATCTATATAATTGGTAGCTTTTGCAACATCTGTTATGGAAAACAAACTTTCACACTCATACCCACCAGCTTCCACTCCCCTGCTTCAACACAAGCGCCTTCTCCTCACCCTAACCGCTCCTTACAACACCAAATGGCCACATCTGCCGTTCCCCCCTCAAAGAAGTCATTCAAGAGCACCACCACCCCCTCCTCGCCCATAACCTTCGTCCCCACTTCCCCCCTCACCAATGGCAAAATCTTACCATCACACACCCCCTTAGTAGCCAATATCGGACTCGTACTCACATCGCTATCAAGCACACTCGCAATAATCACATCCCGGATATTCGTCGCCGTCGCCTGACACTGCAACAATGTAATCGGATGGCCCTGCGGCGGAGCCTCAGCCATAGCCGCCAATTTATCCACCATGGTGTCCCCCGTCAACGTTGCATTCGCATCGTCATCGTAATTTGAGACTTGATTTGCAGAAGACAAGACGATGAGGCGTTTCCGTTCATTTCGCAGTTCGCGGATGGTGCGTTGAAGCATATCGTCTTGATTCCCAGTTTGAATATCCCTTCCCTGTAGAACCGAGTCGAGCACAGCGCGTAAATCGTCGTCAGTGGGTCGTGGACATTCATCTGGCACGCCATCCCAACGATTCTGCACCACGATGATCTCATCACCGTGCGTCTGCAGAAAGTCCACGATTTCAGCAAGAAACTGCGCATATGGCATCCCGGGGATAGCGCCGTGTTGGAAATACCACGTGTCCTCCAACGGACTCACCCTCTGCATCTGACGATGACACTTCGCAGGGCGGAATTCAAAGTATCGGGCCCCGAGTTTGAGGATCGTGTCTAGGCTGTCCTTTTGTGTGATGGCGAGGGCGCGGATTATGTCTGGTGCGATGCGGTTTATGGCTCCGTCGCCGACTTTGTTGATTATGGAGAGGACGTGTGGGAGACTGCGGCCGAGGACTTCTTTGATGATGCCTGTTCCGGCGTTGGCGAGGAGGGAGAGGCTGGTGGACATGCTGTTCATGCCGATGTCGTGGGCAGCGGGGAGGACCATGCGAGAAAAGGGGCGGGTGGATTTATCAGAGTCTTGGGGGATGGTGTCGCGCATCCAGTTCTCGTAATTTGGGGTCACGGTTACGTAGCATTGGTGCTGTTTGGGTAGGTTTGCGAGGCCTGGTCCGGCATCGTAGAAGCCGTAGGCGATGATGAGGTCTTCGATGATGATGCTGGGTGTTTGGTCCATATTGATCATGCTGCCATCTTCGAGTTTGCCAGTCATGGTGTTGACGTTGACCCATTGCTTCGTGAGTTCGCGGCCGTCGCGGCGGACGATGAATTCGAAGCGGCCGGTGAATTTGAAGTGTCCAAGGTTGGAGGACTCGACTTCGAGGTGGTTGAGGTGGAATTGTTGTTGTTCGGATCGTTTAGCGTTATTTTTGGGGACGATATATTCGACCTCGACATTGTCTACTGCGATGTAGGTGTAGCACTGGATCCCTTTTGACGGCATGGTGAGGGTGTTTTATCCTCTTCAATCCGGGTTTCTAGCTCTCTGTGTTCTCTACTCTTGCTTGCCTCAAGCAATGTACTAGCTGTTCGTATTCAGGTGATTCGAGAGTCTTAAAAGGTTCAGCGGGGTAACGTCAAAAGCAAACCAAGATGAAACCAATGACGGCAGCGGGGTGGCCATCTCATAAACGATGAGCTACGCAACCTGAGCTTTGGCTAGACTTCTTGGACCCACTAGCCGTGGCTCAGCTCGTGGTGTTGCTGTGGGGTCCAGCAGGTACACCAATGAGCACAAGCATTTGCAGCACGCTAAGCGGTTCACTCGGAAATGACATCTCGGCTTCTCTCGCTGCTCGGTAGGGCAGTGAAACTCTCAACGTTACTCAAGGGGGAATAAATGTATTAAGAGAGAAAAGCCTTACTTGTCATTACTTCTTTCGCAATGGTGTGTGTAACTACGCTTGTAGTACGGTTAGGGAAGATCCCCACCTCATCCCAGTATTTTTGTGCTCATTCGATGAACTTGTTCCCTCGAACATTTTGAACTCGGACCCTTTCAGGAATGTGCAAACCATTCCTAACGTATCATCAGAGTTCAATTTAATCCAAACTCAGACTCAAAAAACTACTAATTATCTACTGTGGCAAGCCAAAATCCTTCTTGACCCATACAAGAATTACCTACACAACTACTTATCTATGTTATGCATGCCATACACAGTGCCCATCTAACTTCCATGCCAAAACCAAAATCTCACACTCTCATCACCGTTCTTCTCCTTTCTCCCCTTCACCCCTCCGCAAAACCCAATTCACAGCCTTCAAAACCCGCATCTCCTTTTCAAACACGTTCTCTAGCGTGACCGGAAGAGGACGTGCAGTACTACCCTCACTATACTTACGCTTACGCTTACACTTATCAATACTATTCTTGCCCTTCCTCTGCCTGTAGAAAGGGTGCGGAAGGGGAAAGGGAAAGATGATGATGATAAAGCACATTTTAGGTTTGTGTGGGGAAGATTGGGGGAGGAAGTGGGGGTTAAGTTAGCATGTAATTATAGTGCTGTGTTATGCTATGTCCAACTTCCTAGGAATTTTTTTGAGAAAAACCCCCCTATCAGTAATTAATGCAAGCTGTTAGAATTATGTTGCTCGGATCATGTGCAGTGAGTTGAGATGAGTTGAGTTGAGAGTGTTGACAATGCGGATGTAGTGCAGTGGTTCGTGAGTTGATAATGTTTCTGTATGTACATACAGTGGAAAGATTAGTAGCAGAACGAGTGTTTAAAGTGGAAAAGGGATGGGATTGCTAGATAGGAGTATGTGGTACTATGTCTATAGTTGACATCGTGCATTGACATCTACAATCAACATAGTGTATCAATACACATACATCCACCAAAACTGAAACAGCCTTCGTCTTAAAGTAACGAAATAGCCCGAGTACCAAGTACCAAGTCAATGTAATACCTATAACACAATGCCCTGCACGAACCACGAGACAGCAGCTCCATCAACGAAAATAATTTCCAGCAAAGACGGGAACAACAATAGAGGAAGTAAATATTGATATTGATATTGATGTCTATATGTCCCTCTCACACACACCAAAAAATGCCTATCAACGAAAAAGAAAATGTTACGTCCAAAAGGACCACACACTCCCCTCACACTCACACACCCTCTCAACCCAACAACACCAACTCCAATCACAGCAGACCCTCGAACCCATATACTCCCAGAAGCCCCTCTGTGATTTCCCTAACCATAGCCCTAAATAACCTTGGATATCATAATCATATGTTGCTCTCTGCTATACTATCTAATCCACCAACCCCCCTCCAATGACAGTCTCGAATAGCGCTAAAACTAAATAAGTTGTTTGTGTGAAATAAATGCCAGTGATGCTGTGCCGTATGCTCAAAACTCTACCTGTAAACGTCGCTGTCCTCGATACAAAGACGTCCTCATCACGCCTCAGCGCCGAACACTGCCATATGGTGTGGTGTGGTGTACTTTGTCGTGCACGGGATGGTGGGAACTATGCACCTACCGTCGTGGTAGGTGTAAGTGCACCCTCCCCACCCATACCCTCATGCATCACCCCATTCCCCATACCCGCATCAACGTCATCAGTATCTACATCCCCCTCCTCCCCAGTATCATTCACATGTTCATCGGCAGAAGCATCCCCCAAATCTTCAGCAATCTGCAAACCGGCTAATTGCTGCGGTAGAATTGCATCAACACCAGCGTGTTGCGATTCGGAAGTCTGTCCAACGTCCTCTGTCATTTCAACTTGATTGTCCTCATCCTCCTCCTCCTCTTCATCTTGTGCATCAAACAGCGCGTGATATGGTGAGGGTCCGGCAGCACTGACGGTGGTAACGACTTGATTCGCGGATTCTTCTGAGACGCCGAATTCGGTGATTACGGTGATGGAGTCTGGGCTGGGGATCGGTAGGAGGTCGCCCATGGAATTTGCACGAGTGTTGACATCATTGCCCTCTGCAATGCCAGCAGAATGAGGAGTAGCGGTGGCGACTTCATCGAATACCCCCGCGAAGAATTCGTACATGGCCCCAGCCAACTCGTCCGCTTGCCCACGCTCTTCTTTGTCCTTTGCTATCCGTGCGAGAGTGCGGAGTTCAGCATCTTTTCTGGCTCTGATTTCGGCTTCGAGACGGCATTTGGCGCGAACATGGGCCTTACGAGCGCATGTGGGACAATGGTAGTTGCCTGTGCAGAATGTGCATGTACACGTTGGGTTTGAGGCGGAACATTGCTGTGAACCCCGTTAGCCATGGTCCAGAAAGTAGTCAAAAGCGTTGAAGATGGGATACCTACATCACAAACCAAAACCGCACACTCCGAGCACTCTTTAAGTAGCGCGGGGCACTGCGGTCGATTGTCTCCCACTGGACGAGGGTACTGGCAAAAGTAGGCACCACATCCCTCCCACTGTACAGGATGTCGTGGGTTGCACGGTAGAGGAAGGGGGTTTGTGATGGGATTGGGATTCGGTCGAGGCGATGCTGGCCAGGAACCCGCTTGGCGGCCTCGAACACCGGATACACTGTAGGATCGCGGTCGCGACGAACTGATTGGCACGTAGGAGAGGGATGTTGCCAAGTGGAATGGATCATTCGTAGTGATGGAGTTGAAAGATGTGGTAGCTGACATCTCTACAGAAGTCAGAGCAGACGGTGGGACGAGAGTCTGCGATTGTGACATGGGTGTTTCTGATGATTCTGACTCGTTGTCTGCGGTTGCGTAGAGGTCGTTATGCGAGGATGCGGTGAGCGTGCGTTCGGGATCTAGTGAGTTGACTCTATTTGGATTGAATTCAGGGATAACGAGGCGTTGCGGAGTGTCATTGTGAGATCGTACGTGTTCTCGTTCAGTGTGTAGGTCTCGATAGCCACACTTCCGAACCTTCAAAGCGCGGAAGTCGTGTTCCTTGCAAATTGGGTTCTTGCAAGCTCGACATGACACTTTCCACCTGAAGCTCCGATAACAATCATGACACAAGCCCCTCGGACAAGTGTTTTGTTGCAGATCCAGTGACTCCTGCTTTAGGTAAGTAAGTATGTCCACATCCTCGCCAAGAACGTATTCGTAAAGACCATTGCTCTTCAGCTCACGAACGTAGTCGACGGGTCGAAGCTGGGTGCTGAAATCTGGGTCTTCGAACTCTTTGATTCGCGGTAAAGGTGCTGCTCGAATCTTGTCTGCTCCTCGACCACCCAGTCCAGGTCCAAGAACGGCTATACCGCCTCCGCCGGAAAATATGGGCTCCAGACAACACCAGGTCATGTTAAGTTTGGGTGGCTCCCGATTCCCCGGTGGTAGCGGGATTCCATTGTGCATTATTCCACCGTCTTCAGAATCCGAAGAGTCATCATCCTGGGCACTCTCGTTCATGAGATTGGGAGAACGCGATGCTCCGGGTGCCCACCAGAACTTGTTCTTCTCCACCTGCTCTTCCCGTGTTCTGGTCTCAAGAGACGTACTAGATCCTGACGCCTGCCCGAGCGTGCCTCCCACGGTGTTGCTGTTTCCGAACGCTAGGTTGGTGAAATGTCGTGTTTTTGCTCGTTTTCTCGGTATGGGCTTGTTGAACGCACAGCTTGCACAGAGAGTTTTGCGACAGCCCATGCAATGCATGCGAACGCTGCAGGATTCACACCGTTCCAGTATCAGGTCGTCACATTGAGTGCATTTGACTTCCTCCACGAAAAGGGTGTGACTTCTCCGCATGTGTGCTGGAACATGCTTGCCTTCTCCTGCAAAGTCTCCATCCCCTGGTCCAAGAGGCTCACCATCTTGTCCCGTATCAGCGACTTCCCATAGTCTGCCATCATGATCGCCGAGTTTGGTCGTGCCATTTACTGGTCCTATTCGGTTGCCTGATCTCCATAGCCTGTCAAAAGGCACCCAGACTTCCAGATTCTGCGGTCCTGCTCTTCCTTGGTGGTATTCTTTTCTCCGATTACACCTTCCGCCGGGGCTTGGGCACCATGCTGTGTCGGTCCAGATGCCTAGTTGGTGGCAGATCTCGATGAGCTGGTGGGTGGGGTCTGAATCGGAATCCCTTCGGATGAGGGAGGAGGGGAGATATGGCCGTCGTCGGTGGTGCCGACAGCGGTATGTGTAGAGGCTCTTGAGGGCCAGATCCTTCTGCATCCATGGCGTGTCCCTCAGCGTGTACGGCTCCAGAAAGGGCACAATGTGGTACTTGATCGAGACGTTCTTGCAGCCCCGGACCGACAGATGCTGAAGCGTGTGGATGCGCGGCGCAAGCACACTGCCTATGAGTGCTATGCCGGTGACTGCGGTGTTGCAGAGGTCCAGGCTGGTCAGCCGGGTGCCGTTGGGCGCTATGATCTGCTTGAGGAGGGCGTCGAAGGAGTAAGCCTTGGACTGGCGCTCCCTGTTATCGGGCGTCTCGTTGCCCGGCGAGCCGACGGTGACGGCTGGCTGTGGCAGGCGGAAGGACAGCGTCTTCCATGCGAGCGGATAGCGCCGGAGGAAGTCGCGCAGGTGTCGTGAGGTGTGGTATAGTTCGAGGACGGCGACGGTGGAGAGTTGGGCGAGGAGCGATTCCAGGACGGGGGGGTACGACGTCACGACCGACTCGAAGAGGCTGAGCGTAGCCCCCGGGGTGCCCGCATCGCGCGCGGCCATGTCCTGGGCGGCGGCGGCGCTGGTGGTGGTGTTGCGGGCGTCGCAGTCCCAGAAGAGATCCGTCTGGCTCTGCTGTTGCGTGCTCATGCTGCCGGGCGGCGCGGTGCACAGCGCTGGTCCGATGCTGCTTTCACTCCACACAGGGCACCCGCGACGACATGCAGAGGAGGGGCGCGGGCGTCTGCAGCGCCAGTCGACAGTGGGCGAGGGGGCAGCGCAGGAGGCAGCGCAGGAGGCAGCGCAGGAGGCAGCGCAGGAGGCAGCGCAGGAGGCAGCGCAGGCGGGTGTCCGGGGGTCGCGTGCGGTGTTTCGAGCCTCGTCGCTTGGTTGGAGCCAGGCGTGCAGGGCGCGGGCGCAGGCACGGACCCTGGATGAATCAACGGCTTGCGCCTCCAGGCGATACTATCTCAAGTTGCCTCACGCACTCGTCGCTCACTCCTCACTCGTGCCAGGCGCGACTCGCAACGCAGACGTCTCACCTCCAACCGCTCTCGCCGGCCCATTGTACTGCCATGGTCGCCAATTACACGCCGCCAAGGGTGAGGGTGCGAGACACGTATCCGGCCTCACGTGCTGGAATGCAGCCGTCTGCTGGCCTATCACGCGACGGCACATCGCAGTCGTTGCATGCAGCCTTGTGCAACAGTTGGCTCTCGAGCCTCCAGCAGTATTGTTGAGCGCACATCTCCTCGGTAGCAGATAATGCGAGGAAACAATCTATCGAGATGCCTGCTTGTACATCCCTTGCATTCACTCCTCGCTGCGCATCACGCAAAACCTCACAGCACAGACAAGACGCCAACGCTGAGCGCGAAAAGTCCGCGGCTAGCAAACAGCAGACGCCTTGAAATTCGCATCCAAGGGTTTCTCCCATCTGCAGCTTGCCAGACGGGCGGGATATCATTGATTCCAGAAGCCATGCACGAATCCACCTAGTTCAACTCCGCTCGAAACTAGAAACGCTGGCAGGCGCACTAACCCCCGATTGCGCCCAAGGTCCAAATCAAAACACACCCCAGGCCATTCGCTGCAGCTACATGCGCCAAATCCCAGAAAATAAAATCCCAAATGCCTGTACGCCGACTTCCTAGGTATCCTGGTCGCTGAACGCTATGCTAGTATAACAAAGGAAAAAAATTACTGTACCGCTGCTGCATAGAGCGCTGTTGAAGGGGTGCATATGCAGGTCGTCATGACACTATGCTGAAAAAAGACTTGCAAGTCGTGCTGGTCGCCCTCTTGGAGCCGAGATAATATGGGGCTGTGGAGGGATGGTGGAAGGGTGGTGGGACAGCAGCATGGCGTGTCTGCATCAGAAGACCCAATTACCATCTGTGTCTCTGTCTTCAAGGCCATCGTATAGCACAATGTCCCAATCGAAGCCAAACTCCTCTTTGCCGGCTGGTAGAGGCCACAGCGAATTGTGCACAAAAGAAAAGATTGGGAGACGTTTCCCTGTAGCAGTGGCTTCCAGCATTTTGCCTGCATCTCTGTCGGCGTTGAAGACTGGCTTTATAGGCAGTTGTTTAAACACAAAATCCACCGATCCAAAGAATGGTATCGTGAGTCGCGCTTTGCTGGCCGGTTGCTTGCTTGGATCGAGCGAGGACAACATCTTCTTCAACACCACCGCGCTGCGGGCTGCAATCTTCTCGCGAGGACTGGCTTTGGCTAGCTTCTCCATCTCGGTGATGAGGCGACAAAGCATGGCAAAGTCTGTGCCTTTGGTCTTTTGCACTTCGCTCTTCTCCTTGGTGCCCAGCTCGATGACAATGTCTAGGGTCAGTGTAATGGCAGCGATAAAGACACCGATTTCGCCCAATCGACAGCAGGCTTGCGTAATATTTGCATTCCGGAGTGCGAACCATCTCATCAGAACGTTACGACTCGCCTGCAGTGCGGTGATCTTCGAGTATTCGTACCGACTTTCCTGTGGAGCTCGTAGTAAATAGGGCAAATGTATGAATATCTTCATTTCAAAGTGAAACATCTGCACCATGAGTCTTTCGAGCGCCGCATGCGACTCCGGCGATCGTGCTGTCGGTGGGATGTTGGGTACTTCCCAAAACTCCCGGGGCATCTCCCTCATGGCCATTTCGAGTTTCTCGTCAAGGGCGAGAGCGGTGGCGTATGCTTGTGGCGAGATTTCGCGATCGAGTTCTGCAACCTGTTTTGAAAGCGCATTGACTCGCGACCGGTGAATCAGATGTGCATCTGCATCCTCCGGAAGTGGGTAATCCTCTGCACCGAAGGGAAGGCGTAGATGTAGACCAAGATATCTGTCCAGGTCCACGAGGTTGCGCCAGATGGTCTTTGCGTTTGACACTGCGGGAATCGGGGGGTCGAGATCTTCTTGAGCGATGATGTGTTGAAATCCCATTAGGTGCGCCAGGCTGAGGCCTCGCCGAATGATGAGCCAGGCCTGGCGGAGTGATGCGCTGTTCATGTGGTAGAGCCCAAGGAGAAGGAGTGTCTCGAGACCGTGGAGAGTCATCATAACTTCGTCGGAACAGGTCATCAGCGATGTAACCGTGGCCACGTAGTTCTGCATGGTAGCATCTAGATTCCACATGCTCGACAACCTTGACGCGTTGAACTCTGGCGGAAGGCTGTTGATACATATCGCCAGGTGAAGCAGCGTGCGCGCAACGATGATTGTGCGTTCCTGGGAGATGGCCTGCATGTTCAGCGCGTACGACTGCCGGTCCCTATCCACGTAAATTTCTGGTGACGCTCGATAGATGCTGCCTAGGATCATCCAGCCATTCGACGACTCAAAGATGATGTCTGCATCGTGTTGCGACGGCAACAAAGCGACCAGAGACTTGTGAGCAGTTTCGCCGTGAGAAGATGGTCGTCCAGCACCCTGCTTGTCGACCAGCGTACGGATTGACGGTGCGGAGGACCACGTTTGTGCACCAAGCTGTTCCTGTGAGCACAAGCGAATGTAAACAAAGTTGGCACATGACTTACGATTCCTTCTCCTATGGAGGACAAGCTCTGCGTGTCGCTCGAAAAGGCAGGCATGCCAAATCTGATGTCCTTCTCGCTTTGCTCAGAAGCAGTGAGAGGTGGACTTCGAGGCGCTCCCAGGGCAGTGCTGGCGACCGGGTTCTTGCGACATACAAACTTCTCGAATAGCTCTTCGAGTTTGCATAGCCGCTCGCTAATGTGTCTTGCACATGCACCGCTATTGCTGTCTTGGTCTGCCCTACCCGGTCCGACACCACTTGAGCTGGCAACGGAGCTGGCGTCGGGCTGGTCACCGCTTGCTTGGATTTTCCTCTTTTTGCCTGCGATCAATCAGTATCCACTGCGCTTCCAAGCGGACCTTGTACCAGCCGGACATCAACTCACATTCCCAACACGCTCGACGTATGCTCTTACAGGGCCGTTTCCTAGTTCCGTCGGTGCTCGCAACACTCAGGGCGTCCATCATGGTCTTCATGGCGAGTACGGACGGTGGAGGTGCGGCCTATGACGACTGATGTTCCTTGAAGGAGATCGGCGCATGCTGGTTTGCAGCGGCCATGCTGCTTTCATAGCGGGAGGGTGGTGTTGGGATGGCGAGTGCCAATGTGGAGCCGGGCCTGGGGGATTCGGCCGTCGCATTCGTCCGCACCTGCGCCGGAGCCTTACACTCCACCCCAGCGAATCACCACATGGCAACCACCGGTTTGGCCCAGCCCGATGCCTCCAAGCCTTAGCGGGCATGGCACCGTACAAGGACTCGTCGATGCCGTACTTTAGATTTGCAACGCTCGCCACGATGCGCGCGCATGCGTTGCCATGCCGTCGCGCACTGTTCGGTGCATTGTGGCTGGCCTTCGTGCTGGTCTGACTGCTGGTCGACCGGTGTCAGATCGGCCATGGCGCAAACCAATGTCCGACGGCTCTGCTGCTCACAAGGCGCTTAGCGCACCACCTTGCTATCTCCGCCTCGCTCGCACGAGTGAGTGCAGTTTATTAAGTCAGTGTGCACTGTGCACTGTGCACTGTGCAGGTGCTCCAAGTGCGGAGTCGCCAGCTCCCGGAGAATGCTGCTTTTTTGGGTTACGTCACTAACATGACTTTCAGATACGGTGCAGTGTGTACGGTGCATCGCTACAGGCGGCCCCGGACGCATCGGGTCGCACGTACTGGAGCGCAATCCCTGGCTATCCAGTCCAGTGTCATGGCGCTCGCTCTCTCCACGCCCAAGGCCTAGCTTCCAACGCCACCCCTCGTTGGTGCCGGTGGTGCTTAGTGATATTTACGCAATGCTTGGACGATGCCTTTGTGCTCACGAGACGACAGTACGGTTAGGTATCCGGGGTCACCGTCCGAGGTTTGCGTTGATTAATCATACAACTGCTTGTATACCGACCTGCATGGCTACGACGGCATGCGATCCGATCCTCGCGTGAGATTACCCGACAGCCTTCGTGGACACCTTCGCGGACGCCTTCGGATCGTCTCTGGGGACATAGGCACGGCCAGCCAACAGGGTGTGGCTTGTCTGCACATCACAGATGCCATTGCAGAACGTAAGCAGTGCAAGTAGAGTGTCATGTATATTGATCCGGTTCGACGTATTTCTCGAGTCTTGAACAGTCCAGTCCAGTCTCTCCAATCCTGCGCCAATTGTCCAGTATCACGCCTTACGTGTTTCCGGTTGGTCAGTCATGCTGATGCCTGTATAGAGCCAGGGAGGAGCCCAAACAATTGTTCTCACGAGACGAGGGCCGACCACATGGAAGACCAATGATGCGCGACCCGGAATGGTGCAGAGGGGTGCCTATGCTGGCGAGTTAGGCATGCCAATAACATCGTCAGGCTGGATCGACGAACAGACCCAAAGGACTTGCGCTGGCGCTCATTGATGCCGTCTTGCATGGAGGCGCGATGATTGCCCAAGACGCTGCTGCAGCGGGGTCAAGAAATGACTCTGAATCAGCCGAAGGTTGAGACAAAACAGAGAGGGGCAGTGACGCAGGTCTGATGTGATTCCATTGGGCGTTGCCATGTAGGCAGTGAAGTGTAGCGAGCAAGGCTGCTCTACACGAGGATGCAACTTCTCACCGGCTGCCAGTACAACCGAAGATGTCCCGCGCTCAAGCTCCTGCTTCGCGTTGTCCCATTCCAACGGCCAGTAATATAGCGCCGACCATCTGATGCGTAGTGCTACGCGTAATGCTCGTTTTAAGCGTACATTTCGTCGTAGTCTTCTTCGTCCTCGTCCACAGGTGGCGGTGGCTGCTTCTTCTTGAGCAATTCCTTCCGATCCATTGGACACGTTGAGTTCAACTTGAGCCAAGGTCCTATGCAATCCAAATCGAAGCGATGATCCTTGTGGCACGGTAGCTGAACTACGAGCGGATATTCGTCTGTTCCGAGCCGGGTTAGCCAAGAAACCCTGCGCACCGTGTGTGTAGTAATCATCACACAGGGTTCGGTCACATACCTTCGAGAAACGGGTTGACGCAAATGGGGCATGTGTCCGTTGGCTTGAGGGCTTTCTTGGGCACGCGCTCCAACTCATCCAAGAAGCTGTTGGGCACACCCTTCAGCTCGCTGGGGGGGTCATCTGCATTCTGCCGTAGTATTGAGACCATGTTCGCCAGCAAATCGCTCTCACCACCCGTGGTTACATTGCTGGCTGCGTCCTCCGTCGGTCGTCCGCGCATCATCTCATACACATTGACGAGCAAGCGAAACGCTGCTGCCATGTTCTCAGGCTGCGGCAAGGCATTGGCATTAGTGTGCGCCGAGGGGTCTGAGGTGTCGACGAGTTCGAGCTGCGAGAAGAAGGTAGAAAGGTCGGGTCGGCGGGAAGGCTGTGGTTGCGTCCTGTCCTCCTTGATGTCGTGTTCGACTGCTTAAGGTCAATTGATGGCCGGCCACGTTATGACTATGGGACGAGAGCAAGCCTTACCTTCGTAGCCCGACATGCTTGCGACAGAGGCGATCAGTCAACAAGTCTTCAAAGGATACGCGGACGGAGTCTGCACGCTGCACTTTTCAGAACCGCAATTCGCAGTATCACAACGCGTCACCATCGGAGCCTGGTGGAAGACGCGAGAAGCACGATGCCCCACGTTGTGTGGCGGTGCATGTTGTGGCGGTGCGCCCGGTGTGGCGAGTGTCTCATCCACGTGACGTGCTTCGAAATCAACCAGGGACCTTGGACGCTGCAGTGCGCTGACGAAGCAAACGCAAGCTTTGCTTCATGTCTGCAAGGTACCGCAGCGTTCCAGGGGAGCCCTCGTACACTGATGCTTTCATTCCGGCTTTCCGCTATTCTGGTGACTGTCGGTCGCCACGTCCAGAAAATGGCTGGATCATCTACTGGTACCATGACCGCTCGAAATCTCCACGACTGATTACACCCTTGTTCCCCTTTGACCTTTGTACATACTCTACAACAAGCCTTTCCCCAAAGCAAGACTTTACAAGCCAAAGCTTATATGGAGCCATCTGTCGATCATATCAGATCAAGGCGAGACTATGTTCTGGAGTGGAGCGATTGGGCCCGGCTCCACCGGTAATCCAGACTATCATGCACAGCCTCAATACCCGTCACTCGCGCCCGTCGCTGGCAAACGTACCTCCTGACATATGCAGACTCATTCTTTACTGACTGCGCCCCGGCGGCAAGACACATAGGGGCTTCGCAGCAGGACAAAAGGGCTATCCGGGAAGGCAGTCTTGGTGTAGGCTTACAAGGCTCTCCAATCGTCCTGCGACGTCCTCCATCAACACCCCACATTCACAATTGGCCGTTCTCAACTCATCATAGTCTGCCAGGACTACGCACACCCTCCTACAAGTCCATCACATTGTGTCAGAATCTTATAAATGTCGTTGATCGTCATGTCTACAGAAACGCCCACCGCCTTGGATAGATTATCACCATCCTGGATTCGACGTTCCATCTCCAATCGCAAATCATCAGGCTCAGACGCAACCTCAAGACCCACAACATCCAACGGACTATTATCACCACGACCAGCCACTGCATCTACATCTAGTAATAGCGATGAATCACGCTCCACGGATTCTGCCAGATCTGGCCGTCGAGCATCGATACGCAACATGGTAGGTAGAATCCGCTCAACATCAAATGCCAGCACAGCGAGCAACAAATCGCAAGATTCCAGCCTCAGCGAGATCGAAAACTGGTTCTACGGTTTCCGAAGATACAACCAGATCGTCAGCGCCAAAGCCCTCGGTGAGCCGATTGCCACGCCGCAAGAGTTTGCCAAGGCCACCAAAGCGCTTACAAAAAGCTGCGGTGGCCAATTTCTCCACGGCCTCCCAGAAGCAGCGTTTGACTTTTCACTGTTATGGTGTCCGGCTGGCAAACTAAGCAGATCATCCAAGGACGAGCCCTCGTGGAGTTGGAAAGCCTTTGACGGCCCCATCAACTTCCCCTTCGATCCCACAACATGTCCAGACATCTTCACGACCCCAAGGAGCGAAGGCGAATGGTTTCGATCTGAACTCGTCAATCTACATGTTGGACCCGAATCAGCACAATACACTGTTCGACGCGAAAAATGCAATTCACTACGCATCAAATACCCACCTTACTTCCACGCACCCCGAGGCACAGATGCAAGTGTAGAATCACAAACATTGCGCTTTACAGCCTCCACAATATCAGCAGAAGGCTTCACAGCAGAGCAACTCCACCACCAGGGCAAAGAAATCCCATGTTCACACCTCCTCAACGAATCCGAACAGCATTGCGGCGTCATCATGGATTTCGAGTCCACCATCGCCGAACCGTCGTCTACAGGCCCCTTTGAATTCGTCCTGCTATCCCGTAACTTGCGTCGCGAGCCCTCGGAGCAGGTGAGGAGGCCTACACTGCCTCTTATGCATCCCCCAGGCACCCCGATCTGGGACGGCGAACGCTTTGTGTGGAACGAGGAGGTTGCAGATTTCGATGAGGAGTTCTTTGTGTCTGGACCGTGGAAGATGCTCAATGTTATGCTTATCAAATGGGTAGATGGGTTTGCGGAGAGGGTGGCGATTGCGAGGATCCATGAGGATGAGTGGGTGAAGAGGGATCCCGTGAGGAAGGATATTGTTTTGCGGTGAACACTTTTGCAGTGGTTCCTGACGAGGTATTAGATTTCATTATTGGCGCTCGGGGCGCTTTTGTGGTTGAATGATGCGGTTGGGTTGGAATGTTCATGAGGGTTGGTTACATTGGATTTTGAAATAGCCCGTGGGAGCCCAAGCTTACTCCGAGGCCTTGTTATGAACTCTTGACCCACATTGGTGGTTTCAATGCAGGGATGAAGTACTTTGCATTTCAAACAAGGGTAGAAGGAATCAATGAAGCTACATAGCAGCATTCGTGACACATTTCCATTTGCAAGATAATCTCCCACTTTCTCCTCCATGTTCAGTAATCCCCTCCTCCATACTGTGCCGACGTATGGGCGCCGGAGTGTGCGTAGCATCCACTCGTGAAAAGTGGAATGGGGATATCATGACGGTCGAAAAGCGTCGCGGAGCAATTACTAGAGAAGAAGAAGAAGTAACATGGCAATGACGCTTCAATCCTACTCGAAAAAAAATAAGAATAAAAGAGAGATAAAGAAGTAAACTACACCCGCGATGAATACCTCGGATGTCTTGACCAATCCGCAAACATCAAAACCGTAATGCATCACACTAAAGATTGGAGTTTATGATCATATTAAAATGCTGCATTGTTCTACTTCCTCCTCATAACATCACAGGCAAACTACCCATCCCCCTCTCACCCACACTACCCCTCTTTCAGTTCAAAATCTCGGAACCAAAGCCCGAATGCATAAAACTCCTTGCTAATGCTAATTGCAGACCCTCGCTGAGATGCAACATGTTGAAAACCACGAATGGGTTGTTCGAACCCCGGTTGCGTGTGTGGATTACAAAGATAGGAAGGGGTGGGGTATAATCGTCTTGTTTTCGTCTTGCCCTATCCGTTTGTGGTTCCTGTAGATCGATGTATGTGTAATTGCTCTGTACGCCAGAATGCGTATGTGTGTGTGTGTGTGTGTCCGTCGTGTCTTGCCAGACTTGATGATAACGAACGCATCATGCGTCCAGTGCCCAGTATCCATTCCCCGTTCCCCGTTCTCCAGTGTTATGTCATGACCTTCTTACAACCAAAGCAGTGTATGCTCAGCCCATTGAAAATCGTTTGTTTTGCTGAATCCGGACTGTCTTTTGCACGGGATCGTCCTCGCTAATTGCCCTGACACCCACGTTGACAAGCCTGTCTTTTTCGTCAACATCGCTCGATGCTCGCAGTCTTGCGGCGTTGATGACTCTCAGCTTTTTCTCTTGCTCAAACTCTAAGTCAGCCTTGTCTTGTCCAGTAACCACACCTCTGAGAATGACCTCAAGGTCACCGAGTCGAACCGGCTTGATGAGGAACAAGTTCACGCCACTTGAGTTTGCTTCCTGCTGGATGTCTGTGTCCGCGACACCGGTCAATGCGATAATGGTTACCTTGGGCAAGTTGTTGCGAATCTCATGAGCGCGGATTTGGCGTGTTGCTTCCAGGCCGTCCATTTCAGGCATATTGATGTCCATAAGGATGACATCGACACGATTCGACTCGTCTGCGGAGAGTGGAGGTTCGTGTGCAGCCTTGTAATGCTCAAGGGCCTCAAGACCGTGTACGGCGAGGACGTGACGATGTCCCAACTTATCTACGAATGTGCGCAGAAGACGTAGATTGATCGGATTGTCATCTACACAGAGGCAGTTCAGTGCACGTGAGGGTGCTGAGTAGACGGACTTTTTGATCGGGCTGGATCCTATGGAGCGAATCTCAGGGGCACTGTTAATGGAATTAAGATTCGGTCGTGCACCTTCTAGCAGGTGTGTGAACCGATCGGTGCGGTGCGGCTCGGTGTTTTCTTTGAGGCTAAGTTCATCCATCTTTGGCGCAGGAGGCTCCGTCTCGAACTTCTGCTCCTCTTGACGATTGTTATGTCGGTCTAGACACGAACCGAATGCCTTGGCTAGTTTATGTGGGCCCACAGGCTGACTGATGCATTCGAAAACGATGCCGGGCACTGTGATAGCTGTGGTGGACTGGGCTGCAGCCGCACCTGGGCAGACCACAATGACAGGTGGGGCTGCTGACACTGCCTTCGGATTCTGACTATGATGAGCTCGCAGAATCTTGGCGCAGGATTCAGTAGCAATTATCAAGTCCGGCTTCACCATCTTGTCGCCTTCATAGCACCTGTCCATTCCGAACCAATCGGTGCACAAACTATCGAGCGCCTTAAGCGATAGTTTGGAAGCGGATTTGTTCTTGAACCCTTCCACGTAGTAATCCTCTTGAGTGTCGAAACCATGGAATGCCACATTCAGGCCCTTTGTGCGTTTGGCAATGGCCTGCAACTGTCTTTTCTTGTCTTGCTCAGAGCCGGCAGGGCAAAACGATGGCGACATGCTCGACTCTTTCAATGGGCATTTGACCATGAACTTAGTCCCTCGTCCTTTTTCGCTGCGTACTTCTACCTCACCCCCCAGCGATTCCATGATTTGTTTGACGATACTCAGACCCAGTCCCGTACCTTGGCTCAGTGGGTTTTCTTGTGCAAAGGAGTGGAAAAGCCTGTTATTGATGTAATCCTCCGACATGCCGATGCCAGAGTCAGTAACAGAAAATCTAAATTCGCAACCGTCCTCCGAGGCCCCACGCTTTCGCTTGACCTCCAACTTGACCTTGACGAAGCCACTGGGTGTGTACTTTAAGCTGTTCCCAAATAAGTTCATGACGACGCGCCGCCAGGCACCAGGCTGAGTTCGAAAGACGTAGTTATCGCTGTGATTGATGTCAAGTACAACGGAGAGCGTAGGCTTGTTTGATCTGGGTGTGGATAGTTCGTAAGTTTGCGCTGATGTCTTGGCATAAGTGTAGCCCGCAAAAACGCTTTCGACAACATCTTCGGTCAGGATGCCCATATCGACGTCATTGATCAGAGTCATGATGTCGTTTGTGTGAGGTTGGCCGGGGCTGATCATGTTTCTTGCATTTTGGGTGCGTTTCTTCTGACGTTTGGAAGCTCCTCGGGTCAAGTTGTTGATCTTGGCGAAGTCGAGCACCTGCACTTGTCAGCGTAAGGAAGCACGGTTTACATGGTCACATTTACATGGTTTATGGTCTCCAACAGCGTCTTGCCGCATGTCTCTATAGTAGCAACATGAGATATTTGCTGACTGTCAATGTACGAGTCCTTCAGGAGGTCCGTCATTCCAAGGATGCCATGCTAGAGTGAGTGTTAGTGTAAACATGTAATTAAATCAACCCTAACGTACCAAAGGCGAACGCAGTTCGTGACTGATCGACGAGATGAAGTCCGCTTTGGCTGCATCTGCTAGTTTCGTATCCAGTCGTGCGACCTCAGCCATAACCGAGTTGCTAAAGGCTGCCAGGTAACTGAGCTCTTCGGAGGTGAAGACGCGCTTCGGATCTGAGCTCCATATGACAGCACTGGCAAACCACCGATCGCGATGAGGATCCCACAGTGGGTAGAGGACGAGGCCTCGCGCTTTAGGGAAGACACTCCTGAGGTAGGTTTCATCATCCATACTTTTCATGGACTCGGACTTTCGCGCAGTCGTAAATGGGAAACCGTCCGATAACTCCAGATCCCCACCGCCTGCGGAGGGTGAGTTAACTGCTGACATTGCCGCATCATCGTCAAGGTTGAAAATCTGGCCATGTGGGTAAAGTCGCAGAAGATGCTTCAGCACACTTTCTGACATGGCCACGTCACTATCAGGCCGTGATTCCGATTCCCGTACTGTTTTTGAAATGGCAGACCCGAGAAGCACGCATGGCTTGTCTGGCTCAGGCAGGATATCAGGATCAAAATCATCGTCAACTAGCCCGCCAAAAGTGCTGACCTTGGCATCGAAGAAGGACACCCCTTCAGCCTCGGTCGCATCCACAATCATGTTCGCCGCTCGTGTGAAAGTAGCACGCACTTCAGGTGCTATGTTGTCGGTAGGCGCGTTCTTCGCTGACGTAGAGGATGTCGTGGTGGGGGCCTCCGGATGTGGAGCTTCGGGTATGTGGATAGATGTTGGAGTGGCGGTGCTTGGAGGCTGGATGCTCGATGGAGATGTGACTGCTGAATCCTTCGAGTCTTTTGCGCTTGGGATGCTTGAGCCCACGCTCTGAGCCTTGTCGAGCACAAGAGGCTCCAGTGCAGCGGTCGACAGAGCAAATGGCTGCTGACGAGTGGGCAGATTGATCGCATCGGGGATCACTGCTGTGACGGGTTGTTCGGCAAGGTCCCAAGGATCCTGCCACCAGTTCTCAAGCCCGCTCTTCCCCTCTGCAAACGACCCCAAGCTCTTCACCATAATCTTGCCCCTTCGTTGATCCTCCGTTGCTCGTGTCATCTCAAGATGACGCATGACTGTGCCGGCCATACACTTTAAAAAGGCAAGCTGGTGCGGTGTTATGCCATCGCGCGGCTTATCATCCAGAACACAGTACGTGCCGATGCTGTGTCCGCTGGGGCTCCGGATCGGTACGCCGGCGTAGAAACGTGACTTTGGTGGGCCTTTCACAAAAGGAAAGTCCTTGAAGCGGTCATCCCTGGCGAGGTCATTCACAACGAGGGATGGTAAGTCGGACGGATCGTCAAGGGGGAGATTTGTGAACTTTGGGGCAAGATTGACAGTGTAGTGACACAGGCTCTGCTCCTTGGGATACACCATGCTGCCAAAGCAAAGACGGTCCTTGTCAAACTCTGGCTCTCCAGTATGCAATGACAATGTCTGTGTGGCCTCGGCAAGGAGGAAACAGTCTCTCCGATCGAAGAAGGATATAAGACATCTCCGAGCATTCAGACGCAAGGCGCCCAGCTGCGCAAAGGCAGTCAATGCCTTGTCGTCGGATGGCCGTGGGACATAGTCGGCGGCCGGCTGAGGCGTTGCTGGAGGTGTTGTCGCCGGGAGGGCTGGTGAGGGAGAGGGTTGCCGACTTAGGAGGTCCTCTGACTTGGAGTGCTGCGGGTAGTACCTTTGGACCATGTTAGCCGCAGACAGCCCAGAAGGAGAGGAGCAAAGAAGGAAAGAAGAACTGGCGACCTACAGGTAGAACTGCTGCTCCCGAATCTTCGCAGAGTCGGTTTGCTCCATCTTGTGTCGCCTGCGAGCTGCAGCATGCGAGCGCGCCGTCACGTCGAGGGAGTCGGTCATGCTGCCTGGCTTGGAGCCCAAATTATAGCGACCGTTTCTAGCGGCGGCGAGGACGGCTGATCATGCCCTTGCGCAAGCCACTAGGTATGGCCCAGAACCGCAATGGCACGGCAAGGAGAGTCGCTGGCGGGAGGTCGCTGCACTGGAGCGGCACCACGAGACGCAGGGCAACAGAAGCGCAGGCGTAGCGACCCGGCAGGCAAATCACAGCGGCGGCCGGGGGCTAGCGTAGGGGTCAAGCGGCGGTGCTGAGCGGTTACCTCAGAGTCTACCCAGAGCAAAGGGCCCAGGATGCGCGGGGAAGCGTGTCCACGGATCAGCCTCGAAGGGGAAGAAGGAGGGCCAGAAAAGCTGTGCAGACGGGCTGCTGGCAGGGCGGTGGCGGATCCTTGCGATTGAATGGAGTCGTGCCCCCCGAGATCCGACCGCCGCAGCGCAGATCTTGCCCGCCCATCCATTGCCTGGAGCCTCTTTCCAGCCGTCATCAGTTCGTCTCGGGCTGCATCGCCGCTACCGAGGTGGGTACCGTGGCCATCCATGTCTAATCCTTATCGCCGCGTCTATCGATAGTGACATAAGCAGCAGCCCCTCACGTGCCCCTCACGTGCCCCTCCTAGTCCATCCACCAGTCATCCGTCAATACATGTCCAAGCACATGCGTGTCCGCCGACAACTCATCCAGCCACCTGTGCAGCAGAATATCCCACACGTCTGCTGATTGGATCCCATATCTGCACAGCTACTGCCAGCAAGAAACACTCCAAACACCACCATGCCGCTCATCAGGGTGGCAGCATGCAATCTAGCACAGCACTCCTTGGCCTGGGAACCAAACCGAGATCGTATCTTGCAATCCATTGCCATTGCCAAAGACCGCCAGTGCGCCTTTCGATCCGGTCCAGAGCTGGTAACATGTCTTTTGGCCGTTGTGTTTTACGTCTTCCACTCACCCCTGCAATAGGAAATCAGCGGATATGGACTACTCGACCACTTTTTGGAGATGGATACCTATACACACGTGAGCCTGTCCACATGCTATACAAACCAAACTCCATGCTGATACCTGTCTAGTCCATGGAAATGCTGCACAGCATCCTTTCCAACCCAGCAACCCATGGCCTCCTCCTCGACATTGGGTTGCCAGTCATGCATAGAGGCTTGCGACTGAATTGTCGCGCTATTGCTCTTGACGGCCGTATTCTGCTCCTAAGGTAAGTATGCTCACCTCACAGTGTTGTCATCGTCGACTGACTGGAAAGACCCAAGATGCACATGGCACAGGAGGGCAATCATCGCGAGCTGCGCTACTTCCAGCCCTGGAACCCGCATCAAGTCGAACAATATCGTCTACCTGCCATGTTTCACAAGCTTCAAGGCGGCGAAACCTGCCCTATCGGCGACAGCATCATTTCGACTAAGGAGACCATGTTTGGTTTTGAGACGTGCGAAGAGATGTGGACCCCAATAGCGCCTCAGGTACGTCCCACCTCAGTCATGCTGTCTTCACCCCGATACCATCGCCCTCATGACTGGCTCGATCATGATTCAGCAACGTTAGAGTAAACGCTGACAGTGATTAGTATGTTAGATCAGCCGCGGATCTAGTGCTCTCACCAGCAATGCTAACAAGACTTTGCGTGGTATAGTCTTGATCTCAGCTTAGCGGGATGCGAAATTATTGTCAACAGCTCTGCATCGTGAGTAAAATGATCGATCAATCAGTGAGTTATGCTAACTTCCTTTCCTCATAAAGACATTTCAGCTTGCGAAAACTTGATATTCGCATAGGTTTGATCACTGAGGCGACAAGAAAGGTAAGATGTGCCTAATCTTGCTCTCTGGTCTTTATTGACATATCCGGCAGTGTGGTGGCATCTACATGTACAGCAATCAGATGGGTCTGGATGGCGATAGGCTTTACTATGATGGAACAGCTATGATTGTGGGTGAATCGTGGTATCCTAAAAGGGATCTATGCTAACAGTTCGTGGATCGTCAATGGTCAAATCGTCGCCCAGGGCTCTCAATGTAAGTGTTATCAGGTACACGCGTGTCTTGGCTGAACGACGTCTCCCACTTGATCCATAAGCTCTCCTCAAGTTCAGTTGCTGACCGATTTGTTACTTACAGTCTCTTTAAATACGGTTGAAGTCATTGACGCAGTTGTGGATCTTGACGAAGTACGCGCCTTCAGATCTAACCCTGCACGAGGTCTTCAAGCTGTCCAGGCCCCGAAGTACGAAATTTTCCATGCTGACTACAGTCTCCTTGGCCCTGAGACAGACTTGAACTTCGACATATCTCCAAGCCCCACCCAGCCACTAGTCAAACATGAAGACGTGGAAGAGATCGCCTTGGCGCCTGCTTGCTACATGTGGTCCTACCTTGTTCACAGCAAGTCGGCTGGTTTCCTTATTCCACTATCGGGGGGTCTTGACAGCGCTTCAACTGCAACTCTTGTGTTTTCTATGTGTCGCATGGTCTACAAAGCCGTAGAAGCTGGTCACGCCGAGACAATAGCACATCTCAATCGCATAGCTGGAGTCTACGGTCCCGAAGGCTGGAAGCCGAAGTCGCCACAAGATATATGCGAGAGGATATTGCATACAGTCTATCTAGGCATGGCATCCCAAAGCTCGATAGAAACACGAAGCCGTGCAGAGCGTCTCGCAGCCGCCATTGGGGCATACCATACCGACATGAACATTGATGATGTCTTTCAAGCGCAGAAAAGCATCATCACTCAAGCGACTGGTTTCGAGCCTCGATTCAGGGTTCATGGTGGCTCCAATAGCGAGAACTTGCTGCTACAAAACATTCAGGTCAGATTGTATACCCTTCGCTAATGTATCACGAGCTCACCTTAGAAAGGCGCGCAGTCGAATGGTGACAAGCTACTCAATGGCACAGCTTCTGCCCACTGTACGGAAGAGGCCTGGTGGCGGTAGTCTCCTCGTCCTGGGCTCTTCGAATGTGGATGAGTGTCTTCGCGGTTACTACACGAAGTACGACTGCTCGAGTGCAGATATTAACCCTATTGGCTCAATCTCAAAGACCGATCTCAAACGTTTCCTTCGCTATGCGCAGACGGAATTTTCGCTGCCAATTATCGAGTAAGAAACGACGACTTGCAACCCTCTACTTCCGAAGTGCTGACTTGTGGCAGGGAATTCCTGGACGCAACACCCACGGCGGAGCTAGAGCCTCTCACAGAGTAAGTCATAGGCTCTTTCTATTACCGAGATACAATTACTAACATTACATGATTACCTGTAGGGACTATAGTAAGATATGGGCATACTGTACACATCTAGAAATCTACTGATACTTGATTTAGCGCAGAGTGATGAGGCCGATATGGGCATGAGTGAGTTTGTACACACATCAACCTGAAACAATCGCTAACGACTACTCTAGCATACGCCGAGCTATCTGTGTAAGTCACTGGCAATGACTGTGTTGTGCACAATATACTTACAGTCATTCTCCATAGATTTGGTAAATTGCGTAAAGAGAACAAGCTAGGCCCAGTCAGTCTCACCAAATCGTACCTGACGCATCTTATACTAATTTTCCTAGTTTGGCATGTTCCAACGCCTCGTCCACGAGTGGAAGGACATATGCACACCCCGCGAGACGGCGCAAAAAGTCAAGCACTTCTTCCACTGCTATGTAGGTCATTCCTGTGCTTCCCATGCTATGTTGTCGCACATCTGACATCACGTACAGGCTATCAATCGCCACAAGATGACTACCTTGACGCCGGCACTCCACATGGAAGACTACTCGCCCGACGACAACCGCGTATGTAAACGCCATGATATATCAACGTGTGCTAATTACAGTAGTTCGACCTTCGCCCGTTTCTCCTCCCATCATTCTACGAGTCTTGGAGTTATAAGAAGATCGACGAAGCTGTTGCGCGCATGGAAGCGGCGCAGAAGTAAACACACGGTGTCCATAGAATAAAATGTCCATGCATCGCGTCCCGAAGAGCGTGAACCAAAAAAGATGATAGAAAGATATAGAATGCCACACTTGGATGATGAAAAGAGTGCTCAGAGGAAATCCACCTCAACCCAACTCACTCCTCAATTGAACCAAAAGCTCACACTAAAACTCGGCGTCAAGCTTCTAACATAATGCCACCACCCCACAGGCAAATACAAACACTCACCCGGCCCCAGAATCCCCTCTACATACCTCGCCTCCCTAAACCCACTAAATCTTCTATCAAACTCCCTCCGCCTCTCCTTCATCACTGTTACATCACCCCCTTCATCCCCCTCACCACCACCACCCCATCCCAACACCTCATCCAAATCCACACCACTCGTATTCCCCATATCCACGCCTCCACCCTCCACCCCCCGCGGATACAAACGCGACGTCTCACTCGGCGCATACAAACGGATATATTTGTAGCCTACGACTTGAGCGAGGATGTTGTGGTAGGGGTCTGTGTGTAAAGGGGAGATTGTGTGCGTGGGGCCGAACCAGGCATTTAGGAGGGGGGTTTCGAGGAGGGGGGTCGGGGGTTTGGGATGGGGAGTCGAAGTAGGAGTGTAATTAGGAGTGGGAATGGAGTTGGTGGATGGGGATGTGGACATGGGCATGGAAGGAGGGCAAGGGTGAAAAGGCGCACAATAGCAATAATCCGGTATACTAATATCTGCGCGTAAACTGGGGATCTGAGCGAAGAGGTCGTGTTGGGCTAGGTAGCCTGTTTGTTTCGCCTCGCTTGTGTTTGGTGTACTGTTTTGTACTCCTTCTCGCCCTTTGTCTGCAGAAGAAGAACAAGAAGAAGCTGGAACCATCATATATGTCTCCATAAACTCCTTAAACGTGATTATTTTCTGACCCCATGCGTCGTCTGTGTAGCTCCGTCCTACTTCGATGGGTACGAGGCGTCGGCCACCGAGTGTGCGTTGCATCAGGTACGCGGGGCTGTGCCAGGGTCGTTCGTGGAGGGCCGGCCAGTGTTCTATTCCGCCTTGGATTATGAGAGGGGTGTGTGTTGCGGGGTTTTCCAATTTCTTCTGGAAGGTTTCGAGACTGGGGGCTTGGGTTCGCGGAATGGGATGTTTGAGTGTTGGCGCGGGGGTGGGGAGGCATGTTGGGAAACGTGATGGTAGGGTGGATGGTGACTCATGGGAGAGTTTTTGACGTTTCGAGGGTGGCGATGAGGTTTCGTTGTTGGGTTCGAGGTTTGCTTGTGATGGGGTGTTTGAGGACAGATGGCGTTGTAGAGCGGAGAACCAGAGCTCCACGAGGTCTTCTCTTGACGGGGCGCCCGTGAGGATAAGTGCCATGTCCAAGGCTTTGACTGTTGAATCTATCCAATCCTTCCCCTGCCCTCCTTTGGTTTCTCCCTCACATGGTGCATCCTCCACTGCGTGTTGTTCTGTGCCCTCAGCCAGCTTCAGCACCCTCCATAGGCACGCATCTGTGTATAGTCTCCTCCAACACGTCTTGACATCTTTATACGGAACATCGTGTAGTTTCTGGTATGCAAGCCTCGTCGCAAGTTCCGGGTCGTTCGTCAAAAGCGCCAGCGCAGCGCGTCCGCATTCACGTATCGCATCGTCGTGCCTATTTGTAGTGAGCTCCTGGCGGGTTAGCTGTGTGATTTCTTGGAGCGTGGGCGCATCATCGTTATCAACCATGATCAATGAAGTATCGCCAGTGCGCTGGATGTTGACACGGGATGGGAAGAAGCAATGTTCAACGGCTAGTGCTAAAGTTGATTGAACCCTGCATGACTTGAATCTTGGAAGTTGCCAAGATTTTCTGAATAATCCCCGACGCGATTCATGCATGGATACTCCACCTTGTAAGCTTCCAACGGGTAATATTTAATCTCGCGGACCATTTCATCGGTACTCTGCTCGTGTAATATGTGATCCTGCTATTGCGATGACGCTTCAGGTACTCCATCGCTAATGTTCATTCGACAAAAGTGCACAAGAGCTAGCAGGATAATTCAACGTCATATATTGGTCACCTATCAACTGGAGTAACAGACGTAAAGTTGCTACACGAGAGGGATATGCAAAAGTATCTTACAGAGCAAATATATACATGGAGACGCATATCGCGTCAAAGCATCATGAACCATAAATCATTAAACTTCCTCGCCAAACATGCAGGGTTTCCGCAGACAAAACTTGAACGAAGAAAGAAAGAAAGAAAGAAAGAAAGAAAGAAAGAAAGAAAGAAAGAAAGAAAGAAAGAAAGAAAGAAAGAAGCAGGGGACAAGCTATGCAGGGCCCAAGGGCCGGGGTATCACGCAGAATAAGAGAGAGGAAGAAATTCAACGAGACGACGTGGACGACAATAAGCCACCGGCATCTTGCAATGATGGCGTATCGTAACTGGTGCGAGTGTGGGTGCGCTGCACCGGCGCAGAAGGTGGACGCACCGATAGGAGGCCACCTGGGTCACGCAGAGATGGGACGTCGTAGCTTGTACGAGTGGAACTGCGGCGTAGTGAGGCTGGTGCTTCTTGTCGCAGGCAGCTCCTCACAGGAGAGCCGGAGTGCGCAGACGGGGTGGACTGTGCCTCTTCTTGCTCGCGTTCTTCAGACAGCAAAGATCCACGATCTTGTAATGAATGGTCCGGCCGTGCAGACAGTTCGTAGTCTTCTGACTGCTGTGAGAGCCGTGATGAGCGATGAGCGGGCGAAGGGAAGTTTCGAGCGTTTAAAATGACTGAGTTTGAGGCTCGGGAGCCACGCCTTGGTTGTGCTGCAAAGTCATGCGCAATGACCGAGTCTGTAGGTGAAGGGCCTGCAGCAGAATTCTCCAGTAACCCACCAACATCAAACCACGATACTCGTCTCCCACCGCGCGGGCTCGGCATTGGATCTCTGATATCCTCAGCCTTGACGCCGACGCCCTGCGAATTATTGAAATCTTGACGAGGAAACTTCCAATTGTTGTCTGTGAATGGGCCAGGTTGTCTGGTCGAAGAGAGAAGGTCCAAGTCCGCGACGGGTGCTGGCCTTGCAACGCTGTTGGTCTTTTCTAAAAGCTCCGGCTTAGTCCGATAACCCAATGACCGTGCAAGGTCTTCATCGCTGCTGCATGCATTGTCTGTGAAACGGGTGCGTGCAGACTCTCTACGCTCCATGCTGTCTGAGGTAGACGGCGCCTTGAATTTGGTCTTCTTGATACCCCGATCGCGAAGGAATGACCCAAGAATGATAGCATTCGATACAATGGCGGCAGCGAGAATCTCAGATGATGCGAAAACGGTGCGAAATTGCTGGATGCCTTGCCTTTCGATGACTAGTGGCATACGGGCTCCTGTGACGATGATAAGGATAATCGATAATGAAAAGAGAGCGATGAGGGATAGCTTTCGCTTCAGGGGCATGCTGGACATGATGATGATGGGGATTGGGAACGCCACCAACAGGATGTCGGTGAGGATATCGGCGATGCCCATAGTGAGGAGCTGTGCGTAACCCTGCCGGCATTGGGGGCCAGGGTCAGGCACCACTTGCCAGTAATGGGTTACGGGGTGGCATTCTGCCAATGTGGCGATGAAGACCATGAAAAATGTGACGACGAGGAACACGCGAATGAAATGTAGGCCTCGTTCATAGCCCCTCTTCCAGAAGCGTTCGGTGAGCCGTTTCAAGAACTCGGACACGGTGAATTTTGCCATCCAGATACTAACACGTGTTAGCGTTGGTGCATCATCTTTGATAGATTGACTCACAATAGGGCGTAGAAGATTCTTGCTGCGAGGACCATCTGTGAGCCAATCTCACGTCGTCGTATTTTGACAGGATCGGTTAACTGAGACACGTTGACGTTGTTGGTGCCGTAGATGAGGACCACATGGACGCATCCCATGCGGGCCAGGAGGGGAACCATGCTCCATGCCATGATCTTGTCTTCGCGAAAGAGGCGTTCATTTCGAATGTAGCGGCCGACAAGGCGGAATGCTATGATGACGATGGAGAAGATGGTACACCACCAGCTGTAGAGGAGAGTCGGGTTATTGGCGGCACGGCTCCTGCGCTCCGGTGGAGACTCGTTGTAGAGGGCGCGCGGGATTATCATGCTGTGGAGCAGCCCTCCCCAGACTCGCACCTCCGCAGAGGGGGAGCTGTTAGGAAGTCGCGTGCTCACCTGGGCAGTGTCTTGATGTGCTCAAGCGATAGCGGCGATCGATTTGCGATATGGCAGCGCTATGACCATGTCGTTGTGTGGCTCTCTGGCTGACGTCGCTGGCGTACCGAGGAATCGGGTGCGACAGGTCGGGGTCGGGGTCGGGGCGGCCCCAGGAATGCGATGCGGTTGCGGTCTTGGATGCAGGTGTCGCGGTCGACGGCTTGGATGCAGGTGTCGCGGTCGACGGCTTGGATGAAGGTGAGGAAGAGGCCCAGGTGGCAGGCGGAAAGAGCGATGGTGATAAACCTAGGCCGCGGTGGGTACGTTATCGCAGCGGCAGGGCACTTGGCTAGGATGGCTAGGATTCGGGGCGCGCCACATTTGTGGTGACCCGCGTGGATCGTCCTTTGCGCAAAGACGGCCAGCTGCCACGTCCTGCCAACCGTCGAGCGTGCTTGGGTTCGCTATCTGGCGGGCGTTGATAGGCGTTGCCGAGCGACTTGGTGGCAGGTTCTGAAGGGACCAGAGGACGAGCGGCGTGACAGCATCAGCCATTGAGTCCCGGGTGACGGCGAGGGAACAACCAGGCGAGGTGAAGTGCTTGCTGTCCATGGGCGGCACCCCTGTGACGGCCTGCATGCGCAGTTGCTACCTACCATTCCCAGGACAGCAGTGCTTCCCCCCAGCGTCTGCGGTGAAGGCCTGAGGAGGTCCTGGTTTGGTCTGCCGCCGTGGTGGCGGCCACACGCCAATGGCCTCGCTCCAGCGTGCTGACCGCTTGACGCGGTCTGGGCGGATGTGGTCAAAGAGCGCCACCGGACCTCTGGAGCCGCGCGTGATGCTGTGTGGAGACTGGAGAGCATCGCTGTCGGAGCGGCAGACTGGCCGGGTCCGGCTGTCCATCGTGTGCATCTTCGCAGGACAGCGCCGAGGCCACCCACACAAGCCAGGCTGCAGCGTGCGCGGCGCCGCGAATCGTGACAAAGTGACAGACAGCCGGGGGCGCCGTCGACTCGCCATGGACTGCGCATATTCGCAATGGCGTGGGCGGGCAGGCGGCTGCGACCCCCACCCCACCCACTGTCGCATGGCGGGCAAGGTGGTCCTGGTCCCCGCTTCGTCCCTGCCCTCAGTGCCCTGCCGTCCCTTTCATCGCAACACCGGAAGGCGCAGGCAGGCGTCTCATCACATCAATCGCCTCCACCCCCAGGGACTGCTCATCACGGCCGTGGGGACCAGTTGTGAGTGCCCGGCCAGGCACAAAGTAGCTATACAGATTGCCCAGGTGTGTCATTGGAGCCTCGCATCCCACACAGGTGGTAAGCTGCGCTACGTACCCGCGGACGTTGAGGTGATCCGCGCTGTCGATTGATTCGGGTAACTGGGCACATGCGAGGACAAGGCCAGCTGCCAGCCTGCCAGCCGCGGCGTTTTGTCATATGGCCATGCGATGCCTTTGGCACGGCGGGCGGACGGCGATGCGCGTGCATTAACAATGCTCCATTCCTGTTTGTCCTGCTGGCGTTGCATTCAGCCCACCGCCATCATGTCGTGCTTCTTTGCATGCACGAAAACAAACCTTCCGGGACTGCAGCAGATTGTCAACATGTCTTTGTGGGCCATGAGCTCCAGCCACTATCAACTTCCACATGGATATCCCAAGGCACCAACTTGTAATGGTGAGTGATTGGCACCTGGCTCCACATGTCAACGACCGTCGAAGGCCTGCACAGATGCGGGGCACCTGGGCGTACACAACTCTAACGTCTGGAGTACACGTCTGTTCGTCCTGTACTCAGCCTTGTCCTCCCGGGCTCAAATTGCTCCCCTTCGAATACACCTAATTCAAAGCTCACGTGCTGGAAGGACGGACTACTTTGTTAAACCTCAGGCACCTACCCAACCTCAGAAAAACAGGGTCTAAACTGCTGTGACAGCGTCAGACTTCGGTAGAGCTAGAAAGGTCGTCGAGCACGCGGCATGGGACAACGGGCCCTTAGTTGGCGCAGCAACATCCCAAAACTCAGCATGCAGAGATCAGAATGCTTGCTCGTCACATCTTAGGCCTCATAACTGTTCTTCAGGCATTGTCCCACAGTGTCGGGGGAACTATGTGATGCTCCACAGACGATCGGCGCAGGGAAGCCGTCCTCTAGTGGTCCCTGATTCCTGGATGACATGATCATGACACTCGGTTCGACAATGGGACCAGCGCATCGAGTTAGCAGTCAAGGGTGGGGTACAGACAACTTGAAGTGCGTCTGCCTAGCCACAAAGCTCACGATGATTTGGGACATTGTGGCATGGCGTCATGGCGTGAAGTTCCAAGCTCAGACCGACTGTCACATGTGAAACTTCCAGCATCAGGGAAAGTCGCAGCAACCGCACGCAAAGGACAGGTGGAAGCTGCAGCACCGCCATGTTGTCGCAGCCGCAGGAATCGCTGTAAAGATGCGCTGCGGGCCTCGTAGCCATGACGAAGCTCTTTGTGAAACCTGTATGGTTCAGAGGCGTTGGGACCGCGGGCTGCTAGCCATGATTTGTTTGTAGCGATTTCGTCATAAATTGCGGAGCACAGGGAAATACTGCGCACACGACAGTCGCGCCTGCACAAATACCAAACATACCCAAACTCTCCCCTGCTTCTGCACTCATACACTCACCCTCTCTACTTGCTCCAAGGCCCCCCCGCTTCTGCTCACCCAAAACCCTCCTGCCCCTCTGCAACTACTCCCACACAAATCCTGCAAACATGTCTGAAGCTCCGCGTGTCGAGCTCAATAGCACGGATCTCGATTTCGATCTTTCCGCGTCCACCAACCAGTTCCAGCAGACACAGCAGAGCACCCCCAAGAAGACGCAGGCCAACGGCACCTCTGCGCAGAACTCGCCCAACACGCAGAACCTGCAAAACAGCGCGATCAAGGCCAAGGACAGCATCCTCGAGAGTGAGGTATGTGTGACAGCCTGACAGGCCTCCGGACGTTGCCGAGACCCAAGCTAACGCCATACATCGCAGTCTTATCTTCGTCTCGCACACCACAGGTGCACTGCATTTCCAGTCCTAACATCCACGCAGCAGCATCCCACGCCATGTCCGCCGCAAACAACCACCCCGCGGTCCAGAACGCAAAGGAGACTGTCCTGAATGGTGAGGTGAGATGACGGACATCTTGCCCGACTCGCGAAAGCAGACTAACGCGACATAGATGGCCGACACGCCCACGCACGACGTTTTGCTTACTCCCACAGGTCCCGTTGCACAGAGCGTCCAGGCTGAAGGTGCCAAAACACGCAATGAGTTCGCCGACCTCGCAAACTCCAAGCAGATCCCCGAGTACAAGGCTGCCACCGGCCAAAACCTTACCCGTACGTTCCTGAGAGTTTGCTCTGGAAACACAGCTAATGATCGGCAGACTACCACAGCATGTTCTACCGCCTCCTGAGCTGGAAGAACCCCCGCGCAACCGGCATTGCGTTTGCCACGACCGTCATCTTCATCTTCGCCGCGCGTTACCTGAACTTGATCCGCTACATTTTCAAGGCCTCATACTTGGTACTTGGTGCTACGGCCACCGCAGAAGTTGTCGGACAGTTGGCTATCGGACGTGGCCTCACCTCGCAGTTCAGGCCACGACAGTACTTCACCATTCCCAAGGCTTCGCTTGAGCGTATGACAGACGATGTTGAGCAGCTCATCAACTTCTTCGTTATTGAGTCTCAGCGCGTAGTCTTCGCTGAGAACGTCTACGTCACGGTAGCTGTGAGTTACCTTACATCTTACATCACAACTCAACCTTGGATCAGTTACTGATTATTGTATAGGCTTTCTTCACTTCGTTGTTTTCGTACTTTCTGATCAAGTTCGTCCCTCTTTGGGGCTTGACTCTGATCGGTACCATCTTCACGTTCCTCGGTCCTCTCATCTACATCCAGAACAAGGAAGTCATCGATGCCCAGATCGAGAAGGGTTACAATATTGCCAACCAGCAGGCTAAGCAGGTAAAGGACCTTGCTGCCCAGCACACCGGTAACGCTGTCAAGACTGTCCAGGGATACACGCAACAGGCAACCGCAAGGGCTCAGGAGACTGTCAACCAGTACCGCGGAACTTCGCCAACACCCAAGGCCGGTGTTAAGAAGGAGGATTTCCCTGCCGCACCTACCAAGGACTTTGCAGCTGCCTCTAAGCAAGACTTCCCTGCCGCCCCTAAGCACGATCTTGCTGCCGAAACCATCGATGGCGAGACCGCACCATTCAGACCTCTTTCTGAGCCTGCCATTTAAACTGGCTTTGCAAGACACGTAGTCACGGAGTCGAACTTGAACCAAACCAAAATGACAAGCACTCTCCCAAGCTACCTGCGTCCAACGTGCACAGCTCCTCATAACGAGTACGTGTGACGACTTACGGTCGATAACAAAGTAATGTTTGCGAAGTTTCAAATTGCACATAGACCGCGCTCGTGTGGTAACCTTTCCTAAAAGCGAATATAGTCCTCCTAATCCAGCGTTTTCATGTTCTTCTTCACGCAATCATTGCTCTAGCGGACTAGGTGGTCTGTCATGTTAGAGGATGTTCTGGGACCTGGAGATACTGGCGTTGTGTTTCCTGTAACATAAGGGTCTGTGGGAGGAGTTATCCAATATTGCCTATCCATGATGTGTCTTGCATCGCTGTGATTGTGTGTGCGTTCAATGGCTTCTAATCGTGTGAAAAACACCCGACAAACGGGGTCGGCGTCAAGATACGTCCCGAGCGGGAGGCCTGAAGCAAGTATTGGACGCCGGTCAGCAACGCGTTACTGTGCCGCCACGATGAAGCACCTGTTGTTTGGGGTCCTGTACTGGAGTCCCTCAGCAAGAGCGATATGCCTTTGTAGTCCTCTTTCAAATCTACATCAGTGACTACGTCCTTTATGCAGGCCTGGTCAGCAGGTCAGGGACGTCTACAGCATCCAACAGCCATAGTCCAACAGCCAACGTGCAATGGGGTTCGTGTTTGCGATCCGTATCGATATGAGACGAGGCCAATTATAGCGCAGGGGCTAAGCCTTGTCCGTGTGTGATGGCCACAGCGCTAGGCAGCCGTTCACGCCCGTTGGCTGTGCAGTTGCGTCAGGTCAGCACCGCCTTGGCTTCTCGCCGCTTCGCCTCCTGTGCCGTGACTTGCGGGCCTTCAAGTGTCAGCACCCTCCCCGTCAGCCTTTACGACGCAGTCCTTCCCTTGTGTCGTAGCCCCTCCCCACCACTTCTTCCCCGTTGTACCTTTTAGATCCACCGAAACAAGAGGACCACAGCAACGAACATCATGGCCATCCTCACCGAATTGGTGAAGCGTGGCTTCTCACACCCGGCTACCACGGCCTTTGTCAAGCGCACCGTGTCTGGCCAGCAGGGCGAGGGCGAGAGAATCGAGATGCCGACTTGGGGCTTTGTGGTGCTCTACGTGAGCTTCATGTTCAGCGGTCTGGTCATCACCATGGTATGTTCGCCGCAATCTTCAGCCGTGCAGCGCGACTAACAAGGCCCCCACAGGTCTCCTACATGCTGCAAGAGGTCGTCACCACGCTCTGCATGGTCGAATCTCCCATCGCAGCCATCACCGTTTCCCCCACCCACGAGTCTGGCGACAAGCATGAGAAGGAAGGCCTCCTCGAGACCGGCCCAACCATCACCCTTGTCAACCAGAAGCCCATTACCTCGAGCGTCCGTGGTACTCTCCGCCACCTCGTCGCAAACGCCGGCCGCTTCTCCCGCTTCCGTGGCTTCAGGCTATACATTCTCTACGCTTTCCTCGTCTCCATGGCCAGCGCTTTCTTTACCGGTGCGCTGCCCAACGCTCCCGGCATGGAGATCCTCATTGCCGCTTTGGCCGGCGCCGCCGTTGCAAACATGCACGCTGTCTGGACTCACAAGGTCGTCAGCATGCCAACTGATAAGTCGCTCTGGCAGCGTGTGCCCAGCAAAGCCCACTGGAAGACCCTCGCCCTTCCCGCTGCTATCCAGTCCGCCATGCCTTACATCAGCCTTTACCTTGTCGGCGGCTTCGGCTACCTACTCAACCTGCACAAACTCGAGTCTGAGAACGTGGCCGAGTACAACTGCGCGCAGTGGACTTCGCTGATTGTGCGTCTGGGCGCTACACTTATTTTCGCTATGCTTTGCACGCTTTTCCTTTGTCTACCTGCCATCGTCACGCTTGTCCGCATCGAGGCTTCCATCTTGCCAGAGGACCAGGACACCATTGTTCCCTTTGACCGTACCTTTGGTGGTAAGGTTGTCGAGAAGATGATGGGTGGTACCGGTGTCGTGTCCTTCCTGGATGCGTGGCGTAGCTTTAACTGGGAGGCTCGTCGTCGTCTTATCAAGCTCTACATCAAGACCTTTGTCATGGTCTCCGGACTTGTCTTTGTCGTCATGCACGTTTTGGCTTTTGAGGTGTTTGCCATTATGGGACCGGAGCTCGGCAAGTTCCTGACACAGTTGAAGCACGATGGACTTGTTACAAAGTAAGTCGCTGGCTTCGACAGTGAATTGTATGGCAAGATGACATTGCGACACAATTTCGTTTGAAAGAATGGGAGTTGGATCAATGATTTTGAATCCGAGAGTAGTTTTCTTCTGTATAGCGTGTTCATATGAGTCTATCCTTTATACATAGTACAATTTGATTATGATGGATCTACTACTTTGCGACGCCTCGTATCATACTCGACGTTTGCGTGAGGGGATCTATTGCAAAGCATACCCTAAACAGGCCCCCAAAGGGCCAAATACCTCGTAACATTTCAGCAATAGGATGAGTCATTTGCGAGACATCACAGCATACCCTGTCCATCTTCAATTGCAAATTGAGTTGGAATTCCGTTAATAACAAACTACCATGATGGAAGACGAGCCAGTCTCCCTCACATGCAATGACACCATATCCCACCGAAGAAGACCCTGAAAAGAAACTGACCATGACGGAGACAAGCCCATGTCCCCCACAACGCCCTAAACGCTATACACCACTATGATAACCCCAGCATCCTCGTATGCTCAATCACCAATGCCAAAAATCCATCATAAACGCCCTAACGACTCTCCCACCAGCCGCGTCCTTCACATCCCATCCCCACCCCCCACCCTACGACGGCGGTGCTGGACGAAAAGGCCAGGTGTGTTCCTGACACGGCCCTTCTTTGTAGATGGTGTCCACGTGTATCCTTTTACACGTTGGACCCATTTCCCAGCTGCGACAGCAGGTGATTGTGATCCATTTTGTGCATGGGCAGGTTGTGTTGATGATTTTTTTGAAGGAGCACATGGTGGTTAGTGTGTTTTTTGTTGGGTTAGTGGTGTGGACAAGTGTGTTGATGCTGTGTTGAGGAGTGTGCTTGGTGTGTTTTGGGTGGTGGTGGTGGTGGTGGGTTTTCTGGTATTCGGGAGTTAGCTTCAGATGTTTTCCTTGTTTGGGGTGGTGAGGATGTGTGGTTGGTTTCGTGAAGCTGCTTTCTTGGACTGAGTAGTGTGGTAAGAAGTGTGTGTAGAGTGTGGTGTGTGATGGAGGAGGAGGAAGGTGTAGCTGCAATCGAGCCTTGCTTTTATGCACCTCTGGGTGGTCTGAGGCAGCAAGGTCTATTGTGCATTGCTGGATAATAGCTTGAGGTGTTCATGATGAGGGTGGGTGTTATTTCGCTAGCTTCATAATGGGTCTGATGGTCGTTGTTACAGAGGTTGGAGTTTAGTTAACAGGCAATGACCATTGTAGCTATTATGTGCCGAGACTAAAGAGCCGGATGCCTGAATGATGAAGGTTGGAGTTTATTGTTGATGGTTGAGAGTGACGGTATTGTGGATGCAAATACATTGTCCTATGTTCATAAGGGGTGGCAGCCTAATAGGCAACGGATAGAAGCGAGATGTGCGAGATGTGCGAGATGACGACGGATCAGAATACCATAGGCGCTGGATATTTGGGAAGAGAAGTGCCCCAAGAACAGAATTACATGCTGAAACGATCTGAGAGATGGAGTTGCGTATATGCAAGTCCCTGAGCACGAGATGATGCACGCAGTTGAGAAGTTAATGGCCCTCCCGATCTAATCCAAAGAATCACAACGACCATAGCTTCGTAATATGTGCAAGACAGGAGCTTGCCAGCGGATTCCACCCACAACGGCACCCCACATCAATATTGATTCCTGTATAGAGACCTTGCGTTGATGAGTGGAAACGTATGCGAACTGTGTGATCTGATGACAGACAGCTATGACATAAGAAGTTACGATGACGAGAGGAAGCATGGCACTCGTCCCACGCACTACAGAACCATGAGTCGCGGCGTGAAGAGAACTTAAGGGAAGCTCAAAGTATGTTTTCTTGCCCAGGACAGCCACACGGCCGAGTTGGCTGTCGGATATCATAGCATGACTTGGCGTTGTCTTGCCTCTGACGCAACAATATTACGCTACCTCATCCTTACAACAGCTGACAGCTCACTCAGAAGTCGCGCTGATGACTCTGCTTGGGGGTCGACAGTCGCGGAACTCGAATCGTCGTAGAACTCTCCCAAAACTGCAATCAAGAAAATGCCTATCGCAGCCAGCAGCGACAGCTGTTGTTGATATAACCACTCGATACATGCAGGAATAGTAGTTGCACGACGTCGTCTCACAACACTGCCTAATCTGGCGCAGTCCGCGGGAGCCGTAGCGTAGCCGCAAACAGCGTAGAGCGATCGACATGTTGAGGCTGAATCACGGATATCGTGTTGCTATCGCATTCATAGGCTGCATCCAACAAGATTCCCATCTCGATTTCGGTCTCTCAGAAGCGCCGACCCCGACCTAGGGTCAATCTACCACGCATGTCAGAGCTGCAGCATCAACATGACATCACCACTTCACCATCTGAATTGTGTGTTGACAGTGCACGCGTCCACGATGTTGGGTTCAATGACACTACGCGCGGAATCAAGCGCTTCAAGCCAAACTCGCGACTCGTTCTTATATCGTCTTTCGGATCCCCCATAAAGGTCCGCAATCGTCGCGAAGTCTGATCGGTAACTTTACGCGATCGACGCGAACGGTGACACCTTGTTGCAACTTGCGTGCCGACCATTGGTCTTTTGGCTGTGTATTGTTGTAATACTACTGCCAGTACCACCTCAACTTGGTCAGGATTGCACATTCCGACGCGGCCATCGATATGGCATCAAATGAGGGTGCCACCCCACTGGCCTCACACCTGCCTGGAGGCTGGACAGAGACACCATCAGACCCTAATCGACAACAGTCATACGTAGGCTCACAACACGTGGCCCAAGATGATGGCTCGGTCACACCAAGAGCTCATCACAACGAGCTCACGGACACGACTTTCATCTCGAACGCGCTGCACACTAGTAGCAAAAGTTACTACGGCGCAGATGGTGCTGGTCACCCCACAGACTCGAGCCACACTACTGCAGCACCATCAACAGAAAACGGGCTATCAGCAGTCGATACGACCCGCACCCCCTTGAAGCAGAACAAGATTGCACACGACAAGGCCATAGTCGGCCCAGAATCCAAACATGACTACCTCCAAAACCAAACGACTGACGGGCCTGTTGAAGAACAAGTCGTTCTTGGAGACGACTCATCGGATTCTGAGCATGAAGATGGCACCACGACCAAGGCTACCGAAGCCGGTGCACGCCCAGCCCTGCAATCGAGGCAATCGAAACCTATGACCGAGGAGGATCTGTTCCGTGTGCTGTCCAGGCGAAGGACAAACCAGAGCAACGTTCTTAGCAATGCCAAGACTGGGCAATCACACAACAGCGCCGAGGAGGATGACGAAATAAATAACCTCATGTCGAAGATGTTCGGGCACACGAGACAGGCTGCATCGGAGGAGGAGAAGACCAGACATCAAGGTGTCATCTTCAAGCACTTGACCGTCAAGGGTATGGGTGTTGGGGCCGCACTCCAGCCCTCTGTCGGCGACTTCTTCCTTAACCCTGGCAGGTTTGTGAAGAACTTGTTCGCCAAGGGCCCCAAGAAGGCTGCAGGCAAACCGCCTGTGCGCACTATCCTCGATGACTTTTCTGGGGTGATCAAGCCTGGAGAGATGTGTTTGGTTTTGGGTCGTCCAGGTTCTGGATGTTCGACATTCCTAAAAATTATCGGCAATCAAAGATTCGGATACGAGGAGATCACAGGTGATGTGACCTATGGTGGCACAGACGCGGAGGAAATGCGCAAGAAGTACCGGTCAGAAGTCCTCTACAACCCCGAGGATGATCTACATTACGCCACTCTCAAGGTCAAAGACACGCTGGAATTTGCCTTGAAGACCAAAACTCCAGGTAAAGACTCGCGAAACGAAGGCGAGTCCCGCCAGCATTACGTGAGCGAGTTCCTCCGAGTCATTACCAAGCTCTTCTGGATTGAGCACACGCTCGGAACCAAAGTAGGCAACGAGCTCATCCGGGGTGTATCCGGAGGAGAGAAGAAGCGCGTTTCAATCGCCGAAGCTATGGTCACCAAGGCATCTGTACAAGCGTGGGATAATTCTACCCGTGGCCTGGATAGTTCGACAGCTTTGGAATACGTTCAGAGTCTACGATCCTTGACCAACATGGCACGCATTTCTACTTCAGTCGCCTTATACCAAGCTGGAGAATCGCTATATGATTTGTTCGACAAGGTATTGCTTATCCACGAAGGTCGCTGCTGCTACTTCGGTCCGGCCGAGAAGGCCGCAGAGTACTTCCAGGCCCTCGGATTCGTCAAGCCTGAGCGGTGGACGACGTCTGACTTCTTGACTTCAGTCACAGACGACCACGAGCGACAAATTAAAGACGGCTGGGAGGATCGCATCCCCCGTACCGGAGCTCAGTTCGGCAAGGCATTTGCGGATAGCGAACAGGCCCAAGACAACATGGCCGAAATTGAGGAATTTGAGAAGGAGACCCAACGACAAGCAGAAGAGCGTCAAGAAGCTCGTACGAAAGCGACCAAGAAGAAGAACTACACCTTGTCTTTTCCCAAACAGGTCATGGCTTGCACCAAACGCCAGTACCTCGTTATGGTCGGAGACCCTCAGTCGCTCATCGGTAAATGGGGTGGTATCTTCTTTCAGGCTCTCATCGTTGGTTCCTTGTTCTACAATCTTCCCAACACCTCTGCGGGCGTGTTCCCGAGAGGTGGTGTCATCTTCTTCATGCTACTGTTCAATGCTCTCCTGGCTCTTGCCGAGCTGACTGCCGCCTTTGAGTCTCGACCGATTCTACTGAAGCACAAGAGTTTCTCCTTTTATCGACCGGCTGCATACGCGATTGCTCAGACTGTCATCGATGTGCCACTAGTCTTGATTCAAGTCTTCATTTTCGATATTGTCGTCTACTTCATGGCGAACCTATCGCGCACAGCGTCGCAATTTTTTATCTCGCTTCTACTTCTGTGGATCATCACCATGACCATGTATGCTTTCTTCCGCGCGATCGGAGCTCTTGTGGGATCCCTGGACGTGGCAACTCGCATTACTGGTGTTGCCATCCAAGCGCTTGTCGTCTACACAGGCTACCTAATCCCTCCGTCGAAGATGCACCCCTGGTTCTCCTGGCTTAGGTGGATCAACCCCATTCAGTATGGATTTGAAGGTCTTGTCGCCAACGAGTTCTATAACCTTGACATTCAATGTGTGCCACCCTTCATTGCGCCCCAGGTTCCCGGCGCGCAGGAGCAGTACCAGTCCTGTGCAATTCAAGGAAACACACCTGGATCCCTTACGGTATCTGGATCAGACTACATCGATGCGGCGTACGGTTACTCCAGGTCCCATCTTTGGCGCAACTTTGGAATCATCTGCGCAATGTTCCTCTTCTTTGTGGCTCTTACTGCACTAGGCATGGAACTCCAGAAGCCTAATCGCGGAGGTGGTGCAGTTACCATCTATAAGCGTGGCCAGGTACCAAAGACCATCGAAAAGGAAATGGAGACCAAGAGCCTGCCAAAGGACGAGGAGGCTGGCAAGGCTGATCCTGTCACTGAGAAAGACTCAAGCGAGAGCGAAGACTCAGGCAAAACGGTAGAAGGAGTCGCCAAGAATGAGACCATCTTCACCTTCCAGGACATCAAGTACACCATTCCTTACGAAAAGGACGAGCGTACTTTGCTCAGCGGCATCCAAGGTTTCGTCAAGCCCGGAAAGCTTACAGCATTGATGGGTGCTTCTGGCGCCGGTAAAACCACACTGCTCAATACTCTTGCGCAGCGCATCAACTTTGGTGTCGTAAGCGGAGACTTCCTCGTCGATGGTAAACCACTTCCACATTCTTTCCAGCGCTCGACTGGGTTCGCAGAGCAAATGGACGTGCACGAGTCAACTGCCACAGTACGCGAGGCTCTACGTTTCTCGGCACGTCTGAGGCAGCCGAAGGAGACACCCCTGCAGGAGAAGTACGACTATGTTGAGACGATAATCGACCTACTCGAGATGAGGGAGATTGCTGGCGCTGCAATTGGTGTGCAGGGCAACGGTCTGAACCAGGAACAACGCAAACGTCTCACTATTGGTGTCGAGTTGGCCAGTAAACCAGAACTTCTCATGTTTCTTGATGAGCCAACGTCTGGTCTTGACTCTGGCGCTGCCTTCAACATTGTTCGCTTCCTGAGGAAGCTTGCTGATGCTGGACAAGCCATTCTCTGCACCATCCATCAACCTTCCGCTGTCTTGTTCGAACACTTTGACCAGCTTCTGCTTCTCAAGTCTGGTGGTCGCACCGTGTACTTTGGGGAGCTGGGGCATGACTCCAAAACACTCATCGATTACCTTCAAGGCAACGGGGCCAAGAAGTGTAAACCGAATGAGAATCCAGCTGAGTACATGCTTGAGGCTATAGGCGCTGGTGATCCGAACTACAAGGGTCAAGACTGGGGCGATGTCTGGGAGAAGTCTTCTGAGAATCAGAAGCTCACTGAGGATGTTCAAAGCATCATCTCAGATCGCCGGGATGCTTCCCAGAACGGGGAGGCTCGTGATGACCGCGAGTACGCTATGCCTTACCCTCAGCAATGGCTGGCTGTTGTGTCTCGAAGCTTCGTCGCGATCTGGAGGGATCCTCCCTACGTCCTTGGTGTTACCATGCTGCATATTTTCACCGGCCTCTTCAACGGCTTCACTTTCTGGAATCTGGGTAACTCGCAGATTGACATGCAATCTCGCCTTTTCTCCGTCTTCATGACCCTTACCATCTCGCCGCCTCTGATCCAGCAGCTGCAGCCCCGCTTCCTCAGCGTTCGCAACATCTACGAGTCACGCGAAGGCAACGCAAAGATTTATTCCTGGACAGCTTGGGTTTGGGGAACTATCCTCAGCGAGCTGCCGTACAGAATCATTGCTGGGACTGTATATTGGTGCTGTTGGTACTTCCCACCGAACTTCCCTCGCGACACCTACACTGCAGCCAGCGTATGGCTCTTCGTGATGCTCTTCGAAGTCTTCTACCTGGGCTTTGGACAAGCCATCGCAGCGTTCAGCCCCAACGAGCTCCTTGCCTCTCTTCTTGTTCCACTTTTCTTCACCTTCATAGTCAGCTTCTGTGGAGTTGTTGTACCCTACAACGGACTACCATATTTCTGGCAATCGTGGATGTACTGGCTTACTCCATTCAAGTACCTTCTTGAAGGGTTTCTCGCTCTACTAGTCACGGGCCAGGAGATCCGCTGTGAGCCTAATGAAATGGCGATCTTCCCCTCCCCGCCGGGCCAGGATTGTCAAGCGTATGCTGGGCAGTTTGCGCAACAGTCGGGTGGCTATGTGGAGACGATGCAGGACGGGAACTGTGGGTTCTGCCAGTACGCTTCGGGTGATGCGTTTGCAGCCAGTTTCAACGTCTTCCCAGAGTACATCTGGCGCGACTTTGGTATGTTTGACCCTCGAACCGTAGATGGAACGATCTTGCTAACTTGTGTGACTCAGGCATCATGTGGGCGTATATTTTCTTCAATTTCGCCGTTGTCTTTGTTTGCACGTGGCTCTACCTCGGTGGCTTTCGCAAAATCAAGGGCTTCTTCAGCCCGGCTACGAGGAAGCAGAAGAAGCAGGCAAAGCAGAGGCAAAATGGCGATAAAGCGTAGATGCGTGCATCATCTCCGTTGCTTCCCATAAACACGCATAGTAGAGTTTAATACATACATTCAGATTTTCAGCAACAGCCGGTCCGGATGCATCGTGAAGAATCGTTTGGCCCTGTCCTCGGTTGATTGGTACCATAGGGCTGGGGCTCGGTACAGCTTGAAGCGCTGCAGTGCTCGGGTGAACTCGTAGCTCGCCCGCGGCCGGAACATCTTGGCTTTTTGGAGAGACGGCCATGCCAGGATAGGAAATATGGGGCCTTGCATGACAGCGTTGTGCGGTTTCCCCGCGAAATACCGTTTCGAGAAGCTGGAGCATGTGCTTGGGAACATGTGCTGTGGAGTTCAGGCAGAGCAGCTGATGATCATCTCCCTGGGCGTGTGTAACAGTTGAAAGGTGATGCTGAAGACACTGTAGCGATGAGTAATAATGATGATTAAGAATTTTCCTTTCGCTATTTTTGTTCTGCACGATGAAGATTGGTTTTGAGCGGTGGTACTCCCTGACACATAGCGGACATGTGCTTCGGTCTACGACTCCAGCTAGGCGGTACCTTGTAGGCTTCTTGCGCGATTAACAGGGCTACGGGATCACGAAACAAGTCTATACCGGCAGTTGCCATGCATGGAGCGGGCTAAGCATCGTGAAGTGTCACGAAATGCCTCATGTTTTCCGGAGCACGCAGAGTTAATCAGGACCCATCCGTCCGACGGCGCTGATTTGTGCATCGTCACATCGAAGGGCTGAGCCGAAGGATGCATCACAGCACCGTGCAGGGGTACGTCTACACACACGAACTGGACCCGGGAGTCGAGGTCTGCACCGCCTCGACACTGGCTATCGTGGGGATGGGTAACCTTGGCTCAAGGGCGGAAAAGGACACAGCCGGCGATAGCCTTGGGCCTTGGGTAACAGTCGCGGCATGATTCGATAGGCGCCGCGCAGCCATCGCGAGAAATCGTGGGCAGACAGCACATGAGCTGAGTTTGGTGGAATTTGGAGCCAGTAGAAAGAATGACGAAGTGGTGTGGCGTCTACCCGTTTCCGGCGGACGGATATGTGGGGTAATGTGTGTGGTGCTGTGGTAGGGAGGGCCGCCAGCCAATGCGCGGCCACAGGTTGCAATGCAAACCGTCTTTGACGCTGTCACGAGGAGGGCCCGCACTGGCAAAACGAGACAAACGATGACACAAGTGTGATCGCAGACCTCCATGTGGCTCTCCCTCCGCCCTCGATGCGCGTGCCCTCGAGTCTTGCGCGCTCCACCAGCCAAAAAGCTCGAGTTAGCTGCCGGTCGCTGGTTCCGAACGCACCCAGGCCTCTTGTGCTGCTCCGCGTTATTTTCGTGCCCTCGAAGCCGAGCAGCACTCCCACTACGAGAACACGTAGCCTTGCCCAATCAGCGCTCGTTGCGCTAACTACCGCCCGGCCCACAGCTACACTGGTCGTGAGGAACGTCGTTAGGATCGAGGTTCGTCATGCTATTAAAGAGACCTCGGACCCCGTTGTTGGAACCGCAAGCCCAGCTCCTCTGACCCAAGACTTTGTCCGTCAAAAGGTGTCAAAACAACAGCGTTCTAGTTTCCATTCCACCTCCCAAGCTCCATTCTTCAGAGGCACCATGGTCACCCAAACCGTCAACAAGACAAATCTCCACCCTTCGGGCGTACAGTCAGTCACCTCATTGCCCTCCGGCCAACTGGGGATGTGAAGACGGGAAATACTAACAGTTTATCCATCAGGCCGAGCAAGGAGCACACTGAGATTGAGGAGTCGCTCCACGACAAAGCACACATTGATTATGACCGTGTAGCAATTGTATGTTGGCCTCGCACTGAATCGATGCGGTTTCAATGCTGACTCTCCCACCCAGATCGCCAACCCCTCAGTCGCTGCTCTCTACGAAGATGCCCTCGTCTACGAGACAGGCTCAGCCATCACAGCCTCAGGCGCTCTCTCCGCATATTCGGGTGCTAAGACCGGCCGCTCACCCTCGGACAAGCGCATCGTCGAAGAAGACTCGTCCAAAAACGACGTCTGGTGGGGCCCCGTCAACAAGCCGATGAAATCCGACGTAAGTACTCCTCGATCCGCCGGTGATCCTCTTCAATGTCGCGCCAGTTCGCAAGCAACAGCCTGTGAAAATTGGCGGCAGACGTCATGCACGCTAGGCGGCGCACATGCGATGAGGAGGTCGTTGTCTGCATCCCTGCACGTGGCGGCTGGGGCTCGGCCACCCCGCATCTGCGCATGGCATGCGGGTCGTCGTGCCTCGCTCCTTCTCCATCAGGAAGACCATCACGTGGGCCTACGGTCACGGCATAGTCGCTAACATCTCTGCCCAGGTCTGGCGCATTAACCGCGAGCGTGCCATTGATTACCTCAACACCAGGAAGCGCATCTACGTCGTCGACGGTTTCGCAGGATGGGATGAGCGCTACCGGATACGCGTCCGAGTCGTCTGCGCTCGTGCCTACCATGCTCTCTTCATGCGCAACATGTTGATCCGTCCGTCAAGAGACGAGCTAGAACACTTCACTCCTGACTACACCATCTACAATGCCGGTGCCTTTCCCGCAAACAGATACACTAGCGGCATGACTTCGTCCACATCCGTTGCCCTCAACTTTGCCGACAAGGAAATGGTCATCCTCGGTACCGAGTACGCTGGTAAGTTTGTGTCTTCTCGTTGTTTCTGCTTCTTCACGAACCAAGCTAACTTCCCCATAAGGTGAAATGAAAAAAGGGATATTCACAGTGCTCTACTACGAGATGCCCGTCAAGCACAATGTTCTCACCCTGCATTCCTCTGCGAACGAGGGCCAGAACGGCGATGTCACAGTCTTCTTCGGTCTGTCCGGTACTGGCAAGACCACCCTGTCTGCCGACCCCAAGCGTGCCTTGATCGGCGACGACGAGCACTGCTGGAGCGACACTGGTGTCTTCAACATCGAGGGAGGCTGCTATGCCAAGTGCATTGGTCTGTCTGCTGAGAAGGAGCCCGACATTTTTGGCGCTATCCGCTTTGGGTCGATCCTGGAGAACGTCGTTTTCGACCCCGTGACCCGCGTTGTCGACTACGACGACGACACCCTTACCGAGAACACTCGCTGCGCCTACCCCATCGAATACATTGAGAACACAAAGATCCCTTGCATCTCGTCGCAACATCCCAAGAACATTATCCTCCTCACCTGCGATGCCCGCGGTGTCCTGCCCCCGATTTCCAAACTCAATCCCGAGCAGACCATGTACCATTTCATTTCTGGCTACACTTCTAAGATGGCTGGAACTGAGCAAGGCATTACGGAGCCTCAAGCGACCTTCTCGTCGTGTTTCGCTCAGCCGTTCTTGGCGCTTCACCCCATGCGCTACGCCAAGATGCTCGCAGAGAAGATCCAAGAACACAACGCCAACGCATGGCTACTCAACACTGGATGGGTCGGCGCGGGCGCTAGTTCAGGGGGAAAAAGATGTCCGTTGAAATACACTCGTGCTATTCTTGACGCCATCCACAGTGGTGAACTTGCTGAGGTTGAGTTCGAGACGTACGAGACCTTCGGTTTGAGCGTACCGAAGTCCTGCCCCAACGTTCCGGACGAGCTCCTCAACCCGGCAAAAAGCTGGAATGGTACCGTTGACTTCAAGGGTGAGGTCGAAAAGCTGGGCAAGTTGTTCATGGAGAACTTCAAGAAGTACGAGGACCAGGCCACCGATGCTGTCCTCAAGGCTGGACCCCATGTATGCTGCTGCCCCCAGAAGCACTAGACGGAGAGTGTTGTTATAGTTGCGCTCAGGTTTCTTACTTCTTTCTAGACTGACTAACGAACAATTCCCTGTCTCCTTTTAAACCTTTCACACCTTCCGCGGTCGATCAATTCGACGTCAGCGGCCCTTCTCCCGACTTTTTGTGGTTGTGGGTATGAATACACCCGCTGTTGGATGTCGTCTTCTCATATTCTGATGAGATCTGCTTTTGGAGGATACGATGGATGAGAAAATTTCCTTTGGATTTGTATACGCGCGCCTGGAGCATCTTGAGTATTATATCATTGCATTGGGGAGCCGAGATAGGAGAGCATGGAGAAGACGAACACGTCGAGGAGCTAAAAGAACAATTCATATTGCTTTAAAACACCTACAGCTGTCTCTCGTGTCGTTGTCGTGATGCAGTCAGTATCTAATATCGTATGCAATTCCTCTAACATCGTCCTAGTATCTAGCGGTATTTCTATTATCTCCGCCTTATCGTTATGTAGATTGTCTTGAATTCTAACAACAGTGACGTCTCCTGGATAGGCTATGATACGTCTAGAGTCTATTATAATCTACCCGTAAACATTATAGTACACCCTCATGGATTTATAACCACCTAGTTAATTGTAGTCTGTATACAGCCTAGCACATGGTGTACGGTCTAAAAGTTGCGCGCATTTCAAGCTGGCGGCCTCCACGGTCCACGATAGTACGGACTGTCACGAGATCATCTCCGCCGTATATACCCAACTGATCTTCATCCAGGTAGCATATACTCCTTGTCTTCTGAGCCAGGTATTATTTGATGCTCCCTCAAGCACGGTTTTCACGCGCTCTGCTGCACATTTCATGGTACTTACCATAACAAGCTGTCAATTATCTATAGTATTGCGGCCTTTGTACGCCCGTCACCAAGGAAAGGATTCACGACTAATGCGCGAATGGCTCATGCAATCGCGACGACCCAACCTAGCAGCTATATCACGTACTGCAACACCAATTTGAGGATGAAAGGTGCAGGATATGATTTTCAAAACCTAAATGTGTTTCAAATAGAAATTGTCGCATTAGCTGCTGCATTGCACTGCATTGCATTGCATATGGTACCATGGTAATAGTGGTTCGCTCCGCTTCACCCCACTTTCGATAGCAGCATTGCGCCATAGACGCTGGTGCTATGGTAGCTCTCACATGAATGTCCCTACAAATCACTTAAATATAGCCACCAAAGGTCAACTCCAAAACTATCTCGTTATCATCATTACAGCACCGAGAGCCATTCGAGTGTCATGGCTTCCAAAACCCTTCCCACAAAAGTGGAATCTACATCTGTTCTCCACGCCTCACTCTCAAATAACCCACCCACCATCATCAGCGCGAAGGGCAATTACTTACAACCGTCAATTGGGCCCCCCATATTCGACGCCTCGGGTGGCGCTGCAGTATCATGCATCGGGCACGCCCACCCACGCATCCTTGCCGCCATCACTGCGCAACTATCCAAAGTCGAATACACATTCAGTCCGCACTTCAGCACGCCCGCGTACGAAGCGCTTGCTCAGTTCCTAGTGGATAGTACGGGTGGTGTGATGAAGAAGGTTTTCGTCACTGGCTCCGGAAGTGAGTCGATCGAAGCGGCAATCAAGATGGCTCGACAGTACTTTGTGGAACTAGAGGGTAAAGATACGCAGCGAAAAAGATTCATAGTAAGAGACAGGAGCTATCATGGGAACACGCTCGGAAGTTTGGGTGTGTCGGGACACAGGGCGAGAAGGGGGATCTATGAACCCTTGCTCACCGAGAATGTGTCCTTGATATCACCATGCTATCCTTACCGAGATCTGCGTAAGGGAGAGAGCGAGACAGATTACGTAGCAAGACTGGCCCAAGAACTCGACGATGAGTTCAAGAGCCTCCCACTGAAAAGCGTAGCAGGAGTATTCTTGGAAACCATGGCTGGCGTCACTCTCGGCGCCGTCGCGCCCCTCCCAGGCTACCTGTCAGCCATCAAAGCCGTATGCGTGAAACACGGTGCATTATTCATCCTCGACGAGGTGCTCTCTGGCATGGGTCGTACCGGCACCCTTCACGCATGGGAACAAGAGAACGTAACACCAGATCTACAAACCGTTGCCAAGGGGCTCGGAGCAGGTTATGCGCCTATTGGGGCACTACTTGTAGGCAAGAAGGTTGTGGATGTGCTGGAGCGTGGCACGGGGGCATTTGTGCATTTCCAGACATATCATGGGCATGCTGTAAGTTGTGCGGCGGCGTCGGAGGTACAGCGCGTTGTCAGAGACGAGAATTTACTGGCGAATTGCAGGAAGATGGGGCAGCTTTTGGGGGAGAGATTAAAGTGGAGATTAGGAAGGCATGTGAATGTAGGGGATATCAGAGGGAGAGGTTTGGTATGGGCTGTAAGTATCGTCTATTTCCTCCATGACGGTCTGAGATTCTGTACTGATTTTTCGCAGATCGAGCTCGTCCTTGACAAAACCAACAAGGCGCCATTTCCAGTAAGCAAGAAAATCGCACCGCAGATTCACGCAAGGGGACTGGAAGACTTTGGTATCGCCCTGATGCCCGGAGGTGGTGTAGCAGATGGTATCAATGGCGACTTGATCATCCTCGCCCCCGCATATAATATCACATCGGAGGAGGTGGAGTTGATTGTCGACCTGACGGCTAGAGCGATCGAAAGTGTATTGGGGGAGACGAGTGGAATCGCAAGGCTATAGTGAGTAACGATAAGCGAGAACACGAAAAAGTCATCAGGAAGTACATGGTAGACATCATAGGATGGTATTATGCTCCCAACTAGAGCCTGACAGTTCGTTCTCAGCTCAGTGCGGAGAAATCGGATCAAGCAGCGAACGCGGCAGCTTTCTATAATGAAGACAAACTCTACTGGTTTCTTTATGGTCTCCACCCCAGACATTGGTATTCTCAATGGGTAAAAGTCATCCTTCCTCATTTTGTGCCTGGCTGGAAAGCTGAAACCACATTGAGATGTTCATGAACACCCTGGATGGTCACTTGAGGAACACCGGAGGCAGGATAGTAGGCAGTGAAGTTCAGATGCTTGTCGATAATCTTCATCTTAATACGGATGACGACCTCATATCTATCCTGGCCGTCATCTGCGCCGTCTGCAGTATGCATCTGGAGATAGGGCATGATGGGTATGAGGTCGAAAACGACCTTGCCGATCTTGTGAGTCTTGCCTGTGGGAAACTCAGTAACTCTCAGTTGTTGTTGGTTGATAATCGGGGTACCTCTGTTGTTCGGGTGACTGCGCTTGAAGTAGTCTTCTGTACAGGAGTCAGAGGCAAATAGCACGTGCTCTGCCAGCCATTGCCTGGTATTGCCTGGTGTAAAGATGTGCATGCTTGGCCATTCGCATTCGTGAACCGAGTTGAAGTCCCCATGTCCCTAATCGGTATGATTAGTATTGTTCCCTAAATTTAGGTACCATAGAGGATGTGACCACATACTTTCTTGATGACCCACTTGATGGTATTCTTGATGTACTCTTCCCCATCTTGATCGCACACTTCCCAATCATCATCATGCTGAGCAAGCACTTCACCTGGGTAAGTTTCAGGTTCGTATTGCACATGATGGTAGATGCCAATGCTCTGGCAGGGGATTTTTTCCGGACCGTGCTCCTTATCCGTTGCTCGCATCAAGGCACCCAATGCGACACCGGCTGCTCCAGTGTTCTGAGGAGCAGTGGCTAGATCGATCTTTGTATTGTACTCCCTGTTGATTTCGTCGAGGGTACCAGCGAGGAACTCCTTCAAAGCTGGAGAGTCGCCAAAGCCGCCGGCAACGACAACCTTGTTCACGCTGTACCGCGTTCTGAGCGCCCTGATGAGTTGTTTCTTCATGAGATCTGCAATAGTCGTTAAAGTTGGCACGAACAAGGCTTCCATATCATCGCTGAGTAAGTTAGTTATCGAGCTTCACATATACACGACTAGTGTTGCTTACTAGCTCAGGACGAAAGTGTGTGCCTTGATTCGACTGCTACCTTCGATCTGCTGCAGTCCCCGAAGACGAAATGGGTAGATTTTCTTCGACTCTGCTCTATTCTTGAGCGAGAACGAACGTTTCACTGTGCCCTCGAAATGTGGCATGAGGTCCATGTCGATTATATGCTCAAGAGACTCCTGCTCGGCGGACGCAAATGTAGCATTCTGGAGGTGTTTCAGCGCGAAGTCGAAGAATGCCTGGTTGAGGTCGCCAGAGCCACAGACAGCACCTTTGAACAACAAATTAGCGCGATCTCCACAATTATCTTAGGAGTAATGACGAACCTGAGGTATGATTAATCTGTTTACCGAGACGGAAAGGGTAGTCGTGGCCGATCTCGTAAATGCCCAAGTCAGTGGTACCCCCACCACAGTCCAACAAGAGGAAAGCCTCTCCCAACTACAGCAGGTCAGTATAGAGGTCCTCAGTTCGAAGCTCTTCTATCACTTACATCATAGGACTGAAGATGCGACGTGAGAGTATGCATAGCCGCCGCCTCCGCTTCGTTCACCATGAAGAGGTTGTAGCTGTTCTGAGCGCCAGCGCCAACACCGAGCCTGACATTGCCCAATGCTTTCTGCAGGCATGAACTCATGATTGCGTTTGCTGAAGGATCCCAGCATACTGGGACGCAGAATGTAATCTCTACTGCACTAGTGTTTTTTAATCCGTAATACTGTCGTAAGACACTGTTCGTATGCTGTAGGTAGCTTGTCAACAGATCACTAATAACGTCTTCATTCTTCGAAATGGCCTTGTGTATCTTGAGATCCCTCAGCTTCTCTCTCAAATTCTTCTGCAGCGGCCTGAGGTGTACAGTTTTGTCTAGCAGTAGCTTAACATTTGTGATATGACTGATCTCCTCCAAACCATCCTCGTTGCTGTTGGGATGGGTTCGGCGTGCCTGGATTTCATAACCATATACTTTGATATGCCTAGGAATTCCCTCGATTGCCGCTCCGTCGGTATGTAGCAGGAGATAAAGTATTTCCGTGGGAACTTGCATATTGAGCATGCCAGGTTGTGGGTCATCTGGGAATTCCTGAATAGTGAATGGGGTCCCGTTGCGTACCGAACATGCTACCGAGGTGAACTTCGTACCAAAATCGATGGCAAGACGGTACTCGGGTGTGGTATCTGGGGAGGAGGCAGGTGCTGACTCGCGCTTCAGGGGTCGTTGGGAACCAGGTGAAGACTCCCCAGCAGATCGTGTGCGATCCTTCTGTCGGTCGTTCGTAGGTGTAGTGAACCACGGTGAGGACATGTCTGGTTCTTAAGTGCGCTTATGGACAGATGTTGCTGGATCTGGGGGTTCTTTTCGCCGGCGTTCCGTCGTTAGCGGAAACGGGACAGTTGAATGAAAGCTCGCAGTGAGGTTGGTTTACAAATGACACTGATGAGATGATGTGGCTGACTAAACCATCGCATAAAAATTTTGTGAATGGTCTGCTAAGCAAATTTGCTTCTAGACGGCGCTGAAGTAAATAAAGCGAAATGTGGGTCCCACAAGTGAAGGTGAAGGCGAGTCGACACGCGTACTGCTGGCCAACAATAGCGTGGACAATAGCGCGGACAATGGCAATATCAATAGCATGGCCAATGCCATGGACAATACTATGCGTATGCGCATAACTTACAAGGATTTCGTCGTTGTCAACCCAAACCCTGAGTCAACTCAACACCTCGACCCTCGTGCTTCCCCATTACCGTTGCGACTTCCAAAGTGGTCAAATGGCGACCAAAACCGTGCCGACGTCTCGATGGACAGTTGAAGAAGTCGCTTTCCTGCTGAATTATGTCGATGAGTGCCTGCACGACAAGAAGGACTACAAGAGTACAATTACAGCTGCACTTATGGACCAAAGTGGACGAGAAGCAACCTTGAACAGTATCAATCGCAAGATCGGCACTTATTTGAGAGATTGCAATCCAAAAGTTTCCTTTGCGGAGTTCGTGCAACAAGGCATCCGATGCCTCGATGCACATGTTATTCCCGCCAAGCTATCGACGGCAATGCGCAAGCAACGCCCGCAACGTCTGGGTGATACACATTTCCGAGATACTGCAGAATCATCAAATAATATTGAGGGCGTGCAGAGCAGTGTGGGTAGACTGGCTTTTGTAATGAGCAACGCTGACAGTTTGCCTAGAAGAGAAACCGTGGCATACAGAAATCATACCGTGAGAGCTCGATTCCCGACTCCAATGCCTCAAGTGAGAATCTGGCAGACGCAGAATACGTGAACGGCAGTGCAGATATCGACAGTACGACACCTGGTAGCAACACCGCCAACGTGCTCCAGACAGTGAAACGCCAGAGTGGCCTTGCACCAACAGCGGCAGCTAACGGAGCAGATGGTGCGTATAGCAAGGCAGCAGGAAAACGAAAGGCGTCAGTTTCCGAAGTGGTCGATCTGGCAAACGATTCAGCACCTCCTCTCAAGCGACAAGCGCACGGCCAGAGACCATCTGCGACTACTGAGTCATCAATTGCTCGCAGCACTCAGTTGAGGCAAGAAACCCCTCGAATATTCTCTCCCAAATACGCTGGATCGGAGGAAGTTACGTATAACAGAAAAACTGGAGCAAAGCAAATGTTCTGGACGAGGGAACTCTCCGCAAACGGGGGCGCGCTTGAACTTCAATCCGACATCGAGACTCTGCAAGCTCAGGTGAATCATCTGAGCTGTCTTGTCATGTTCAAGATGAAGAGAGACCTGAGCCATAACGAGCTTTCAGATCGAGAGATCAGCATCGTGTTGAACGCGATCAGTGCCGGCAAGGAAGAGGAGCCGGCAAGCATGGCCAAAAAGCTGATTGATCATGCGAAATCCGCTCGGGCGGCCAAGAACGATATGTTGGAGATCGTCAGAGGAGCATTTCGTCGACATGATCCAGGCACCACCCTCAAGTTCCCGCCAGTCCCATTCGTACAAGAAGTAAGCCACGGTTGGCGGGAAGCTCGACGAGGAGTCAAGGAGGCTTTTAGCAATGAGCTTGACTTTTTAGTCGAAGGACTGGCCCTTGACGATGTAACTGCCGGGTACGTTGCTTGCACCATCGACCAACTCATGGAAGACCCCAGACCACGGAAGGATCTGATACCCAGCCTTGACGGCTACAATGAGAGCCCACATGCGGCTCAGGCTTTGACCAGTGCTCTTTTCTGTCGCTGGGTCTTTGCTACTCCAGATGGGATGTGCGAAGGACAGCACCATGAGCTGCAGCTGATGCAGTACAGGACTGTTATGCTAAGCGGTATGTATATCGCGCGCGACATCAGGAATTTGATTTACTGACTTATTCTAGATGGCTTATCAGATGTGCAGCGTCTCGATAAGATTGCGTTTAGTTCGTTCTTCGCTGATAAGAACTTTCAAACAACTACCCTACGGACCGTGACCGAGAAGTTTCTCAAGCGCTTCGACATGATCAAACAAGTCTGTCCCGCTGCACCGGGCATTGAGTCCGTACGAGGCTCCTCTGACTGGGCTGAGGGATTGCTCAAGCTTAAGCAACGGCTGATGATTAGTCCGCACGATTATCGAGTGCATTTCTGCCATCCTGGGGTACCGTTTGACGCTACTTGGATGGTAGCCGAAGATTACCAAGGCGAACCTGTTCATCCAGATGAGATCGGCTCTATGAAGGTTCGCATATGTCTTTTTCCTGCGCTTGTTGAGCAGGATCCCAAGGACTTCGAAGCTAGTCAAACGCTAGAAGACGCACTCATCAAGAACAAGAACTTCTTACCTTCGTGGCAAGACAGGAAGGCTTTTGATGCAAAGAGGGTGGTGGGAAAAGCGACGGTATTTGTGGCGTGATTCTCTCAGTGTAATCATTGACCGGAAGTACTGTTAAAGAGAATGAAGAATGCTGGAACTTAAGCTACCAGATATTGAGCTATTTTAGATTTCTGGACGTCAAATACTGTTGTTCACCATAGTTCTACGTTGATGTATGGAAAATAGCCTCTGCATTGATACGACATCAGTACCATGTGCAATGTTCACGGTGGTTGCGCATTTATGATCCAAGAAGCACACGCAAGCTGTAAAGCTCAACTCAGCAGACAATGTGTTGACATATGGCTTTTTCATGCTACAAAACCTATATCTTGTTACATTATGCTGTGCCAGGACTGAAAGCTGGCAGGATACTGAAGCAATCTTTGTCTCCGGGAAGGCTACGCTTATCGTTACCTATGGTACTGGCACGCCATCGAGCCTCACAATGAACATCGAGATCATGCACCGTCATCTGGATTCGTAGTGTTAGTAGAAAAAAAATTCTGGTCGTCCCTGAATTCATGTGGCATATTTTCCTCGATCTCCTTTGTGAGGTGGCTGTAGTCGAAGTTGCTGTTTCCGAGCTTGGAGAACTTGCCTACCATGATGTCAAGCACGTCAGCTCCAGAACGAAAGGTCTTATTACCGCCCAACATACCTCGGTTCTTCTCATGATCTTGTCGATAATAGTCCTCAGTACAAATCTCGGACGAGAAGAGTCTCAGTGATGCTATGCTTTTTTTACCGGGGGTTTTATCGGTTTCGTAGACAAAGACGTGATCGAATGAAACGCTATGCCCCGATGCGAGTTCTCCTTGTCCCTAATTTTAATCAGCGCAATGGATCATCCATAGGTCTCAGAGCGTTTAGTGAGAAGGATGATAACACGTACCTTCTTGATGGGCCAGATAATCGTGTTCATGATGTATGGACGCCCGTCACGCCCAATCTCGGACTTTTGATCAAACACTCCTAGATCGGGGTGGCCATCCCGCTCATCGGAAGGTATGTACGAACCGTACCCGATGCTCCACCTTGGTATCCGCTTTGGACCATTGGACTTATCGAGCGCGCGCATCACCGCACCATTAGCTACTACCATATCACCTTGGTGGGCGTGATCAAACTCGAATTTGATCTTTCCCTTATTCTTTTCATCCCAAGATTGCAGCTTGGGTCTCAAGTGTTGTTGGAGAGCCGGAGAGTTTCCAAACCCACCGGTGACTACGACAAAATCCACAATCTTACCATTTCTCGTAGCGGAATCAAGTTGATCTGTCATCAAGGTGGCAACTGCAGCCATGGTCTCCTTGAAGACATTGTGCATGTCGGAGCTGGATCACATTTAGCAGGCACTTTGTGTTGAGCAGATGAAGTGAGCATACAAACTGAAGACTATGGTAGTTCATTCTTTTGAACTCGGGGATTGCCTGTCTGACTCCTGCGCAGTCGAAGGATCCGAAAATTGAATTCTTTCTTTTGTCCTTGTAGCCTTGATCAGTACAGCGTTTCATTGTACAGTCACATGTCTTCATTCACCTCCAGATCCCTCATTCCAGACTTCACAACACCCAAAGCAGCCGCTCCAGCTTCGTTCACTGCGAACAATGTTGGACGATTGCCATTCTTAGAGCCAAGCCCAGATTGACTCATGGCTTTTCGAATGCAGCTCTCCATGGTTGCAACCGCCTGTAGAGACCAAATCACCGGCACGGTAAAGGCAAGCCCCACTGATTGCAAAGTCAGCTTCGCTTAGGTCTAATAAAATTGACGAAACTAACCTTTGCTTTGGTCAGTCATGCCTTGTGCGGCTTCAAGCTGAGACTTGATATGCCAAAACATATGGACCAATGTGTCACAGAAGACATCTTCCTGAGACTCAATTAAGCCTTTTTCCTTGAGATCTTGCAACTGCTTCTCGAGTTTCTGTCTTGGTTTATTCATATAGCCATTTTCGTAAAGAAGCAGCTTATGGTTGGTAACATAATTTGCCCGAGGGTAATCACTGGTATCTGCTTTGTTGGTCTGGGCCGCGGCTTCGTGGCCAAACAAGATCGGTGTTTCCTTGTTAACCCGTTTGTTGTATGATCCACGTCGGGAGAGATTTGCTAGTCTCGTATCGTAGTGTCGTTCTATCTCAACCCTCCGGAATCTCAGGACACCAGATTTGCATTGGTACTTGTGCACCAGAAAGACCTCCGAAAGGGGCAGCAGGGAATTCTTTACCGACGAAGATTCTCTCGGGACTGTGGGGACGTCTTGAAATACTAAAGCCCGTACTGGTAGTACCAAATTCAACGCCAATGACAAAGTCAATGTCATCTTTTGCTGAGGTAGGCTGAGGGTTAACCTTGATTGGGTGGCGCATTTCTTCTCCCTGATGCAGAAGTGGCGCCTGAATTGAGGGGAAGGACTTCAGAGAGGTAAGTAAAGAATAGCTGTTGCAAATACGACAGACAGCAGGTATTATTTGGGAAACACATTACTTAAAATTGTGACCAGCTCGCCGCCCCTCCTGTAATTACCCGAAGGAATCTGGTGACACAGAAACACCGCACGCAGAGCGGCAGGCTGACATATAGAAAATACACGTACACCTAGTGCAGGTTTAGCGAAACAATCTGATCTTTAAGTAGAACTATTGACACCGAGGACTCGGCGGTTCCGCATCTGATTTGATGGTTAAGCTCGCGATGACAAGGCATTTATGTACACGACCGCGCACGTAAACTTGGACATCGCCTTGGTTTCCAACCTCCAAGGCATCACTTCAGTCTGGTAGTATAATATACGTTCCACAACTCTGCAGCAAACACCCTATCGTCAATGCAAATCAAGCTGTTGCCTAGCCGTTATTCCTTTTTGAGAGAATAGATGGGTCAAAACGATAAATCAGCTGCGGATTCATGCAGCCTGCCGCAAGGCATGAAACATGCTGGTAGTGCGAAAAACAGGATTTACACCAGCTCTTCTGAGGTCTGAGATCAACGGGTCTTCCTGCACAGTAGTCGGAAACGTCGTGACAATTCTGCTCTGGATTATTCTGCATTCCGCCTCTATTCCACCGTGAAGCCAACAATCCGACCAATCATGGATTATGGAAGAGCCCGAAATCTCATGCGCAGACTATGAGACCGCATTTGTGCTTTCTAGCATCGATTATAGTCGGAAAAACGGGCTCGACGTTCCTGAGAGCATCGTAAACGACTTCGAGAAGAATTTGGTCAAAGACCTAGTGGGCAACATCATTTTCTCCATCTACTGAAGGACTTGTGCTTGCATTACGAAGGCGAAAAAGATAAAAATCGTCATAAACCACTACTCTACGAATTGGGGTTACGGTGCCTTGACCCGACGATAACAAAATCTGTGTCCAGTATGCCCAACGAGACACATGCAACAGCCTCAGCACGTGAAACGGAAGCTTCTGCCCGGTCGACACCCAACAACGTAGGCCAGGAATTGATTCGGGGACCCAGTACGTTCCAAATGATCAGTTGGAGTTGCAGACTGCTGTTGTGCATTCGAATGCGGGCGAAGCTTCTTTACCCAGAGTGGATTACTTGTCCCGCTTCAAGCTATGGTGTACTAACCAACCGGAATCGACCAAGCAGAATATACGATTCTTTGAGAGGCAATTGGAGCAAGATCCTGACACCGGGTTCGACATAGCATTGCACAAGTGGAGAGACACTATCGTGATAAAGCAGAATTGTCAGGAGACGTCACGTAGAGCGCTCGGAGGGGATGATTACAGCAATGAGATATTTCCGCCGCCCGACCCGTCTTCTGTAGATGCAGAGTGGAAAGCAATAAGGAAAGGCATTACTGAAGCAGTTGGCTATGCCTCGGAAATGCTGATACCAAAAGCTCAAGGCTTCATCGAGGCAAAGATTGACAAACTGCTCCATGGAACCGTTCCCACAGCAGAACTCAATGACTGGATCATCGATCTCAAAGACCGACTTGAGCAACAAAACGGGATCAAGGCACTCATGGGCGCATTGTTCTGTCAGTGGAGATTCGCTGCCCCAGATCCGATGCACCCAGTCAACCGTGGCGACATGCTGCCGGCTCTATATGAGGCGCACGCGTCGATCAGTATGTAATAACATCCAGATGCAGCGAAGTACTAACATGGTCACAGATGGAATTCAGTCGGTGCAAAAGATGGACAAGGTTTCCATGAGACTACTCTTCAGCAAGCCCGAATACACAGACGGCTTATGGAAGACTCAACAAACAGAGCTCATCAAACGCTTTGTCAGGACTTTAAGAGAGGTCTGCAGCTTCGAAACACCCGCCACTTCCTCTTTCTGTTTCGAAGACTGGGTACTTCGCGCCGTGAAGCTAAAGGATGAATTGATGATCAGTCAGTTGGATTACAGAATTCGCTTCTGCGCTTCCGGGTCAAAATTTGACTCTTCTTGGATAGAGGCCGAGGACTTTCAAGGACTGAAACTTCGCGCTGAAACGTTGGAAGATAAGCATGTTGCAATGTGTCTTTTTCCCGCAATTATGGATCAAGACGCTGAGATTATGGAGGAAGGTGTTGAGATTGCAGCGGTCTTGGTCACGAATAAGAGGTTCTTCCCTTACCGAAAAGAAAAGAAGATTTTTGATCCGAGCGGAATTATATCTAAGGCGATAGTGATGGTGGAATAAAGAATGCACAAGCATACGGTCCCATCTGAGTGCCCAAGGAAGGAAGAGGCCATCGGTTTGCGGGATGTGGGCACGATTGGGAGATACTTGCCATGAGCATACTGACATACCTTACCTTTGTATGGCAAGATCCATGGTGTCGGTCATCAAAAGCCATCATAGATGATGTAGGTATACACATATAACATGATTATATTTCTATATGCGGTAAAGTAGGTCTCAACTATCGCCGGCCACCAACCCCTGCACACTATACAGTTCTAATCCAGTCAAGGGTTGGTGGGCCAGAGAACCGACACAATGCATAAACTCGCAACATCACTGAAGCATGCTGTTTCCCAATTCGTGGGCATACCAACCGCTGCACCAAACAGCGCCGTAGAATAGTGATAAGAATAGGCGTTCAGTTGCATCTAGTAGCTGCCGAGAGGTGGGGGTGTAGGATCATTGGCATTCCCGCCCCAGCATGACAGTGCACTAAGGAACGCTCGTTCCGAGTCCAAGGTCGTGTAGTGTTTCCTCAGGGTCTTCGATGGTGGTTTGGGGAGTCAGGGTTTGTGTATCTTTACGAGCGATAGCGTCTATTCGTGTACGGATGTTCGATGAATCGTAGGAGCGGTATGCTACATTAGCACATACCGTGGAGCCAAGGGCGTTCTATAGTGCAGAGTGATAAGTGCCCATTTAAGAGAGTAATCAATTGCCTAAAGTGCCAAATAGGAGAACATGAATCTGAATCGCTCATAGTATTCAGACTCAATGAGACCGTGACCTACCTGGTTGCAAATACATCCAAACATGCCTTGCACCGCCCTGCTGTCTCAGCTAAGCCGCACACATCTCTGTCAAGACTTATGACCCAACCTTGCACTCTCACAACCACCCCCCTCACGATTGCCCCACTATATCTCAGGCATCTGATGCTGCCTCTTCAGATAACTTGTCTCGTCTAGCTCGTTCTGCAGTCTTCCCTCTTCTGCAACAACTCTCCTCACACTATTACTCACATTGCCCTCCAGCACAACACTACACCCCCTTGGCAACCACCTTAGTATGTGGAACGCATTCGCATACACACTCGTTGCGCCGGTCACCCGCCCATCGTCAGGTAAACTCGCCTGTAGTATAATTTTGAAAGTCTTCAGCCCCCAACAGTATCGTAGGCCGAGGCGCACCAGATCGGCGAAGCCATCGAGGATATCGTGGTGTGTGGGTATGGTAAGGGTGACGTGTTTGATGAGGCTGCGGGAGCGTTGGTGGAGAGTGGAGAGTGTGTGCATGCCGCTGAGGAGACCAAGGGTGAAGACATTGTCACTGTAAAGGACTTGGCGTGCTTCTTTGTATATGACACTGTTCACGCGTAGAAGTTGCGTCGAGATGGGTTCGCAGAGGGCTTGTTGTTCAGGGACAAGGATGGGGGCTCGCAGTACGGGCCGAGGACGAGGACGGGGACGAGAGCGAGACAGTATTGTTGGTGGAGTTGGCCAAACTGTACTGCTACCGGTGTTTGGGGCGACGTCCTCATTGGTTTTATCGGTGACGCGTTCGACGTGCAGGAGGAGCGGTACGTCGCGGACGAGAGCTTTGTAGTAGATGTTGATGCGCAGTTCGGCAGGGAGTTCCATGAAGGGAAATGCCTTTTGGGGGCTGCGAGCGAAGGCATCGGGACATGCAACGCGTTCCTCTGCCGGGTTGCTCGTCTCGGGTGTCAAGAGGCCGCTTCGCAGTCGTGTACTCCAGGGCCCAGGCTCAGCAACGGATGCATGTCTGACTTTGCCTGCCGTGGTCCTCGTTCTCGCCCTCTTCGACACTCTTCTCGCACTGGGGTCCCCAGTTTCTTTGCCATGCCCGGCGTGCTGTGCTCTTCTGCCCATGGTTCCCCGCGATGGTCGGTCCATCACATACACAAGAAGGTGGCCTCTCCGCCAGTCCCAGACGCGAGTCAGGTCGTCCGATGCAAGTGCCGCAGTAAATGTGCAACAAGCATGTGCCCAGGATAGGTATATATGCAAGTACAGCAGTAATCGTATGTGTTCCAGGACGCGATCCAAAAAGGCGGGTATGCGTGGTGGAGAGAGACTCCACGCCGAGTGGGCAGGCGAGCAGGGGTGCACACATACCTCAGTACATCTTGCGGGGTTGGCAGCCAAGATTCAAGCCATCGACGCGCATGCACATTGCGTCACGTGTTGGTCCCACGGTGCACGCCCACATGGCACCTGCGCAGCCCAGGAGACCCAGGAGGTGATGCACCCATGGGGCTGGAACACATTCACAAATATCGGGTATATTAACATAGCTCTGAATTTCAAAGGGAATCACTTCTACCATATGCGCCACTCCCTACTCCCCCTTCGCACTGCCAGGGTCTTTGCAACGTCCCCAATGCTTTCTGCCCTCCACGCATCCACAACGACTTATAGATCTATCAGGTTGTTCGCGCCCGGCTGCCGGTTGGGCTGCTGTTGGGCACCAAATGGATTGGCACTTCCGTATGGATTAGCTCCAAGGTTGCCTGCGGGTCCCGTCTGGGCAGGCATCAAGCGGGTTTGCTGTGGCATGCCTGTGAACTGTGAGTTGAGGAAAGGATTGTTGCCCGTGGCGTTGGCGTTGATGCGGTTAAGACCTGCACCAGCCGAATTCACAAAAGTTCCAGGTGCCGTATGCTGAGCAGGCAGGCGGAGATTGCCAACGTTGCCAAACGTATCTTGGCCCTCTCCTGTTGCGAGAAGGCTGTTGAGTCGAGCAGCGTGGGGGTCCATCTCCTTCTGCGGCGCCTGTTGCTGCTGCTGTGCGGGTTGTGGAGTTGAGAAAGATACAGGCGGATTGAAAGAAGTGTTGTTGAACTGTGTCTGCGTCTTTTGCTCGGTCAAAGTATTCAGCGTTGGCTGCGTGAAAGACTGGATAGGCTGTGGTCGATTGAAGCCTTGTGCGAACGGGTTGTTGGAGCCAGTAGGTTGAGGCATCAATGATTCTTGCGGCTTGTTCGCAGCCCATGGGTTGTGGCTTCCAGGCTGGAGGCTGTTCTGATCCTGCTGTGGCTGTTGTTGTTGTTGTTGCTGCTGCTGTTGATTCATGTCTCCACCGAACCCGCCCCCGAATTGTCCGTAAGGGTTGTTCATGTTGAATGAAGTCTGTTGAGGCTGAAGGGTCTGCTGCGGTTGCATATACTGTGTCTGCTGATTGCCAAACTGATCAAACCCGGTAGGCTGCGGCTGTTGCTGCTGCTGGAAACCATTGTAGCCTCCATATCCGTTCTGGAATCCAGTCTGCTGGGGCTGCACCCCAGTCGGCTGTGAATACGCATTGTTGAGGAATCCAGTGTTCTGGGGCTGCTGTTGATTCTGGTCCACAAGGTTACCGAACCAGTCCACTTGACCCTGCTGCTGGTAGCCCTGATTGTTGCCAGTGGGCTGGTAAGACGTGGGCTGAGCAAGCGCATCGCCGAACAGAAGATCCGCGTTGGTCTGCTCTAGCTCTTTCCGACGCAGCTCTTCCTCCTCTTTGCTCAGCTTGATGGCTTTTGCCAGGTCATCGTCATCGCCCACAGCTGCAGTGCTACGTTCTCGACGTTTCTTCTCCTCTTCTGCCTCGTTCTTGCTCGCCTCAAGTGCTAGCCTGAGCTCGAGATCCTCTTCCTCGTTCCGACGTGTTCGGCGCTCGTTACCTCTGGGAGGCCTGTGCGAACCTTCCCCGTTGTGCAAACCTTGCCCGCCTCCTGGATACTCTTCGATGCCTGTCACCCGTGATTTCCAGGACTTCCGGTCGGCTCGCTCGGCGCGCAATCGCTCCTCGTCCATGATTAGAGAGGTCAGCTCCTTGGCTGCCATTCGCACTGCGTTCAATTAGTATAGCCACCGAGAGAGGCGCATTCTATGACGTACCATTCTGACCGACATCGCGACCGTCTTCGTCGATATGTTGGAACTCGCGCAATGTCTTGATGATGTAAATGTTCTTGCGCGCCCATGTAACAACGAGCTCAGAGCCCTCGTGCAGACAGTAGTCGAGCACCTTGAGTGACTTCAAGACGTGGCGCCAATTCTTGCCTCGGTCATTAAGGCGCTTGTCCAGCATGTCCATGACCTGATAGAAATCGGTCGAGCTACCACAGCTGTTAGCGCAGCTTCCGCCAAAAGCTGGGAAGTGTTACTTGTTGAAGGTGATCTGGGCGATTTCGGCCATATCGGACCCTACAGGGCCCCATGGGTCGTTGCTGGTGGCTGCGGTTGATCAGTAAAGGTGCATGCAGGCACATGCGCTGGCAACCCACCATTGCGGACCTTGACTTCGACCTGCGAGTAACCCTTGGTGACATTCTTGACGCTCCTGACGACCTTGGACATGTTGGCGATGTGCTAAAAAGCTCAAGGAGATAGACAAAGTATGTGCGACCTCTCGTTGTGGGTTGATGTGTGGGGAGCTGTGAGGATGCAGTCGGAAGCTGCAGTGCTGGCCGTATGACCTGGCCCAAGCAAGCAAACGGCGGTCGATCGGGATAATGGCTGTGAGTTAGCCGTGGGCTTATGTGCGACAATGATATTCGGGTGAGGTTGAATGAGTGCGACAGAATAGTGGCAAGCCTGGCGTTGGGCTGTAGAGGCCAAGCGACTCCGCGTAATGGGCGGCCGGCAGAAGCGGCCAGTGCGCGGCTATGATGAACGAAGGAGGTTGTGCACGGCCACTGTCATTGCGCATCGCCAAGATCGAGGAGCCTCCGGATAGTCCACTGACCCCAATCGGACAAAGCCTTTACGGCAATATGTACTATACAGCATCGACCTGACAGAAACACCTGCGGAAAGTTCTTAGTCTTTTACCTTGACATTGGGCCGCAAGACAATTAGCTATTCCTCTCCTCTCTCTCTCTCTCTCTCTCACACACACACACACACACACATACTGATTCAGCAAATGCCCATGCATTGGAAATTGTAAATGGTTCACATTTTTGGCTCTACTTGCGCAGAAATTGTGTAGTCTAAAGGCGGATGTAAATCCTTCATTAAGTACCAGTCTAGTGAGAATCTGTTCGTGTGTGCATCTGAAAGACAGAGACCAAGGGCACCAGAGGCGAGCCAAATGCTCTTCCGTTCTTGCACGACGAACGCCCAACGCCTGCTACCCATTTCTAGCCTACTTTGAAGAGCTGTGTAATGGTACCCCTTCGCCAAATGAAAGAAGATGGGAATGAAAGTCGCGACAAAAGAGATGAAGGACTTTGAGATTACAATGGGGAACTCCCCAGCAGGACGAAAGACGCTGTAAACCTCCAGCAAACTCGCAAACTCCGCCATGGACTGTGCGGGAAGTAATTCAAATTACAAGCCAGCTGACAAGTAGGAAATTTTTGTTGGAACACAGGGGTATATGTCCTGTCGAGAAACACCAGGGTGACGAACTCGAGAGCCAATTGTAGTAGTGATACATGTGAAGAGAGGCAGCACGCATGCGGTAGCCACTCGCAGACTTGGCTCAGTTATCATGAGCGACAGGGTAGCATGAGCGGATGCGAAGCTACTTCATGATAGTGCGAATCCTGACAACAAGTCTAGTTCGAGGCAGGAACCCACATGTCATTGCCCATCCGCTGTTGGTTGGGGTTGTAATGGTCAGGATCGGTGCTGGTGGGTCGACGAAGGGTAGGATTCTGGTAGTACATGCTGTTCTGTTGCTGATACTGCGGCTCAGGGTAGACGTAGCCATTGTCAGCGCCGCCAGGAGAGGGAAGGGCCTGTTGTGACGGTGACTGCCAACCCATAGCTGTCATATGAGGGCTGCCGTTTGCGCTGTTGGTTCCGGACTGGTTGTGATTGGCAGTCGTCGGAGGTTCAAGGATTTGTGGCGGGCCATATCCACCACTGGGGTGAGAGGTAATGGGTGGTCGGGATCCGCTTACACTTGAGGCATAAGACTGTGGGGTCAGCGCAGGCGAAGCGCGAGGGCTGGGTTGAGGCATCTCATTGCGCATGTGAGGAGGGACGTTCATGTTGCCCGCATAGGCAAAGTCAGAAGTTTGACGGTGCATACCAGGGACAAAGCCGGCACCCATGCCATTGGCAGGCGAGAGAGAAAGGGTACGGTCGTTTGGAGAGGGGGTGTTGAGTGGGGAGGCAGTCTCGGAGTAGTCACCACCATCGGAACGGCCAGTCCGGCTTGGGGCAGTAGCCCGCGAAGCAAGAGCCGCAGCTGTGGCCGCAGCAGCCTCTTCAACAGTGCCAGTGTGGTGGTTCTGGTGGCGGGTCAAGGTCGTGCGACGCGTAAATGTCTTCTGACAGTCGGCATATGGGCACTTGTAAGGACGCTTTCCAGAGTGGATGCGACGGTGGCGTGCCAAAGAACTCGAATCACTAAAGGGCTGCGGCTTCTGTTAGAGAGGGCTGGGGGTTGTGGGCGAGCAGAGTAGACGTACCTTGCCGCATCGCTCACACATATGAGGCTTCTCGCCCGTGTGGACACGCTGGTGGACGGTCAAGGCCGAGCGCTGGATGAATTGCTTGCCGCAGTTGGGGTAGTCGCACACGTGAGGACGGATCCCGCTGTGGATGCGCTCTGTAGAAGTCAGTGCACTGTCCTTTTTGATGTTGCGGTCCAAGCTCCTTACCATGACGTGCGAGGTCACTGCGTCGCGCGAAGCCCTTACCACAAGTCGAACACGCGAAGGCCTTGGGTGGACCCGTGTCGGACGTGGGGCGGCCACCATTGTGCTGGCCCTGCGCGTCTGGCAGCTGTTGTTGCTGTGCATACGCGTGCTCAGGTGGCTGGGGAATGTAATTGTTGTTATTGAGCATGGACATGGGGGCCTGCATTTGCGAGGGCGACGGATAGCGGATCGTGTTCATGTGTTGGGGGTTGAGCGCGGGATACGAAGGGAGCGGCTGTTGGGGTTGTTGCGATGAGTAACGCGACGAGTCTGAGGGATGAGGCGAGACGCCACGCTCAGAGCCGTTTTCCGACTTGATGCGGCCGCCGTTCATGTAGGGCGGCGCGCCAAAGTGCTGCTGCTGCTGCATTTCGTGTTGCATGGCGTGCTGCATGGCGAAGGTGGCTCCTGTTCCTGCGTAGGCTGTTAATCGCGCGTTCAGAATCGAGTCCAGCTCCATTCCTGATGAAGGGTGCTCTCGCGTGACAGGACGTCGGCCACGGGGCACGACAGGACCCGGCAAGAAAGAGACGGGACGGTGCGCACCAGGTGAGGGAGCAAGCGGGCTGGCGGGAAGCCTCGCGGTCACGGGCAGCGCGATGTGGTGATGCGAACGGTGACGATGGTTCAACGACAGTCGAGGTGGCCCGTTCTGGGAGTCGAGGAGTCGGATCGGACCGCGCACAGGTCAATGCAGAGGTTGCACTAGGTGGTGAAATCAGTCGGAGAGTCGGGCGCAGGCGGCAGGTGCAGCAGCGAGCGTGATGCGAAGAGGAGGAGCGAAGGAGGGTCGCGCCGCCGAAAATGTCGGTCTGGCAGTCACGCTGGCCACGTCGGACCAGGTGAAAAGGGGAGCAGGGCGGTGAGAGGGCGTGCCACGGGACTGGGCGGGCGCGGGGACATGAAAGAAAAGCGACGCGGACGGGCGTACGTACCTGAGCGATAGGGAGCGCGGAGAGAGGGCAGGGCAGGGGATGGCGGTGAATGGGGGACGTGGTGTTGAAGGGTGCAGGTACTTCTTTCCTCGTTGCGCGTTGCCCAGAAAGTGGCCGTCGGCGCTAGGCCGGGTTGGGTTGGGCGAATCAAGGATCCGCGCAGGCAGGTGCGACCCAAAGCTCCCTGGAGACTGCCGCTCTGCACGTCAAGGCGGCTGGGCAGGCGCGCAAGAGCCTCTTTGCTGGTGCTCAGCAGACTGACGCTGACCGACGCTGACCGACGCCTCCAGCTGTGTGCAGTGTACAGTGTATGTACAGTAAGTATGCTGGCACAAGGGGGGGTGGTGGTGGTGGTGGCTAGGGCTGGGTAGACCGCAGAGGCTGACTGTTCCCTCAGCGCAGGTGGCCGCCAATCTCGATTCCCAAATGGCCGCAGTCTTTGCTCGCTCAATGCTGCATCGCAACGTCAGTCCTCCATGTTCGGTGGGCAGAAGGGCAGGGGGCCACGACGGCGCTGACTGTGTCTCTGCGCGTGGCCTCTGGAGTCTGTGTGGACTCGCTGCAACGGGGACTGCACAGCTTACCCTTGTGAGACGGATGCAACCGTGCCAGAGACTGGTTTGCAGTGAATGGGTGTTGGGAGTGTGGAGGTGGAGGTGCATGTGCATGTATGCCGGTGTCAAGCTTCAGTCAGAGGGCCGCCAGATGGTCCTGGGTCACGGCTACGGGGGAGTGGACGAGCAGTGTCGGGGGCCAGGGCGAGGTCAAGTATATACCATGGTGCAGCACAGCGGCCAGGGCTCCTCAGCGTCATGGCGAAGACGTCTGACGAGCCGCGCGATCCTTGTGGTCATCTCCCACGGCGAGGCTACAGCTTCACCATGACGGCTCCTGCTGCGTCTCCGCTGGTGGCTGGCAGGGCCGCTGGGGCAGTCCTGCCATGTCGCACAAGGCATGTGTGGCGCCCTGGCGCGCAGATGAAGATGCACACCCACACCAGCGCCCCTGGGAGTGGTCCGGCTGGGCGAACAGGGCGTCTCTGCGCCGTGTTCGGGGACACAGACTGAGGGTGCAACACGGCAGCCCTGCCGCCAACACGACGGCTGCGATTCAGGACTCTCTGCTCCGTGCTCCGTGCTCCGTGCTCAGCGGTTCCTGCAGCGGCCAGGGTCGCCGCACAGGCCTGACGTGGAAGGCGTGTGGAAGGCCCATGGAAGGCCGCTAGAAGGAGGGCCACCTGGGCAGGCGCGATGCATGGACTGCTCCTGAGTCCGGACGCCCAGGGTAGCCTGGCTTCCGCGGCAGCCTGCCGCAGCACCACCTGGGCACAGACGCAACGGCGAGACACGACAATACGTGCTGTGGATACGGTAGCGGGCATAAAGCCTTGGGGTCCACACGGCGCCTACATGTACAATGCGACCATGTACTGTGTACTGTGTACACACTAACTACACCGTCCCCAAAGTTGCTGGGGGAGGGGATGAGGGCTGCATGTTGGACACACGGACGGTTCACCAATCGAGAGCCATCGATGACCATCATCCACGGGGACAGGCGTTACATCATGCTCGGTGCTTCATTACCTACGTAGTATGCATCTGCTCTGCGCAAACTTTACCTTGTTGCTGCTACCCCTTTTCCAATAAGCTTACCAGGCATGTCCCTTCTTCACCCAAAGCATCGTACGCGCTCCTTCTCTCCAGCACCATAGCACCACCTTCTTCAACTCAACAGCAACAAGGAATGCTCACGTTCATTCAACCTGTCGTTGCGACATCTGTCTGTGCAACTTGCTCCTAAAGTGCCAGTGCGCGTCCCCGAGATCCGCACTGAACCTCAAATGTGTTTCAGCCATGGCTGCATACATACATTTTCATAATTCCATGCACACCATGACCCAACCTTAATTCTACCCGATAATGGAGTAGCACGTCTGCCATAATCACCGCTATCTCAGTCACACGACATTGTTCTCGCCAATTAACGTAGCTTGGCTAGCATGCATGCATGCATGCATACATTGCACACTTTTACTTACTCCTACTCACACGACGCATTTGCTCACGCTGCCGCAGTCTTGCTCCGAGGCTGCTCTAGTGTTTCACATCTGTTAATCCCCGTGCCCATCGCATTTACGGAATCTTTGCAGGCTATTCTTGTCCTGCTCACTGCACGGCGCGCAACACGACACCCTGCCACTGGCCAGCGGTTGCGGCCCCAGCGTCGCCCTGCAGCTCTCCTGATTCCTGAACGGCGCCTTTGCACATGCATGTGGCCGGCCACCCTTCCAACGTGCCGGAACAAGGGTGTTTCTGACGCATGCTTCCACTCAACATCCAAGCTTTTTTTTTCCAGAAGATTGCGTAGAAGGGCGCTTGGACAAGAGTGTGACACGGAGCGCTCTGCTCGCCCTACCCCCTTGTCTCTTCCAGAAGATTGCCCCTTTAGCTGACCCTATCAAATCGCCGAAACACGACACTGGGAGATGAGCATGGTCCAAAAGTAGAAGCACCGGTAATTCTTTTGGCGAAAGCATTTTCTACCCGCCTTGCCAGCCATCTTTTTTGGCTTCATGCGAACGAATCACAGCCGTGGTTTGACGCGGGAGCGCGTGCAAAGCCGTCTTCGCTACCAGGAGCCTTGCATCTCAAAAGAGAATGTTTATCGTGCGGCCCTATGTTGTATGTGTGACGTTGTTCCTGACATGCTGCAATGGATCCATGCAATTTGCGCTACTCGGGAGATTCTGAAGAACATTCTGCACGCTGGATACTCTTCCGCTACATACCTATGGTAGTCGCTTCCGTGTCGTGGAAGCGATACGTAGGTACCTATTGTAAGTAGTCTCATCGCGGAGCATCATGTATTTTCGATTAGTCCTACGATGCGATGCATGTCATTCTCAAGGAAAGGTGCACGAGCAACAACATGCGTTGTGTCCCTTCCTTCGGTACACCCAAGCTTCTCGAGTGCCTACCAAGGTACGGTCTGCGAGGCGGCCGTTGACGTTACCGAACGGGACGCATGGATCGTTGAGCCATCAAGCTCACCTGTAGACAGTCTGTGTAACGATTCCAGCAAGGCGTCCCCAGGTACCACAAGGCAGGGTCAAGTGTCTCAACATCTCGAAGAAGTTTGATCTACAGATTGTTACGCATAGCTGTGATAGGTGGAAATTCTGATGCGTAGGTACATATGTATGTGACCTTCCTACCGGCATGAATCCCTCCATTGGTTCTCCGAAACCCATATAAGGTTATAGGTGCCTACCAGACACCGTATATCCTACCAAGATGGGCCAGTAACCTGACGTGTCATAAAGGCTGCAGTCAGTGATTGTCACAGGGATCCGTGATGGCTGATGATGCCTACGCACTGCGCACAACTGAATGCTATCAAGACATCACGTTCTGCGCTGACGATACTAACGCATTTGTACGAGCACATGTGACGTGTTATGAATTCTCGGAATGAGGCACAGCGAGCGACCCAATGAGTCGAGAAAGTTGCAGCTATAAGTCGGCATGAAATCAATCGTAGGTGGAGATACCCACGTACAATATATACAACACTCTTCAAACTTGCAACAACGCCCCTCGATGTCCCCAACGCTAGCGCAATGTCGCACAAAATCCACAAGTACAACCCTAGACCACTCACCGCACCCCCACCTATACTCTCGGTACACCCCCCGTCCCAAAAAGTTCCATCTTTACCCTCTCCTCGGACACCCCAAAACTCTTCAGCTTGGCCTCAACATCCAACATAAACTGCGTCGGACCACAAACAAAATACCTGGTGTTATCATTACCCGTGAACAGCAGATCCCAATCCACTCTATCCAGATCAACACGTCCCTTGATATCATAGTGCTGGCCTTCTAGCTCGTCTTCCACAGGACTCGAGGAAAAGTAAAGGGTGTGTACATTCTCGTTATTTGCGGCAACAGCATCGACATTTGCTTTGAACGCGCGGGTTCGAGAACTGCGAGCGCCCTGGATCCAGGTTATAGGGCGGCTGGATTTCTTCGCGGTGAGATGGTTGAAGATGGATGTTAGAGCTGTGAGGCCGACGCCGGCGGAGATGAGAACGATGAGGCTATCGCTGTTGTCTTCGTCAAAGAAGAAGTCGCCAAAGGGATGAGAGAGACGGATCACGTCGCCCTCGCTCTTCGCATCGTGCAGGATGTTGGAGATGTAGCCTGGGTGCTCAAAATGCTTTGGTTCACCGAGCTCGATGCCGCGTTCGCGTTTTACGCTGATGCGAAGATGGGGTTTGCCAGGAGCGTCGCTGAGACTGTATTGCCGCGCTTGCCAGAGTCCGCCGTCTAGTTCCGAGACGAAGACGTTGACGGATATGTATTGTCCTGGTTTGAAGATAGGAAGGGTCATGCCGTCGACTGGGGTCAGGTAGAATGATGTGATTTCTTCACTTTCCTTCTCTTTTTTTGTAATGGTGAAATCTTTCCAATCTGGCCAGTAAGAAGTTTCTTTGTAGAGCTTGGCTTCCGCACCGATCATAATGTCGGCCAGTTGCGAGTACGCCGCCCCCCATGCATTCAGAAGCTCTGGTGTTCCTGCGTCGCCGAGAACTGCCTTCAATGTATTAATCAAGTGCTCACCGACAATGTCGTATTGCTCTGGTCGAATAAAGAGACTGGCGTGTTTGTAGCAGATGAGTTCGACGGCGGGACTGAGTGCACCTAGATTGTCGATGTTAGAGGCATATGCGTAGAGAGCGCCGGCAAGAGCTGCTGGTTGATGACCGGTTGCTTGATGTGTGTTGTTGAAGACATTCTTTAGCTCGGGATGTGCAGCGAGCATGTCGGCGTAAAACTTGGTGGTTATGGTGGTTCCATGTTCCGCGAGAACAGGGACGGTTGATTTGATAATGGCGACTTGATCAAGAGTCAAAGCACCCATGGCTAGGGTCGGATGATCGTCCGATGCTCGAATACGTGCGAGGCTTTGAGTTTGAGGTAGATGGATGTTTTACACCGAGAGTCCCGGTGTTTGGTCGTTGTTGGTACAAGGTTGATGGATAATTACCGTAGTGTTGCGTTTGAGTATACTCCAGAGACGTGATATGCAACCCTATATATCCCCCCAGCATCCATTGTCTGTCCCCCGTCTCCCTGCAACTCCCGTCAATAACATACATCTCCGCGGTTGCAGAGTTTGAATTCCAGGATCGTATGTTGCAACCCCCGGTCAAAAAAATGGCGACCCTGGCGCCCGATCACACGTGTACTGGCAAGCGTGCGTGTTTGTACAGCGTGAAGTATGAAAAGTACCGTATCACGCACGCTGCATATGGGCGACCATGGGCTTCTCCGCCACTTCCGCAGCGGGATTGGCAGGGATGATCAACGGGCGGAAGCCCAGGAACAGGCTTTGTGTTGACCAACGTCACTGTGGGTGCAATTGCGCTGCGCATGGCGATGATGGAAATGAGCTGGGGGTAACGTACTGCTCGCAGTGGGAAACATCGCCAGGATCACCAGACTGCGCAGCAACGGCTGGAGTAACACGTTCGCTAAAGCTTGTTCCCAGCCTCGAATCATCGTGCTCTCAATGCTCGGACTTTACACATCGACTCTAAAATCAACTCACCTCGTGGCCTCGCATCAACGTTCTCGTGCCTGCAAGTCACACCATTCGCGTGTTCCTCGCGGTCCGACGCCGACCCAAGGCCGACTATTCCCGACGTCATCGTCGTAAGCGCAGTCGCAGGACAGATCATTGGACGGCGAATGCGCGCCCTTTGGTCTTGCAACGTCAAATTATGGGCTGATGGGTTAAAATCATTGTTGCAAATGGCAGGTTCTCCGCGGCTATATCGTCGTGCTCTAGTGGCCTCGTACGGTAGTTGACATCGTCATCAGCCTTAGCCACACCCTGAGGGTATCATGTATCTGGCCAGGGAAACCGACTTCAACACCAGTCGTATGGAGTCATCACAGAGACATTGGTGATGTAGCAACGACTAAGCTCTATTCGCACATATTACGTCTCTTCCTAGAGCTAGCTATGTAACACTCCTGCCGATGAACTAACAACATCGATGTCTCTGTACAGACGGAAACGAGAAAGGGGTATAATCAAGGACCAAGTCGCAGAACGCCAACTCCTAGTAATGCATGGCCTAATGTAGAAACTCGTTCGTGTTACCAACAGGCGATACCGAGAGCTGTTGTGCAGCAGCAGCAGTCGCCTGAGCAAGTGCTGCTTCGTTTGCCGCTGCCATTGCAGCTGAAAGATCATGATCAACTTTTGATGGCTGGGAAGACTGTCGGTCACCGCCAACACTAGACGGAGGGGCATCAGCACCTTCGCGCTCGCCCACCGCAGCTGCAGCAAGATGTTGAAGGCCAGCCATGTTCGGCTGTGGCGCCGTTGCGTTCGGCTCCGATGCATTCAGAGGGGGCGTTGGCGTCTTCTTCTGATGTAATAATTCGCGGATAGCCGCATCCCAACCTAGGCCATCTGAACTTCGATGGATGATTTGTCCATTTGCCAAGGCATCACTCAGCTCCTTGATGCCAGCATGTGCTTCCACTTGCGTCTCGACTCTATCGGATAACTCAGTGAGCGATGTTGCTACCAGGGCAGCGAGGATGTGGTGCAAGGGAGTTGTTGCACCGTTCATCAGGTTTATTAACAGATCTTTGGTCAACCGAAGTACTTCGGCCGAAGACACGTGCTGAGAGGAAAGCCGGGCCACAAAGACACGTAAATACTGATAAGCTAGGTACGGCGGGGAGGTGTTGGTCAGTTCGGTGATCTCGATCGACTCACGGAAGTCTGCCAACTGTCCGTTGAGATAGACGCATTCGGGTGAAGTCGCACTGAGTGTAGAGAAAGCATACGACGACGATGTATCGACTTCGGGAACACTGCCTGCACGGTTGACAAAGGCGATTTGCCCTACAATCTTAGCGGCCCCTGAAATTTCTGTTAGAACCAAAGCGAACGTACGGACTGTTCGACTTACGGGCAAGATGATAGCCGACCTCGCCCAGAGCCGAGTAATCATCGCGTGTCAGAGAGCCTACATGTAGCGGTAACATGAGGTCTTTGGATCGGCTGGACGCATGGAATCGGTCGAGAATAAAAGCGACCCAAAATACACGCCGTGCTGTCTGAAACAGCTCAAAGTCTTGCTCCTTCAGCGCGTTCACGATCTTGGAATCGTTTAAACCCGTTTCGGTTATGCAGCCCGCGAGCTGGCCCAATAGCTGGGCTGTGCTACCGACAACACCAGGCCCAGGCCTATCCGAAGCAGCAGCCAGCAGTATCAGTGACTGGCAGAACACGAGGTTGTTGTAGAGTTGCTGTGGATGATCAGAGCTGCTGAGTGAATACTTTGCGGCATCTACTGCAGTGAAACATTGTTGTAGCAATTGGTTAGGACTGAGCTCTGTCGATGGTAAGGTTTTGGCAGCGAATGAACGAACACATGCCTCCAAAGCTAGGAAAAGAGCTTCTCGCAATTTTGCAGGGCAATTAGTCAGGCGGTTGAGAGCCGAATCATTATGAGGTAAGATAGGAAGTGTAGGGTGGACGTTGTTGTAATATCTGCCAGAGGGTTAGTTTGACATGGAGCTCACAGAAGCACCGAGGACGTACGCTCTGAGAGTGCCTTCGTTGACACCGGTGATCAGGCTGCCTGCCAAAGTCATCTCGCCAAATGACGTGCGCCGATTACCATTGAGCGAAGGTTCTTGTTCTGTTAGCGCAAGATGTCCGTTTTGCTCGAACGAATAGCCATTACCACGATCCTGAGCCGACCAGTTGGGTCGTGCAAAAGTTTCATGAAACCCTTCGGTCATCGAGTGAGTTCTTTGACGCTTGAATTGCGGCGGGCTCTGTGTGTCCACAAAAGTCTGGTCTCCCATTCCTCCGAAGTCGAAGCTATGCGAGGCATTTTGTGGTTGCTGGATCTGGCTTTCGAGGGAATTCAAGCGGTCGGCCAATTCTTTGATATAACTAGCGACACAAGTTAGTGAGGACAGCGGTCTTGGTTCGTTGATGGCCGCACCCTTTGCTAGGGCCACGCTTCATAGGCTGTCTGCTGAATTGACATCGCGCTCCGGTTCTTTTACAACTCGAGCAAGCTTCTGGTCCGTTCTCACTGGTCGCGTCGCATCGGATCTAGCTGTAGTAAGCACAACTCAGTGTAACTACCCGGGCATCACGAACCTTCTTGCGCCGACATTCATCACACGCGCGCGACACCTTTGACCTTTTGCGGCTCGGATCGTTGGGATCGTAATGTTCATGTTGTCCCTCCAGACTCATGACCGCATGCGCCATCTGCTGTGGCGAGTGTGTTGGTCGTGACGGTGCCTGGAAATGCTGATGCGCGCCCATGCCTGGCATCTGAGCCAACTGCTGGTACTGTGGTTGCTGTGGACCGCCGGTGTGAACTATGTCGCCGCCCTCGCGGAGCTGCTGTAGGTTTTCCTGTAGGCGCAACTCAGGATCTGTCAGCTGCTGTGGCTGTTGCTGCTGCTGCTGTTGCGCAGGCGGTGTCCCATGTTGATGCACGTACGGCCCGGCTCCGCTCAAGTGCGCGTCGGGGTCGGCGTAAGTGGCCATATTCAGGCGCGTCGCAAGTGTAATAGCGAGCTGGGGAGCGCGTTGGCGACGAAGAGGAAAACCAGGGCGGACGATTTACGCGCAAACGCGTAGCGTGGTCCGGTGGTGATGTATGAGAGAAGCGTGCACTGGTTCTGAAGGCCGAGGGAGCTTTTGCGAACTTTGCGCCTTTGGTACTAGCGCGGCACATGGCGAGGAAAGATACTCCCCTCGAGGCTTGGAGAGGCGCTGTAGCAACATTGCTAAGATTGGTCTCACAGAAACAAAGTAATGATCAATGATTGTAGTGTTGCTCGGCGACTTCAGCGTAAATGGTGATGGTGAAGTCGCTGTTCGGATTATCTCTACACCGTACGCTCCGGACGGCGACTGAGCACGTTGCACTCCTCATCAAGAGCTGAAACTCATGAAACAACTGTGAAGAATAGTGATGGCTGGAACTTGATCTAAAAGAGCGAACTGTTCATGTTGTAAAGTGCACAACACCCGCGTTGCCTTTGCATGGTGCCGCGCACCAGCTTAGCTACTCGTCGCTGCGAACTGAAGGCATCATCACCTGCTGGCACGATTTGTATCTTGACAATTTTTGTATCTTGAATGACGCTCGCTCGTTCATATTTCTTTCTTTTCATGTGAAGTAACGAGGCGCTCAGGCCCATTGGAGTGCATGAGTAAATACACTGTACCTCCTGCTAACGTGTTTGTTAATCGAGAAAATTATGCTATCATCGCAGGGTTGCTTCTCGAACATATCAAAGCTTTGGCATTCGACAAGGATGCACACACATAGTGTAGGTGAGCAATATTACATTGTCATTCTGGGGTTGCTAGGTGTATGTAGGCTACTATGTTCATGTTGTGTACCACGTCTTGCAGAACTCCACGGTATACCCCACGCAAAAGCAGCACAGTATGGGGTTGGGTTTGCTTGTCAAGGTCAGCTCAGACACACACTGGGGTAACTTCCTAGGGCGTGTCCGACAAAGGGCCGGATGCGCGTTGCCGCTGCTTGTGCAGGTTTTGGCACGACGGACGAGAAGCACCGCTCAAGGGTTGGCATGCGGCTCCGCGCGCACTTTGGGCGGGTCGTCTGGAGAGCGATAGACGAGCAGCAATGTGCCTGAAAGTGATGGCCGTGCCTGCGCAGAATTTCCATACTACGTACAGGTGCACTGTGCGCTACGGCTGCACACAATAGTGATCGCCACTTGGCAACGGGCACTGAACCCTTTTTCACTACGGTCCGACGTTTTGCATGGAGAAACAGCAATGGCCGTGTGCTGAACCGACAAGCGAAGGACGACCCTGCCAGCGGTGGGCCTTGGACCTTGGAAGTGGGTGTTCGCTGCTTGCTGCTGTAAGGCCGGCCGTCAGTCACAAGTGGAGGAGGCCTGCACATTTGAACAGGCCGGTGAGAGGGTACTGTGCATGATGTATGTAGAGTAGTAAGTACTGAGCTGCTGCTGAAAAGGCATACTTGGTCTATGTACAAACAAAGAGAGAAAGAGAGCGACAGAGAGACCAGAGGGTGGAATGCGGCCGGCGGGCGTGTTCCGCGGGTGGGCGTGCTCGAGCAAGGCGGCTGTCCAGTAGAGTGTCCATGTCATCGTAGCCCGGCTGTAGAGCATAGAGTACGAGGGCGCGGGCGGTGAGTGCATGCGCTGGCCCCGTCTGGACTGTGGACGGTGGTGGACAGTGTGGTGGACAGTGTGGTGAACAGTGTGGTGAACAGTGTGGTGAACAGTGTGGTGGACAGCGTGGGAGAGACGGGACTCACTCGAGGCGGCCCACATGCACGCCCCATGCGCACCACTGCAGCAAGCGGCCAGGGCGAGCATCATCATCGTGGGCCGTGGCTGATCGCGCCTGCAGCTTCGAGCAGCGACGTCTGAGCGCTCCTGCCGATGACGCTAGCCGCCCCAGCCAATCGCGCGCCCGCACGCCCGAGTGCCTTCCTCTCTTAACCTGTTCCTCCCGCTCGCTCTTCCTCCCATCACCACCTCACCACTACAACACCACCCCGTCGTCTTGGTTTGGTCGTTCCTCAGGAGCTCCGTTAACGCTTTCGGCCAGCGCCTCTTGCGCTCGGTTCCCCCTTGACTCGCCCCTCTCCACTCTCCACTCTCCACTCTCCACCCTTCGCTCTGTCGTCCTCGGTTCCCTACAAGGCGTTCACGGTCCTCGTCCAGCATCCCATTGACCAAGATACCCACTGGCGTTTGATTTAGCATACTTCCCACCCTATTTTTCTTGACTGTATCTTTACCTGCACGACCGCACCTCGCTGTGCCGTCGTATTCTTTCTTTTGGCTACCTTTCCTGGCCCGTTCCTCTCGAAAACCCTACCACTCGGCTGTCAAGAGCCCTCTGCGACGACCGCATTCGGCCGTGACGACCACGGAATGCCCGTCATCGATGGCGAAAAATGGGCTTGCTCGTCCTGCATCAAGGGCCATCGAGTGAGCGGCTGCACCCACAACGGTACGCTGCCTCGCTGCTCCCAGCAGCTCAGCCTGCGACGACAACGCACTAACACGCCGTCTAGATCGCGAGCTACACCATATCAACCCCAAGGGACGCCCAGTCAAGCAGTGTGAGCACTGTCGCGGTGCGCGCAAGTCCAAGTCCCATCACGCCAAGTGCGACTGCGGCGACAAGAAGGATAAACCCAAAGACAAAGGCGACGCGACGGGTATGCTTAGCACTGGCACGGCCGTATACGACATCTCTGACGCTTCTCTAGCTCACGACGATGCCTGCCAGTGCCATTCGGGTGGCAAGTGTCTCTGTGGCACCAAGAAGGACCTCGATCTTCGCCTTGACACTGGCCGTCAGACACTCCACGATGCGCGCGCGAAACCAAAGCTTTCGGCAACGCATTCGGAGAGTCACTTGACCGTCTTTGCGAATGGGCACCACAAGCCTTGTCACCGCAACAACAATTCTGCTCATGTATCGGGTGTGCCTTACAAAATCCCTCGACCGCACACACTGCACGGCCACTCAGCCTTCGCTGCTCTGACACACGGGACCACCAGCTACAGCAAACCAGAAGTGCCAACTACACGCTCAATGGACACACTGTCGCTCTCCAACAACGACTTCTATGCCATGTTTGGTTCGAACCAGCGTTCTGGTGAATCTTTGCCCTTGAATCCTATCCTGGACGGTCTACCGTTCCAAGAAAACATGTTCGCTTCTCAGAGCGAGACATTTGGCCACGAAAGCGAGTCTCCCAGCAGTAATGTGAGTGAGTCGTTTGCAACTCAACAATGGCCCTGGGTTACCAATACTGTCACCCCGGTCACTGGCACCTTCGCTTATGGAAGCTTGTCGACCTCTCCTTCGCAAGACTGTTTGCCCAATCTAGACAACGAATGGGGCGTCCCGTCTTCTGGTTTCAATCCCTTGTGGTCTGCAGGTGACCTCCCCTTGGATCCTAGTAAATTCAGCGACAGCTTGACGCAGCCCATTTCGCACAGCGGAGAATCCAAGCAAAGCGGTCCGGGTCTCACAGTAGCATCGTCTGCACACTCCGAGGTTGGTGAACCGAATCTTTTCGGCGACCTGGATTTCAACCAGCCTCAATCTGCTGCTAGCGAGTCGCTGTTCTGGGAAGACAGTCCTGTCTATCGCTTCACTACCTCGATGCCAAGCGAAAGTATCGAAGCGCCGGTCTCGATGCCAACTCCCATGTCCATGGCGAACTTTCCGGATGTCAAGCCAACGTTTCCCAAGGATGTAGGCGCGGCGCCCCTAGCCATGACAAGCACAGCTTCCAGTGATTTCGGTGAGACAGCTGCCATTTCTATGCCCAGTAATTTTGAAGACATGCCGGCTATCGAGACTTGGCCTCTGGACCAGAGCAACGGTGCATTCGGCGCCTTGCCCAACTTTGATCTCAACTACTCCAACAGCAACTGGTTCTAGACGCCTGTGGGGAACAGCGACCTTGTGTGGCTACTGCCTCTTTGACGACGGCATGACTGATGACGCTGCTGGTGTGCAGGTACGGCGGTGCCAGCAGCAGCATTTTGCTCCATTATCTTTCTACATCTTCTTCTGGCCATCTTGGCCCTCTTTGACCTCGGTCGCCTGTGTATATTCCTGGCCCGAACCTTTCGTTTGCACGTGTTCGAGGCCGTATCACATAGTCACTATTTGTTGCAATGGGCGCAATGTCATGCACGTTTACGTTGGGATGTGGGTGGTTTGCATTTGGGAAAATATAGACGAGTGTTTTCGGCGTTTGCAGTCGCTGGACCGTACAACGCATGGGAAAAAAAAGTTGCAATGATGCTCGGGCCTCGCCAGATGGCTTGTGAGATGCCAGGTGCTTTGTGAGATCTAGGTCAGAAGTGATGCTGGCCATATGACGACTTGGGGTGAGATGAGCGACAGCGTTGTACGCCCGCACGCCGCTCTCTAGAGTGACGTCCCGCCCGCTGCAGGGCGCCAGTCCACCAATCCCAGCCCTCGAGTCGGGCAACCAGCTCCACCCACGCCGCAGCACATGCTGCGCAGCATGCAAGCTTGAAGCAGAGTTTTTGCCCACCATGATTGGGGCCATGGACTCGACCGGGCCATGGCTGAGCAGCCCCCGCCCTGCACCTCCGAGTCCGCGTCGTGCGCATAGGCAATGGCCCGGTGCAAGCTACCTCGCACTGCTTTCACCCAGACTACTAGCCTACTAACACTAGCCAGACTTTGCCAAACTGCGACTGCCCACAGGTGCAGGTGGTTGCGAGCAAGCAAACCTTGGAAAGCCACGCCCAACCAGTCCACAGGTGGCTGCCGCCAGGATGGGCATGGGCACACTCAAGCCACGCACGCAAGCCGCTATTGATGACAAGTACACCCACCAGCCATTCCCGTTGCCCACAATGTCCAGCCGGATCGACGCTAGACTGTCGCCGCAGAGCCATGGCTTTCACGTATCACCCACTGTACTGTCGGAATGTACAGTAGTGCCCTTGTGACGCTCAGCGCGGCTGCCAGAGCATGCACGTATGTACGGTGTGCATGAACACCCCACGATCCTCGACGCCCAGCAGCAAAACAAAGGGCGGCTTTTACGTGTTGACCTCCTGCACCGCCTCCTCCTTCGAACATGAATCCGCAGTCAGAGGTACACAGTAAGCTGGACAGCCGTCTGCAGTATTGCGTGCATGTGCGTGCAGCCCGTTGTTGGCCAATCAGCTGCCCTGCATTTGACGTCCCTCTTTCGCACTCTTTGGCTCCCGAGGTCTCGCGGTCTTCCATCACCAACCTCTAAGCGACAGCATGCGTTCAAGTGACCGCTGACCAGCCCTGCAAAGGCACCCGTCTTATTCCCTTACCACCGCTCCACAGCAGCTAGAAAGGTAATAAAGTCATACACCAAACCGCACAAGCGCTGTCGGCCAGAGCGAGCCACAGCAACACGAGCTTCGTCGCTAAGTCTGTTCCGACCGTTCCAATCGCGAAAATCACTCATGCATGCTACGGTATGATTTTATGTACATGTACTGCACAGCGAGCAAGGCGGGACACCAGAACAGGCACGGATGGATCAGGGTGTTCGTCAAGCGAGTGGTGATTTACTGACGACTTTGCGCCGTTTTTTGCAGTGCTTGAAGCCGCTTTGAGGGGTCGAGGATGAGAGCACCTATGCACACATTGCAAGTGTTGGATGATTCCGGATCACCTACGCCACCCTTGCGACGGGGCCTAGACTTTGTGCTACTGTTACCAGTGAAATTGTGTATGTGTTGTATGGAGATGGAGTATCTATTCCCGCCGGTAAGGTACTCCAGGGTGAGGTTCAACTAGGTAACAAGGGTGGCGGGGCCACCGTGTGGCGCCGTGTACATGGGACGGGAGACGCGTACACACTCGCAATCCAGCTTTCACCAGCATCATGCTATGGTCGCTAGCCAATGTTACTGGCAAGCTTCGCGTCATCCCGATGGCAAAGTGCCGTTGTTTCCGAATGCGATATTCAGAGGGATGTCGTCGCCGTCTGATCTACACGTTCCTGAGAAACTGAATGGACCTAGTCAGTACAATGTCCGTCGGCCGAGCAAAGGGACAACCAGCGACACCGAGCGACCAAGTTAAAGATTAGATGGCCGGTTTGAAGCACCGAGACTATCTTGGATGCCGCCGAGAAGGTGACCGTGGCTGGTCCTGAACATTGCAGCTTACATATTTCAGCGGATCGGACCTACCATAAGCACCATTTCCATCGTTCTCCGAATGAGGAATGAGGTCAGTATTTGCATGTATCAATTCCCCAGTTAGAGACATCAAAGTGTGTACAAGTATTACTTCATGTTTTGGCCGAGGGCTTTCTTTGAGTGACATTGGGGGTTTTTTTTTGAAACACAGGTCCAGCCGTATGCGTGACCTCATCCGGTCTCACTGTGATACATGTGTATAGTTGCTTAACTCTTGACCTCTTCTTGAGCTAATTATCTTATCCATCAGCCAGTACACATGCCATCAACCGCTTCCCCGTTCCCGCCTCCTAGATCGAGTTACCAATGCCTTCTCACCATGCATTCGGTAAGAGCGTATTGATATGCAGCCACGCCCATCGCTATCGAGCCAGTGGTCAACGAATACCGATCTGCGTACCTTCGGACCATCAAGCTACGGCCACTGGCGAATACTCCGTACAGAAGATAGGGTGCGCGAATGCGTACACCTACAATGCCGAGACTTGGCGGATGGAGGCTCGGAACGAACATTTTGATTGGTTCTCAAGCTGTCTACACTGGCGCTGAATCAAAAGACGTGGCTGTGTGAGTATGTTGATCTTATAGATCGATACTGCATGTGTATTATGCTCGATGTCGAAGGATGCAGTGACCTATCAAAGTCACACTACGGATCTCGATGGGCGCCTAATCCCATCCTAAGACTTCACCATGTTCAAAGCTGGCGGTTTATGCATCTGGGCATGAATCGTCGAATGATCTTGGCTCGCATCCGAGGCTTCATGTCCAGAAGTAGGCCTTCTACAACCTAATTGGTATGGCAAACTTTGATGTGATCTAGCATGAGTAGCTCAGTACATAGACTGAGTATGTCAGCTCACAAAGTCACCCTCCGGGACTCGGCGACTTTTGCATGCCATTTGCGGATTTACATGATAGCATACGTTTATCCAAGAGTATCTTTTGCTGCAATTCGTCCTTTGTAAGTACGCCAAGTCAGTAAGACACGCCTGAAAAACCTCCAGGGTGTATCTTCTAGCGTGACACGTTAGATAATAGATGGCATGACTGTACGACTCGACGGTATTTGCGAATAGCTACAGCTTCTGGAAATTGTGTTTGTTTGCCATCCTAACTCAAAGTGACTGTCTTGCCAGATGGTAGAAAGAGTTGATTTTTACTTCCCGATTGTAAATACGGAAGATTGATCAACACCACCAATACCAGCCTATGTTCATTCGTTGACGCACCATTATAATCATCGTAGAGAGCACCTATGTTATTCTTGAAGACGGCTAAGCGTACCGCTAGTAAGTGACACTGTTTCATATGTATCATCGCACATGCCATCTTGTCAAAGCATGCGCTGTGTACGGGAAATCATGTAGACCCTTTGCATCAGTAGCGACCGGTTCAATGACACACTGCCAGCTAAATCTATGTTGCACTGCCGAGGCAATCTCTTTGGGCTGCAGTCTTCCTTTATTCTGTATATGTGCTCCGTCTTGCCCATCCAATTGACCCACATCCACATCTTCTTCTACCAATCAATGTTACGCGTGCTATGACCAGACGACCACATTGATGCCACAAGGGCTAGTCATACTTAATAATGTACAAACGATGAGTGCGATCGCGCGACACTCGTTTTCAAAATGAAAAGTGGTGTGATATCGTAGCACCACTCATCAAAGGAAGCGAATGTACTGAGCACATGCCGTTCGCTCGAGGAGTGGGATGCAGATTTCGTTTCGCAATCAATTTCTTCTATATTCCCCGTGCTCACGCTACAAGACCTGGCCCAGGTGGACCAGAGCCGTCATCACCACCTCTTGGTGCGGGTAAAACAGCCGGAATACCGCTATTTGGTATTTTGATCGGCGCATCCGGCATCGATTTTAATCGGCCTGGTAGGTCTTCACCCTTGATGACTTTTAGTATCTCCTCCTTATCCAATGTCTCATATTGAACAAGCGCATCCGCCAATCGATCCAGCTCCTGTCGTTTAGACAACAGCAATGCTCTCGCACTCAATTTCGCTTCGTCGATGAGTCGTCGTACCTCGTTATCGATAAGTCGTTTGGTCTCTGGAGAGACCATCTCGTAGTTGGATTTGAAGTCAACGTTGCCAAGCACGTCGGAGAAACCACAAGCTGTGACCATGGAGTACGCAAGTGAAGTAGCTTGTTGGATATCGCCAGAGGCACCATCAGCAACGTTGTCGGCACCAAAGATGATCTCTTCAGCCATCTTACCACCCATGCACACCTGCAATTGGCGGATGTATTGTTGACGGGTGTGGTGGTGCTCTTCTTGGGGAAGGAAAAACGTGATACCAGCGGCATGTCCGCGGGGAAGAATGGTGGCCTTATGAACGTCGTTGTAACCCTTAGTGAAGAGACCAACCAAGGCATGACCGCCTTCATGGTAAGCTGTGTGAATTCTGTCCTGCAATGGGACCGTGCGGCTCTTCCGTTCAGACCCCATTGTAATCTTGTCTTTGGCCCACTCGAGGTCAGTAAGCGTGACGAACTTTGACTGAAGCTTAGAGGCACGGATCGCAGCTGAATTGGCAAGATTTTCGAGCTCTGCACCGGAGAAGCCAGGGGTTCCACGCGCAATGGTCGACAGGTCGATTTCGGGGTTCAGACGAATCTTTTTGGTATGGTACTTCAAGATGGCTAAGCGACCGCTTACGTCCGGTAGCTCGACTTGGACATGACGATCGAAGCGTCCGGGGCGAGTCAAAGCAGAGTCCAGAAGTTCCGGGTGATTGGTAGCAGCAATGAAGATAACGCCAGTGCTCTGGTCAAAACCGTCGAGATCGTTGAGGAGTTGGTTCAGAGTCTGTCGATGATAGTTTGCATCACGTGATTTGCGCTTTCCACCTATGGCGTCGAGTTCATCAATGAAGACAATAGCCGGGGCCTTGGAACGGGCAGCCGTGAAGAGTTCGCGGACACGCTTGGCTCCTACACCAACGTAGACCTCGTCGAATTCAGATCCGGACATGTAGAAGAATGGAACACCGGCTTCACCAGCAACAGCACGCGCGAGAAGCGTTTTGCCGGTACCAGGAGGACCAATCAGCAGGACACCTTTGGGCAGACGACCTCCTAGCTTGTTGTACTTGTCTGGGTTTTTCAAGAAATCAACCACATCGAGAAGCTCTTCCTTCGCCTCGTCACATCCGTGCACATCGCTGAAGCGGGTATTTTGGTGCTCCGGGCGCACTTCAGCGCTGGTACCACCGCCAACCTTCTTCAGTACACCGCTGGACTCGACGAAAAGTGTGATAAGAACCAGAGAGACGTAAGCAGCCAAAGCGAAACCTGCGGCCCAGCGGACCCATTTAAAGATGATGCTCATGAAAGTTTCCTCGACTACGACGTAGACAGGATCACTCTTCACACCTGAGCCGCCACCGACTTTACCGATTTGACCAGCACTAGCGTTGGCGGCTACAGCCTGAGCAACAGCCTGCGTTCCTTGTTGTGTGAGACCATGACCACCTTGCACGTTGCCCGCTTGACCGGTCTTCTGCAGTGCGGTATTGTAGAGTCTATCCACGGCAGCGTTGGTTGCGAATTGGCCAGTGTTGTATCGATTGACGATGATGTGGGGCATGTTGGCGCGCATCAGAGCAGAGTAGAAGGAGGCCTGCGAGGACGCGCTGTTGGGGTTGTTGAGGGCAGCCTCCTCGAGACGAGCGAGCTGGTCTTGGGAAGGGCCGCCGAAGAGTGATCGCTGTTGAACGAGGTGCAAGCCGAGCATGCCGGGCCTAGACACGGGGCGAAACTGTGAGAGGGGTCCATTGCGAGTGATTGTCGAGAAGGGCTGTGCCTTGAGCGCGGCGAATGGCGCCAGTCGAGCAAAGGGGCTGCATAGGCCGGGTCTGGGTACGGTGCAGCATGGCGGTCTGACGCCCGTGGACGCGGTGGCCTTGCGGCCAAGGCCTTGCCGCGGGGCTCTCAGGACGGGAGACATGATGGAGATGGTTTCAAGAGCGAGAGAGACGGCCGCCTGTGCTCTGGTTAGCAAACAGCTGCATGAGGCGACAGGGCGCCGGCGCTCGTGGCAACACGTACACGGGCAGCGACAGGTGCGTGGAAGGCCATGTTGACAGAGAGCAGCGGCAAGGGCCGCAAGAGTGTGGTGGGACGGCCAGAGGAAGAAGAGACGCCAGCAACGCGTGGGGGCAGGCTGGATGCGTGCTGCGGCGAGACGGTGCAGGTGGTGGTGGTGAATCTGGCGATGGTGATGTCGACGGTTTCTAGAATCGGGCGGAACATGACCGACGCTCGCCCGGCCGTCGGGGCTGCGTCGCGCTTGACGCCTGTCACGTTACCTAGTGGCGCTGACCCAACTACATATGTAGAGTACACAGTAGTCTACTGCTCTACATGCGCCCGCACAGGATGCACTTTGAACATCAGCAATGGCAACATCCAGAGTGCATGGGAATTATCATATGGGTATCGAGCGTCTCGTTAAAACACGACACTACGACACTACGACACTACCCCACTGAATATATCGCCTGAGTCCCAAAGAACACTACAATCATCACGGCAGAGATCGTGGTTTCCTGCCTTTGTCATCGCTACTCGTGGCATGCACTTCTCCATGAAACCTCTTGAATCCCGGTAACGCGTGTCCTACCGCTTGACTCTCCCCATCCTTTGTCCCAAGTAGAATCGGAAACATCATCATGGCAAACCCCGTCCCCACCCCAAAGTATGCCAGCACGGCCATCTCTTTCAACATGCCATCCCCAGTCTGTAACTCCCTTCGATCTATCCACGCCCCGGCCATGTACGCCGCCATACCAGTAATGAAGTTTGAAACAGCAATACCAAGGTACTCATACGGACTCTCCAAGAGCGTCAAGGCAGCCAGTGAGCTCTGGTAGACAAGAGCATCATGCGCGTTCGTGTAGCGTATACCGTTGGAGAGCCAGGCCCGGAGAGCTGGTGCTTCCCCGACCACGCTGAGCTCGCGCTGTTGTATACAGATGAAGAACGTGGAAAAGATGGATAGCATCAAACAGACGGCGAAGGCGCCGCGCACTATGAAGTCTGTCGAAGTAACCATGGGGAGGCTCAGGGCTTGCAGGGCTACCGAGGCGAGGAGTGCGCCCTGTAGGGGCATGTGTTTAGTGTGCAGACTGCCCGGGTGATACAGGTGTTGTTGTTGAGAGAGCGTGTTACGTACCACCAAAGCGACAAGTCTGAATGACTCCAGTTTCGCGTCTCTCATCTTCAGCACATCGTCATCTGAGCCCGAGTTCAAAAGGTTCTCCAAACGCTCCAAATCCTCAATATCGAAAAGCAGCCAGAAGCGCCAGCAAAACGAAGGCCCGTATCGATGACGCGCATAAGTGTTTTGCGGCCATGTACGCAATAGTGTAAAGTTGTTAAAAACGTATCGAGGTAAGAGTAAAGTTCGAGCTCCCAATCTTGCAGGCGAGCCGAGGGCACTCAGGACCTCAGCGGCAACCATTGTGCAATCGTGTGCTCAAAAGCTTCATTGAGGTTCCGGAGATTCTTGCAGGCAGCACAAATTGTCTTGCCTGCTTTGGGAAGATCCGGTGGTGCCCCTGTTCGTAAAATCTCGCCCCCAACATTGCCTGTTCAAAGGCATCGACACCTTACCGTAGGTGGTATACATGGCGACAGGAACAATGGGTCTGCCAAACCGTCATGATGGACCGAGTGCAGTCTCAGCAACAATCATCGCCGATGGGTTGCTCAACGGTCGCCCAGTCTGTGATCTTTGAGCAGGCGCAAATGTCGGGAAGTCATAGAGGTACAGTGGAAGGAAGAGAGGTACGAAGAGGTCTGGCGCATCATCAGGCTTCGGAGATGGTGCGGAAGCCTCGGCCTAGCGGGGCATGTCGAGGCTACCGCTACCATGTCTTGGTATATGATTCGAGACCGCCCAGTCACGACAAGCAATACAGCAAGTGGATTCGCATCACGACGTTGCAGTGACAGCATGGCTTCTCCGAGATGGCACGAGTTGTACAAGTATGCTGCATGCGATGTATGTTCACAAATACAATGTCAAGCACACGAACGCTGATTGCGCGTAGCTGGCCGATGGACTACTCAAACTCCACGTCCCAGGCGCCGGCTTTCTTGCGAACATTAGTACGTCAAGACTCGGGTGCCATCACGCCTTGAGCGCTCTCTAATATACTGTCCAGAGCCTCTACAACAGGTGGCAGGCGTCTCCAACCTCGAGACCAAGAAGATGCTTGCGCCTGCATCCACCTTTCTAATGCTCCCCAAGGCCACAAAGTCATTTCCCAATGTGGCGCCAGCATCAGGAGAAGAGGTGCGCTCGAATCTAGCAGATGCAAGACCATATGCAGACTATACAGAAAAGGGTACAATCATAGTCATCAGCCAGCCCGCTGGACAGTCGTGCGCTGTCGTGGGAGGAATCATGGCAGCACGCATGAAGTACCTAGGCGCTGAAGGCCTGGTCGTTGATGGCAGAGTGAGAGACCTGGTTGCGCTGAAGGCAACACAAATGCCAATCTGGTCCAAGGGCACATCCGTTATTGGTGCAGGTGCGGAGACCAAGTTCCATGCTCGCAACGTGCCTGTAAGCATTGGCGAGACACTCGTAGAGGCCGGTGACATTGTGATGATCGACCCAGAGGAGAACGGGGTAGTTGCGGTGCCTCTGGGCAAAGTAGAAGAGCTGCTTGAACTGCTACCAAACCTGGTGGGCGCGGATGAAAAGGTGATTGCGGATGTGGAGCAGGGCGTGAGTGTGGCAGAGGCCTTTAGGCGGCATCGAGGTCAGGTGTGAAGGGGTATCATGTCTGCGTCTCATGCTGCAGCCATTTTGACACTGCTGAGTAGCTGTTCTTCAACGCTCCATAGTCTTAGGCCCCAATGTTGTCGAAATGCCGTTCAGACGTGATGATGACAGGGACCACTGAAATGCGAGCGATTTGGATGACACTAGCCATTTCTTGGCCCTCATTTTCGCGATCCCGGCTTGCGCCTTCCCAAGCTCCCGTCCACGAACAACTATCCACACCACCACCCGTCGCCCCATACCGCCCAATTGCCCCGGAGCACTCATAATGGGTTTCACCGACTTCTTCACCGACGCCTGGGAGACGTTCGCTCACCCCTCGCCCGATGCCGAGGCCCCAGTCCAGGGCGGCACCAGCACCAAGACGCCCGCATCCGGCACCGACGAGGAGTCGAGCGACGAGGCAGCCGTGAACAAGCAGGATCAGAAGAAGGGCGGAGAGTCCCAGGAACAGGGCCACAAGCCCAGCGGCGATGATGGCGAGGATGACGAGGAGCCCGAAGAGGAGGAAGAGGAGGAGGCGGACCCAAAGGAGAAGCTCGAGAAGGGTGAGTCTTGCTGGAAAACCCCCGGTCAATGGGCCTGGGTGATACAGGGCTGATGGAGTGTCTGAGCCTCATGCTATGGTTGTTGGAGCATAGTCGACCCCTCTCACAACATCTCTCAACCCCAGCATGGGACCAGCAAAATCATCAAAGAGGGAGAGCCTGGCTAACGCTCCATTACAGAATGCGCCGAGTCCAAGGAGTGTCACGCTCCCAAGCACCACTACGACGAGTGCGTTGAGCGCGTAACAGGCCAGATCGAGAAGGACGGCAAGGCCAGCGAGGACTGTGTTGAGGAATGTGTGTAACACCCAATTCCTCAATTGATTTGTTTGATGCTGACAGTCACAAGTTTTCCATCTCGCTCACTGCGCAACCCAATGCGCCGCCCCCAAGCTCTTCGCTCAGCTCAAGTAAACGCCCTCATACGACCAATCGGGTCCATCATCTTCACCGTCAACACCAATGAGTCAAAAGGCGGGAGGTTGCTTTGGATCAGGGAAACAACAAAGACACGTCATGAATGACTGTAAATATGAGACTCATGTTTAGAATATCATTGTACTATTTCCCACTGCCAAATCATCATGTTACTGACATGATACCCCATGTTCTCAAATGATCAAATGATCATTGGCTGTGTGATCCGAGACTTACGTTAGGGAACCCTCATCTTCATCAGAATCAAGCTCCCCTAAGAGTCATTGCTCATGACCGCCAGCGGTCTCGTCAATAACCCCATCTCCATCCCTATGTTCATCAAGCTTTAGTCTTCCCTCTCCTTGCGCAAGGCCAAGCCTCCTCACCCCCAGCATCAAGGGCAGTGGCAAGATCACGAGGCCTACAACAGCCTGGAATACCAAAGCGTTGTACATATTCCCCGGCGGTCTTGCGCCACCTCCGCTTCCCCGTCCACTCTCACTGACCATCTCAAGATCTACCGGCCTTCCGTCCTTCATCTCATTCATAACAACAATGAAGATAGCGCCAAATAGTTGACCCCCAACCCAACAAATCGTCGAGCTAACCTCCGGGCTCGCAGGAAACGTAATCTCGACCAAATACTCCAACGCCACAGGAAGAAGACTGAAGGAGCTCGCGCCCAGCACCGCGCTGATGAAGTACGGTGCGACGAGTGTGCGTGTTTGCGGTGCCCATATCATAGCCAAGTAACTTAACGCAATAAATGGGCAAAGAAGCTTGATGCCCAAAAGATACGCATGCGTCCGATCCAGAATGGGCGAAGTAACTGCCGCCGTCACAAGACCTACCACAATCAACACAGCACCGCAGATACCCGCTTCGTCTTCTGAGAATCCATAGGGATATAGTATTTGGTTGAGAAGACTGGAGAAGGCATTGAAGCAACCGGTGTATGTACTGAATGCTAGAAAGATGATGTAAAAGGATGGAGAGCGGATCATGATGTTCAGAGATTTGGCGATGGGAGTCTTGGAGAGGCCGGACGAGGAGGTGGGTGGTGTTGGAGGAGCGGCAGGGATGAAGACGGAGGGTATACATGCGATAGTTGCGATTATGGAAACGATGAGTACAACTTGGGGGATTGAGCCAAGGAAGGGGTTTATAAGTTGGGCGAGCTATTCGGAACGTCAGTCTTGAATGTTTGGCGGGAGGATGGAGAGGGAAAGGAGCGTACAGCGCCGCCAAAGGGATTTGCTAACGTCGCCAATGCCGTGGCCCCCACTCGTCCACGCTCTGTAAACCACATATCGCTATATCTCGTCGGAGCGGCGAGCACAAATGGCTGAGCCAACCCGGTTAGGATCTGTCCGAACATGACGACCCCGAAGATGCCGCCATTGGTCTTGGTACCAGCGTATCGAATCCAATTGCCAAGTAGGAGGAGGACGGAAGCTGCGACGATGCTGTTCTTGGGCCCGCGATGCAACACGTATATGGTAAGAGGGCACGCGACTACAAAAGCAAAGAGGAACCCGGTTGACAACCAGTTTATCGCCGTCTCTGTGGTGCGGAAATACGTTGCTGCGGTTGTAGATACAGGCCCGAATGTCAACCACTGTAGCTCGTGTCAGTCGCTGTTCGTCTGTCGTAGCATCGGACGCAATGTAAGCACCCCGGGGAAATGATCAGTGGCAACACGTACATCCCAACTGACGACGATATTCAACAGCACCAGTTGTGCCAGACCAAACCACCGTCTCTTGTACACTTTGAAATGCACATGACTATAAGTCTTTTTATTGCGGCCTAGACGTCTTCGGATGCCGCCTTCTTGGTCGTGTGCTGCGACTTGGGCAGCTGCTTGTTCATTGCCCGACCTCGAAGGTCCTGTATACATGATTTCCTCATCAATACGCGCTGCATGCTTCAGCATGCCATCGTTACTTCGCGTATGCGTAATGTCGTCCATTTTGACCCACGAGCCACTCTGTTTCATTCCAAATCGTTTGAGTGGACGCCGCGTTCGATGGATATTCCCTGCTTTTGCGCGTGTTCAAGTAGCCCAGCAGAGCACCACGGGTAACAAATTGGCAGTAGGATAGGAAGGAAGAAGTGAGGTAAAGATAGGTCGTTGTGCTTATCACCACGCCTCGTGCACATGTGACATTGTTGTTGGAGCGCAGCTGGATTAACCGACCAAGGCTCACATGTCGCCCGGCGCATCCCGCCTTTTGGGAAAGGGTCGGGCGGACTGGTCCCCTGATCTAGCACTAGCGGGCTGGTACCACCTGCAGAGTGAACCACCCTGGCTTTACCCTTTAGTGATTGCTCGTCCATAGTGGGTGGTGATACGTGGAAGGTGTCGTCGTGCGGGGTCGGTTTGAGTAGGAGACTGGGTGAGGAGGACGGGTCGGGGTGGGTGGTCGCGTATGATTTGACCTTGTCATGGTCACCAGAGGGTCAAAACCATCCACTTGCATGCATGGCTACGACATCTCCAGGGCTGGGCTGTGTGCAGCATGTGAGACCGCACTACATGGCCCAGTGGGAGCAGCTCAAAGGACAGGTGGATGTCTATGATGTGGTGCATCATGGCAAGGCTGTGTGGCTGGTGGTACCTGCGCGGGTTGTGGCGCACAAAGTGGGCCCGGTGGCAGGTGCCGTCGTGCGGGGACCTCAGCACTTTACTTTACCTGACAACGCGCTAGCGTTGACGCGTCGCGTCTCCAACATCCAACATCCCACATCCCACATCTCACATCCAACATCCCACATCTCACATCCAACATCCAACATCCGACGCCTGCGCTGAACAGGTGGCAATGCAAACACATACGCGCAGCACTCTACCATGACGCCAAGGACACGATCTGGCAATCAGGATGCCGACCCCAAAGTATACTCTTCCAAACATGTCCCTCACCAGCTGCACTTCCCGCACAAGCGGAAGACAGTGCACCGGCCATCGTCGCCTGTGCGAGGAGACTCCGGCAAGCGGCAGATGGTCTTCGTGCCAGAGAAGATGAAGCCCAGGCCTGCACACGCTGTCAGGGACTCGGACGAAGAAACGGACCACGAGCAAGTAGAAACCAAAGGCCCTACAGCCAATGAGCAAAATACGTATGGGCAGACCTCAAGGAGTCATGCGAGAAAAGGCAAGAAACGCGGCCGACTTACTCGCCTCGAAGTAGGCAGCGACGAGGAAAAGCCGCCTCCGTCAACAGCCAAACGTCAACGTGCTGCTGCAGCGACCCCGAATCCCGAACGTACCCTGAGAAGGCAGTCAACCATGACTCAATTGGTAGACGGCCGGAGACCCCTCTCAGACGCTGAGGAACCAGGCTTCAAGCCGGTAAAACGGGACTCACGGACGAGCTGGGGCGGAAAAGGGCATTGTCGGGGCAGAGACAAACAGCAGCGGACGTTGACGCAAATGATACCCGGTATGCGGCCTCTTGAGATCATGTCGGATGAGGATATCGAGGGTGCACTGAGCGATGTAGAGGCACAAGATAGTGATAGCCAGGCCTACGATCTTGCAGTAGCGCAACGACTGGCTGTACAGCGGCACCTGCAGGACGTCCGTCCCGACGTTAGTATTGAGCGTGAGCCTGGGTATGCGCCGCAGTCCATTCCGGATCTTGGGGACGGTGGCCTCGAAGGCTCTGAAGTTGTTGTGCACTCTGTCGATGATGCTGCCGACGACCATGCTGGGCATGGAAGCTATCGTCCAACGCAGTATATTGACGCTCCGAGTTCGAGACTAAGAGGCACAGCACGGCCAAGTCCAGACATGGAATCTGCTGGTATGACTTCAAGCGTCGCTTCTACGCCTATGGCTCGTAGATTGCAGAAGCCAAGGTTCAGCTTACTGAACACGCCTGAGAGAAGGCGCATTCGTGAAATCCCATCCTCGCAGTCACCTACCGAATCCCCGCTCTCTGCCCAAGTTTCGCCGCAGAAGTTGTCACGACCACCCTTGCACGAGAGTTCAGGTAACTCGGGACGTGCACTAGCGACGCCTTCCAATCGCAAGCGAGTAGCCTTCAAAGAGTCATATGCACCGCCTGCCCTGAAGAAGTTTGAGAGCACGATTCAAGATTCCGAGGACGAAGATGATGGGATCGAAGAGAACATGTTTGCACCGATCATCCCGAGAAGGCGTACTGGACTATCTCCAGAACTGGGTGATCTACATGCAATCGGGAGGTCAATCAGAAACACCGCGGGAGCGCAAGCTCCCAATATGCGAGAGCTTCCCTTAGACCACGGTAACGACGCAGCGACACTTCCATTGCCCACGCCACAGTCACAACCTAACGAGGAAGACATCGATACGCCTGCGGTGACGAGCATAGAGGCACCCATTCCCAATTCTACAGAGTGTCTTCGTTCAACGCCGCCTTCCAACGAGACAGTGTATCAGGAGACATTCCCTTCGACACCAATGGTGATACAGAACGAATCGTCAGACGAAGAACTGGACGAGGGCCTCACTCCACTGCATCAGAGCAGCCAGCACGTCCTTGAACCTGACTCCTTGGACATTCAGCATACAGCTGATCTTGACGGCGAGCCCATACAAGTTCCGCGTTCCCCATCAGCACAGCGTGACACCCAGCAGTCCCATTCAAGTAAGGCAGAGCAACAGCTTCAGAGCGAATGGTTCTCGTACTCGCAGTACGTCAACACTCAGCCACCTACATCCTCAAGCATGTTTGTAGTACACGATCCATCGAGCTATGGTGTGACCCAATCGCTTCAGCGTGATACCGCACCACAGACACATTCGACGGCACATCCTCCCAGCCAGGCGACGACTCTCGATGAAGTCACACAAAGGACCCCGAGGACGAGCAGGACGCAACGAGCGATGAGCGCGAACATGACTCCTCGGAGAATTGCTAGCTCGCAGCCTGTGGTTTCACCCAGTAAACCACCACCGTTGTTTATTCCGAGCAGTTTTCCCAGCCCAGCCAAAGCAGCAATGCAGGAATGGAGTAGTCCGGTGTATGGACGGACACAGGATGCTCTCCGGTCAAGTCAATTTGGAATGAGTTTGGATGATTTCAGCATCCCTCCGCCGCCACCTGTGGAGGACGATTGGGGAATTGAAGAAGGACGTCATACAAGCAACGGGAGCCGACATTAACGCGCATTGAAGAGGGAAGTGTTGCGTTGAATTCTCGACATCATCGTTGCTTGACGGTATGTAATCATAGTGTAGAAGCATGGCCGGTTGGCAGTCGTGTTAGTCTGCACGTTGCAGTTGAATCAGAACGTCGCTGTACGACGGGTGAATGATGAATACCACAGGCAGCCAGACTTGGAGTCTGAAGTCGACTTCAAGTCCGGCTGCAAAGCCTGTGTGACCCAATCTCTATAGCGACATGACGTGCAGGAGAAGCAAGAGTGAAGAGGAAGTGAGAAAAACTGGGCGGGTCGTGGAGTAATTTTGCATCTTCGCTAAAGCAGCTGATTAAGCGGGAGCCACCTGCTAACGTTACCCCAATCAGAAGACCATAGCTCCTCCATCAACAATGACATCTGTCCCGTTGATGTAACGCCCTGCATTGCTGCACAATGTGATCAGGGGCCCCGTCAACTCCCATGGGTGCCCCATCCTGCCCATTGGGTTCCTCGAGTTCCATGAAGCGCGCGCACGCTTCAAGCCATCGCCGTCATTCAGAATCGTATCCATGTACCCAGGACTCAGGCAGTTAACACGAATGCCATAGCTACTCCACTCGGCCGCCAGGCTCTTCGCAAGCGATAGCAGTGCCGTCTTGGAGGAGTTGTATGCTGCCTGTGGTTGAGGGTAATTTGTGTGGTGCGCGGATATGGAAGCCGTGAAGACGATGCTTCCACCCGTACCTTGTTGCCGTAGCTGTCGCGCGACAGCTTGCGCGCAGAGGAATGAGCCGGTCAAGTTGATGTCGTGTGTCCGACGCCACTCATCTGCCCTCATCTCAATGGCGTGTGTGCAGCCAACTACGCCTGCAAAACAGCACAGCATGTCTACGCTTCCCAGCACCTTGACTGTACTCTCGACCGCCGATGCGATCTGACTCTCGTCGCGTACGTCGACTGCCTCCGTTATGATTCGTCGGTCTGGGAATTTCGCGTGAAGGAGTTTAACACTCTCAAAGGCTTGGTCGGGATTCATGTCCCATAGCGCGAGCCCCGAGGCACCATGTTCGAGGAGCGCTTTGGCGGCTTCGAGAGCGAGAGTACCTGCTCCACCGGTGACTTTGTGTGCATGTCAGCCTCAGAGTGCTTCAATAGATAACAGAGGGCGGTGGAAAGGGTGTGTGTATACCCTATGGAGGCTTTCACGTACTGATCGCGTTGCCCCTGATCTGAAATCTATACTGCGCTCTTTGCGCCACAGACAAGTCATCTGAAGGTGGTTGAGGCGCGGTTAGGGGATTCTCTGCGGTCGACAATGTCAATTCCGGCAGCTGCCGATTGACGAGTGCTGCGCGGTCTTCGGCATTTTCAGGCATATTAGGTGTCGATTGTGGAACTGTTGTCGTATAGTTGAGAGTCAATCAGGGGTTTAGAGCAATTTGCAATAGGCATTGGGATCCTTCAAATAATTTACTTCGGACGACAGCAGTCCGCTGCAATAAGCCTCGGTGGAGCTGCGGCTCTCGTCTGACGTCGGCTGAGCTGCCCCGCCCCCACTACTTTCACCTATTTGCCTTTCACAGGGAAGGTTTGCCGAGCGAGTTACCCGCACATGATGATCGCCTTTCTCGTGTGTGTAATATTCCTGCTAAACAATAGGTACATTTCTTGTAAAAGTATGGATTTGAAACTGAACCCTCTTAGCGGTTGACATCACTAGTAGCGAATATCTGCAAATACCATATGCACATGTTCCCATGTACGCATCGTACCGGCGGGTCAACGGCGTATCTTATAGATCTTGTACACTGAACCGTGAAGAAAGTGTTTCCATACATATTTGTAACACTACGTTGCTTCGACTACCAGATTGGATGTCAAGGCCTTGAAGCAATCTCGTCATCTTTGTCACCACTATGTACACGGATCAGGTGCAGGCCATGGAGCAACGTTGCATATCGTCTCAATTGCTTCTCCGAGATAAGATAGTGTATGCTGCACAGGTGTGTAACTCGGTGCGGGTGAAGATTGGCCTTTTGGCCCCAATCAGTTCCTTCGTCAATGCCGTGAGCAATCGCAGTAGAAGGTTTGCGTGGGTGTATCGAGCTCTCCTTTCACGAAGAGCAGCTCGCCACTTGCGAACTGCACCGGGGATTCAACCACCGACGAATCTTTACCTCTTCTCTTGATGGACTTCTGCCATTCATAATCAACCATGGCCGACACTTTTTCTTCGACCTCAGACGTGGAAATGTTTCCCTTAGACCCGATACGGACGGCTCGATGAACCACACCCTGAGGGAGGGCATCGAACTTCTTATGGTCTCGGCAATACCGATCATTATCACATAGAATTCAGTGCTTGCGGTCTTGGAACAGATGGTGTGGGTAGTACTGAGTTTGAAACTAGTGAAAATGAGGAGGGGAGAAGGGCGCCAAGGGAAGACCGAGCAGTTCATTTGTGATGGTGCTGCTGCTTCTATTGAAAGATCTCGATTCATGGTTTGTTGAAGGATCGGCGGACAATGATACAAGTGTGATGAAATTTTGTGAGACCACTTCGTTTGATGGTGCGTGATGCTGTACTAAATTGTGCTCACGCCTTGATTGCGTGCCGAGTTGCTCGTAACTGAATCTTGGAACTCGTCATGATTGCCACCGTCGCTGGGCTGCAAACATTCTTGAGTTCTTTCAGACCACCCCACCCTCACGCCAAAGTATCACTCTCCTCGTGAGCCAACAGTCCCACACTTTCCCGTCTACTATGAGCTACTCTTCTCCAAAAAGGCCTCCCGTCCCTTCGTCCTCTCCACTCCTCCACCCTCCTTGCACCCTTGAATCCCCAATGCCACAGCAAACCCGCCACAAAACCCACAGCATCATTCTTGAACGTCAACAACGCGACAACAGTGACCAGCATAACCATCCACCTCTCCTTTCTCGTCCTCTCATCCAGCTCCTTGACCCGTTTCCCATCCCACCCCATATCCCCATCTAAAACGCGGAGATCACGTGCATCAGTGTTGACGCTCTCGCCTACTTTTGCGAGCTCAACGCCTGCAGCTATGACGAGTGTGCCGAGCAGGGAGTGTGGGATGTGGCGCAGCACATCCACGATGCTGTCTGATTTCCAGAATGCGAGCACGCCGAGGAGAAGCTTTGCGGAGCCGAGGAAGATGATGCTGGAGCCGCTGCGTGCCCCAAATCGGAACTGTCCTGCTAAACCACCGGAGCCGTGACAGGCGGGCATAGCACCGAACCAGCAGCCGAGTATGTTAATGACTGCTACTGATATGCCGAGTTGGGTGACAGTTGGTGCGGTGGGGTAAGGGGGTGAGGGCAGGAGATCAGATGACAGCGCTGATGCGGCGATGACTGAGTTGAGGAGGGTGAGGGGCAATTGGCCGAGGGAGGCGGTGGTTGTTGAGGTCCAGAAGTCATGTAAAGAAGGGATGACGACTGGGATGGACGGCATGAGAGTGGGTTCATGGGCGGTGTCTCGTGGTATGAGGGTCGAAAGTAGGATGCCGATCGAGAAGACGACTAGAGCATATGGTATTCGCGGGTACATGAACGTGACCAAGAGCAAGACAATGGCTGCAAGGACCCATAGCAAGTTATCACCCCACCACGGTCCCGTCCATGTCAATGGCGTCAGCATTCCCGAGCCTGCGCTCAGACACAAGGACAGTCCCGCACCGACCTGTATGCCCTTCACAACGGGGACAGGCGTTACGCGATTCGCCCAGTTGATCAACCCGGTAATGCTCAACACCCCAACTAAACCCGCTACAACAAGCCCGGCAGCAGCATTCTCTTCCAAGGTAAATCTTCGAGCTATTGCTACCGCCGCGACAGCCTTCATGGGCTGGACGGGCAATGGAAGGCCGAACGCGATGCCCGTAAACACATTGGCCGCCCCGGTGAAGAGGAGAGTCGAGGGCAACGAAATGGAGTTTGTGATGACCAGAGCGGTCATAAGTGGGAGCAATGTCCCAAGATCACCCAGAGAGCCGGATAGCTCAGCGAGAGGTTGCGACTTGATGGTTTCGGCATTGTGATGCAAGTTTTGGCGGATTCGAGGTATAGGGTTCTCGAGCAGTGGCATGACGGCGGCGGACAGGCGGAACAAGAAGACAGGACCGGGCGAGCCAGAACCGGTAACCAGAAGAGATAGTATCGAGGGACTGCACAGGACAAAAGGCAGTCTAATGTATGCTCACGGAGGTTCACACTCAGCCACGAAGCCAGCCGCCAATCGCGGAACCATGCAGCCAGCACACGACGGCAGCACCCGGGGACATGTATACCGGTACCCTGAGTGGCTGGCTTGCAGCCAAGTCCATGGCCGTCCACGTGGAAACAACGTCACGGGGCCACGAGCTCGTGCGCGCAAGCCCACACCGCCCACACCATCACGGCTGTGATAGGCATGGGCGTCTGCGGGCGTCGGTGGGCGTGCGGCCTAGCGCTGCCAGGGGATGGGTGGACGTGGTGGAGCCTTGCAGAGTGCGATAGGGCAACGGCCGTGAGTTAGGCGATAAAGAGCACCTGCCATCGATGCAAGCTGGAGGCGACTCGTTGGGGTTGTGCGTCTATCGGCCCACATGCTCGTCTTGCCATTCAGACGTGTGCTCGACCATCATCTTGCCTTGTTCTACGACGTGGGCGCATGTGCTAGCTAGTCAAGGAGTCAGATTTCTATTCGCTATCCGAGTAAATACGCATTCTTTCATCTGATCTTGCGCCATGTTCGAGAATATACCGTGCACAAAGAAACGTGTCATCCCATCATCAATTCATTCAACCCTCCCCCTCCAAAAGCAAACTTCCCACGTCGCCAATCACCCCTGGAACTACAAGAACTGAATGCCACAAGGGAGGGCCGGTTGGTAAGAATGTCTCGAGGAGCCAGCGTGTACACCAGCCTCGCCGACCCCAATGGTTCAAAATCAATAAGTATTCGCCGAATATGGTATTGGTATAGCCCAATCGCCGCAACATGTTTGTGAGGCTAGAAAAGTGGGCACCATATGAAGCGTTTTGCGCCTTTTGCAACGCCGTGCCCATGCCATGTGAACCCAAATGCAGCGTATATCAGAATCATCGTTGGCAGAATAGCTCAATCTCGCCCAGGCCGCCGCCGGGGTTGAGATCGCGCTGCTGCTCCTTCCAGTTTTCGAAAGCTTCCTGTACGTCGTCGTCGCATTGGATGCTGACATACGTTCCCTCGCTGTCAAGGTACTTCAGCTTCACTTGCCCAGAGCCTAGTGATACAGACGTGGACCGTTGAAGTTTGGCATCGATCCGGTCTTTTAACGACTGAAAGCTGATGTTGGTGCTGACGACCAACACCATGGAACTTCCTGCTGACGGACAGTGCACTTTGACTTTTAATTGGGCTGGAATATTCGATTCTTGGGAGAGCGGTGGTGACATGTTTCTTGACTCCATTGATGCTGGCGTCAGCGTGCCTTGACTTCTCTCGAACGACGAGGCAGGTGTCATAGTGCGGGTCATGGGTGTATGGCTAGGATCACGACGTGGAGCACCGCCATAATACTCATTGTTGGCATTTGCTAATTCGGCCGCAGTGCGTTGTTGGATCAAGCGATCTCGCTGGATCGCTGGCGATTGAGTTGCGGATCGTGGTGGCGGTACCCCTTGGGGTGAATTGCTGTTACTACGATTGACAATGGCAGCATTGTAAGCATAATGTGTCGGAAACGGAGGCACCTCTGGCACCGGCGGTTGCTGTCCGCTTGATGATTTACGGCCTTGTAGGTTGGAATTGATGTCGGGGCTACTAGCCGCTCGTAACCGACCGTTGGACGTTAGAGTCGAGTTTGCTGGAAGTGAGGGCCGTTGCATAGCTCGCCCTTGAGGGTATTGACCAGATTCGCCACGGGACATGTGACCTCGAGTCTGGGCTGGGGCAGTGTACCGATTGTTCTCTTCATGAGAGTAATTGTTGGGTGGGTTTTGGCGGGGAAAGGGGAAAGTGCCAGCCGATTGTGAACTTGTCCGCGCACTAGAATGCACTGACATGGGCGTTTCAACGGTGGGAGAGAAGTAAGATTCTTGACCGGCGGCATTCTGTATTTGTTGAGTGCGTAAAGTCAAAGGTGGCTGGCCGCCCATGGGGAAGCGGGTAGGAGGTTCGCCTACCGGTGGACCACTTTCACCAGTTGTGGATCGAGAGCGTATGGATGCGCTTGAACTATTTTGCCGATTGCCATAATTGTCCCGCGGATAACCGTTGGACATGGGATCGATGTCCTCATCAATATCGTCTTCGTCGTCCTCCTGGTAAGGGTTCTCCAGAACCTGGTCGCGCATATATGCAAATTGAGTATCGGATGGTTTGGAGGCGGTGGTACTGGCACTCGAGCGGGCTTGATCTTTCCATACGCGTCGTTGAGTGTCAACTTGTGTGGCCCACTTCTTCATGGTTTCCTCGGAATTGAAGCGAATGATGAAGTTCTCGATTCCTGGATCTCCTTTCCAGAATATTTGGCATGTATAAGACCCTGCAAGCTAGTGAGTGAATGTCCCGAGGCTGCCCCTGCGAAGAAGGCGTACGTACCTGGCTTTTGTAACGATATAGTCTCCGTAACGTTCTGCATAAATATACGACCCTTAAGCTGCAACTTTGGCTTTCCGTCTTTGGTGACTAGTGATCTTGTCGACATTTTATTCTTTGGCTTGTTGACATTGATCTCCTTGCAACAAAGGAGGATCATTTCGAAGAGGTAGATTTTGTACTTGAGGATTGTTAGTACAGGCAAGCATGGACGTGTGCTGGCTTGTGTTATGTCCTTGTGACCACTGGGGTTGCCAGATTGCGTTGAGAGCACTTACTTCTCGCTCCTCGTTCTTGGACGTCATGCTCTCGCCTTTCAGTACTGTATGATGGCCGTGCAAGAGCAGTTCTCCAAAGCCCTCGATTCGATGGCCTTTCCAATCTTCTACTAGTGTCTTGAGCTGTTCGACAGCCTCCACACGTTCTTCGCGGGCAATAGCGTCATTTGTGCCTGCGAGTACTGAAGAAGCAGCCTCGATTCCCTTGGAAATGTCTTCTCTTCTCTGCTCGTCAAGGTCGCCTTTATCTCGAAGTTGCTGGAGCAGCAGAGGGTACTTGGTCAAGCGCTGGAACGGCTTCAGTAAAAAGGACGTCAGGAGAGTTGGTGATTCGACCATCTGACGCATCTCCGGTGGACCCCCCGTCTCCTTTAGTTTGTCAAACTCGCGCATGGCAATCTGCTCGCACTTTTTCTGGTTTGCAATGTACGGCTCATACACTTTGAAGGCATCCTTGTAAAGCACGAACAGGTTTCCCCAATTCTGCTCATCGGGTGACTGGGCGTTGGTCTGCTCGACGCGGATCAGGAAGCGGCGCTGGAAGTCGAGGAGGGCGTTGAGGTTGAGGAAGATATCATGGACCTGGTCACCGCTGATGACGCCCTTTTCTTCGACGAGCTTCTTGAATTCCTGCAGCAGCTCGAGGTGCTGGACGTAGGTGCGTTCGGTCTTGACGAGCTCGTCGATGATGTGTTCGCGCTGGGTGCGCTTCGTCTGGGGACCGCCGGTGGGGTCAGAGGTGTCGGCGGCGCCCGCAATCTTGCCCTGGGCGACGAGCTCGTCGAGCACGCGGTTCACAACGTTGATGACCTTGACGAAGCCCGTGGTGTCGTCGCCGTAGAGGTCGCCCAGGATGAAACAGCTCTCCTGAGGGATGTGCAGCTCGGCGACGCAGCTAGCCATGAACTTGTACGTGGCCATCTTCTCGTTCTTCTTGAGACTCTTCTCGTCGGTCTTGCTGCTGGGCACGTTGAGCAGGGTGGCGGGCCCCAGGGCGTTGTACAGCTCCATGAGCGGATAGCCGCGGCGGAAGGTGCGCCAGAGCAGGGTGACGGGGTCTGCGTCGTCGTCGGCCTTGTTCTCCTCCTCGGCCATCCAGCGGTCGAAGCCCGGAATGGCGCGCAGGCGCAGCTGCAGCGTCAGGCAGCGCTGGAACAGCGACGTGTCCTTGTCGGCGCGCTTGTTGAGGACATTGTCGCTGGCCTCGACAGGCCCGCCGTTGACGGGGGTGCCGGGCGGGAAGGGGGCATGGGCAAAGAGGGTCGAGGCGGTGGTGGCCTGGGAGCTCTGGGTGTCGCGCAGGGTGCTGTGGGAGAAGGTCGAGTACTGGCTCTGGAAGCTCTGGTGGGACATGAGGCCTGGAGCCCCGGCGCTGGACGTCATACGGGTGTGTGAGGACGCAGACGCAGGCGACGGCGACGGCGACGGCGAGGGTGACGAGGTCGAGGTATGGGCGCGCGCCAGGCCCGAGTGGAAGACTAGCCCTCCCTCCATGGCGGGCCACTCATCTCCGTTGGCCGCAGTCTGGGAACGGGCACGCGCGCTAGCGACCAGCGAGCCAGCGAGCCAGCCAGGGTGTGGCGGTCGGCGGACGACGCAGGGCAGGGCAGGGCAGCCTCTGACACTGGGGCCTGCACAATGGGCAGGGCAATGGGCGTTGGGTGGGTGCAAGTGGTGGTGCAGGAGATGGGATGTGGAGATGCGGCGGGTGAGGGCAGTCTATGCAGAGTACATGTATGTAGAGTACAGTACGCTCGCAAAGTAGGGCGACGACGCCAGTCGACGATGCGCGCAGATGAGGTTGCACAGCACACAGCACCACAGCGGCTCCAGGACCACTGGACACTGGGGCTGGGCGGACTCCAGTTGACCTCCAGGGCGTTGGCCATCACGTGTTGTGCGTGCAGCCTCCTCCAGGGCTTCAGGGCTGCTGCAGGCGGGTCTTGCACCTGCACCTGCACTTGCACCTGCACCCTCAGACGCCCAATAGAAGGCCCAAATCTGGCGGGCTGCTCTGCTGCTGCTCGACCAAGACCAGCACCAGAGCCCAACCCCTCTCCCACTCCCCTCCCCCCCCTTGACCCCATGAGTCGCTGCCCTTTGTCACAGTTCGCGCGGCTGTTTGACATTTGGGGGGGGGGATGCTCCCTCTCGCCGAGTAGATACCGTACCGACAGGCTCGGCGCGTCCTCGTCCCACCAGGCCCCCTAACCATGCCATGATCAGAAGCCCACACAGGGGTCCCACGCTTGCACCGGAGCATTTCCTCCACCTCGCCCTGCTGGGCCTAGTCGCGCTCCATCATGCACTGTACATACAGCATGTCCTGTGTACACATGATACTGTTACCTTGTCTTCGTACTTACGGCAGCCTGAGCACGACCTTCTACACTGGGTACAGGGCTCAAGAAAGCTAACAAGACCATGGTCCCAATCTATATACACTGCTGTTATCGCACCTGTTGCAGCAGTAAAAGGCCGTATTGGACTCGTGTGCTACAACAGGAGACCAGACTGCCCCCATGGCAGCTACCAGCTACCCCTTCTCTGTTCCAAACCCCCCCACGCGTGAGCCTGTAAACAACTCTGCTGCTGCTGCCGCCGCCGTCGTGAAGAGAGAGAGAGAGCGCGGGTAGCGACATGGAACATCGGGCGCGGGTTCGCGGCGCGCACGGACACTTGCAAGCGACAACAACCACTTTCTCGAGGCGGCGCGAGTGGGAGCGTACTGCAACACTGAAGACTTCAGACGACTTGCGCACACACACACACATACATATATATATATATATATATCCGACCACCTACAGCCACATCCAACCGCTGGCTCACCACCAAACAACGCGACTCGTGCCACACTGCCCCCCTGCACGTGTGCAGCGCCACACAAGATCCCCAGGCAACACCGTCGCCGAGTGCCCTGCCAACCCACCCATGATCGCATAATCGACTGCACACGCTTGCCCTCACGCCACATACGGCGCCTCTCCCACACCTCAAACCTCACAAACCCACACGTTGCGCGATCGCGATCATGGCAGGCTCCGTCGAAAACCCACCTGCGCAGTTCCAAGGCCCCCCCTACATGCACCCCTTCCGCCCGGCATCCTCGATGAGTGTGAGCAGGTTCGACGAAGGTTATTCCGAGGATACCCGCAGTCAGAATGGCAGTGATATGCTTATGCGGAGCGACGTGCGGCTGAGTGATGGCGACATGGAGCCCGACTTGCCCTTCCACCTGCCCGACTGGGTCCTGGCTTTGAGTGAGAACGAGCGCAGTGGTGAGTGAGCGCACAGGAAGTCTTGTGACATCTCTACTGATGCAACAACCTCTAGAATTTGCCTACGCCATCCTGCGCTCTCTCAGGACTTCGTCGATAGCCGGAATAGTCGAGAAGCTGAATCCCCTCCTGCATTTGGATCCCGTACTACATCTTCCGCCCGAAATCACCTTTCAAATCCTCTCATACCTAAGCCCCGAGACGTTACTGCGTGCATCGACTCTCTCCCGAGCCTGGAGAAATCGCGTACTCGATAGCCCGTTATGGAAGCTGCTATTCCGACTGGAAGGCTGGAACTCCAACTTTCCCCAAGTGCGTGCTTACGAGGAAGGAGAGAGGCAGAAGCGCGTCGAGTTCAAGGAGAAGGAGCGTAAGACACGGCCTAGGGCTGCCGAAGACATGGACTACGACAAGCCATCCTCCAAGAAGCGCGTGCGCGAGCGCCAACTCTTCGGCGACGGCCCCACGTCGGAGAGCAGCATACTTAACACTTTGGAGCCGCTCTCCATTAGTGGTTCAGCAGGCTCCGCCTGGGGTGAACAGCATGGACCCGTCGAGGCAGATGATAGCCCTGCGATCAAGTCGGAGGACAAGATGGAAGATGTCTCTTTCCACGACACTTCATCGGTAGCTATGTCCCCAGACTTCACCCGGAGACCGACATCGGCTTTTGCCAGTCTCGCAGGCCCGCCTGTTCAACCCTCGCTACTGCTCCCAGGACCGGAGCCGAAGATAAACTGGCAGTTTCTCTACAAACACAAGAGGCGTTTGGAAGATAATTGGGACGCCGGACGCTTTTCAAATTTTCAGCTGCCACATCCAAATCACCCTGAAGAAGCCCATACAGAGTGTGTGTACACGATACAATACTCGGGGAAATACCTCGTCAGTGGCAGTCGAGACAAGACCATTCGCATCTGGAACCTCGACGACTTACGCCTCGTACACCCACCGCTCGTCGGACATACTGCCTCCGTCTTGTGTCTACAGTTCGATGAGCGACCCGGCCAGGACATTGTAGTCTCTGGTGGGAGTGACTGTAGGGTCATTCTCTGGCAGTTTTCTACGGGCCGTATTGTCAAAGAAATTGAGAAAGCCCATTCCGAATCAGTGTTGAATTTGAGGTTCGATGATCGCTTCCTGGTCACCTGTTCCAAAGACAAGACAATCAAGGTGTGGAATCGCAAGGAGATGTGGCCTACAGACGATACCTATCCCTCGTCCACTACCAAGTCGGGCGCTCGATTCCCCGCTTACATCATCAACATGCAAGGACAAGTCGAGAATCAACATTTGCACTTCAAGCCACTCCTTCCCTATAGTTTGATAATGACTCTGGAAGGCCACGGCGCAGCTGTCAACGCGATCCAAATCCTCGACGGACAAATCGTGTCTGCCTCAGGCGATAGGAGTGTCAAGGTCTGGGATGTCCGGACCGGAGCATGCACGCGAACATTCTCTGGCCATAGTAAAGGGATAGCTTGTGTCCAATTCGATGGTCGACGGATAGTAAGCGGTAGTTCGGACGAGACTGTACGCATCTTCGACCGCGCTACCGGTGCTGAGGTGGCGTGTCTGAATGGTCACACCAATCTTGTTCGAACTGTGCAAGCTCAGTTTGGAGATTTGCCCGGCAATGAAGAAGAGCTCGAAGCCGAGGCCAGGGCCGTCGATCGAAATTTCTTCACAGCGCAAAGTAGAGGCCTGGTCTCTTCAGAATTCTCTCGCTCACAACGGCGGGCCCGCAACGCCGGCTCCCGGGATCCGACGGCTATTTTTGCTTACGGAGCTAAACTTCCACCCGGTGGAGGAGGTAGCAAATGGGCTCGAATTGTGTCGGGCTCCTACGACGAAACAGTCATCATCTGGAAACGAGGACCTGACGGTGCGTGGGAAAAGTCGAAGACATTGTACCAGAACGATGCCGTTCGAGCTGCAGGTGGCCGTCCGCGACGGCCTGTCGTCCAGGCTGCAGCCAATGCCAATCCAGCCAACCAGGCAAACCACCCGGTGCCAATGGCACCAGCCCCTGGACAAAACAACTTCCAGGCGTTGGCTCAACAAGCACAGGCACAGGCCCAAGCAGCCCACAACCTAGCTCAACAGGCACAAGCCCTGCATGCGGCCTCTCAAGCGGTTCCAAGCACCGTTGCTCCCGCTATCACGAATGCTTCGACAGCCAGCGCAACAGCCCCAGTCGTTGCTACCGCCGCTATCCTTCCTCAAGCTACGGTTGCCGCAACGAATACGCAGCAAGCGGCTCCAGCTAACGCTGCACCACATCACCATCATCACCACCATCACCATCCGCCTCATCCGCTTGCACCGCCCATCAATACGCAAGGTACGAACAGTAGAGTATTCAAGCTGCAATTTGATGCTCGCCGCATCATTTGCTGTAGTCAAGATCCTACGATCGTCGGTTGGGATTTTGCGAATAACGACAAGGATATCATCACGGCCAGTCAGTTTTTCGGAGACTCATACTGAATGTCATGTACAGCTTTCCGACTTCGTCCATTCTCCTGAGAATTCGGCGTCTTGGAGTTGAGGACGCCTGCTGTTTTGGCGATGTGACTCCGCAAAAGGGGGGTTTCCAACTTGCTTTGTGTTGTGTTGATGACATTTGCCACATTCGCTGGTTTCTGGGCATGTCCTTAGTGTAGATTTACATTACTAGAGGTTTGGCGTTGAGCATTACTTTGCAGCGGAGGGTTACGACTTTCCTGGTCATGCATGGCGCAGACAGGGCACGCTTTTTCCCTCGGTCACGAGGAAAGCACTTGGGCGATATGTAAACTTTCAAGCGGTGGCTTTGCATGAGTAGCTGTCTATAGCAATGCTACGAGGTTACAAGAAAGTATTACTAGAAGTGCGCAGCGGACTTGACCTTGTGGCTACGGCGGGAGTCCCCCTGGTGGCCACTTGACTTTGTGACATGGCCCTCTCTGTGCTCAGGTGCTGATCCTAGACAAAAGACCAAACCTGCTGTATTACGTCCTGAGCCGTATGTAGGGCAGCGCACGTGGTATGAGGGGGTATGAGGGGGTATGTTTGTGTTGGTAGCTCGAACCAGGGGGATATTTGCTCATATACACGCTGATTGCTACTGCAAGACCCGTTCGTCACCACGCTGCAGGTTTAGAGTCGAACGCATGCTCGTCAGCGCCAATGCAAGTCTGTGTTCCAAAATGATACTTGCAGGGTACTGTGGAGACGTGCCAAATAACGCCCGGAGTAGAGTATGCGACCGGGACAACAGCTCGCAGAATGGGTGCATGGGAATATGCGTTATTGCTCGAGACTGAAAGGGGAGTCTGCACCTGTGCTTGCAGTGGGTCTATTGGACCGTGTCGACTTTGTTTTCAATGGTGGATTTGGAGAGTCATAGGCTTGGCTTGAGTGATCGGTTGTGTGTGCCATTGCTGCGGCGCAGGTGTTGTGTGTGATTGGTCGCAGTGTGCTGACATGCGTCTGGAGGCCTGAGAGTACAGACTGCGTAGGAATGCGAGGGTGCCATTCGGCACGAGGAAACGTAGCGGCACAGGGCGTAACAATATGTCATGCTGGCAGGTGACTGCTCATGGGTGAACAGAGGATTTTATCCGCATCTCACGCCATTCCAGTAGGACGGAGCGGACAAGGTGTTGGTACGCAGCGCGCAGTTGGCGCTACAGCGGAGGACGATTATCTATACGGGTGATAGTTGGAGGTATCTGTCTATGCACAGTACATGCAGCAGAAGAGTGCTCGGTCGTCGGGACATGATGATCCGCCATGCCACAAGGTGATTGGCGGCCGTTGTCAAGAGGCGCGAAAGAGAAAACGTCGTCGCAAAGGCACAGGCGCACAGGGGAGCCGGGGAGCCGGAAGCATATGAAGAGCTGGCCGAGGCGGCGTAGGGCTGATATGGAGAGCGCTTGAAAGGGTGCTCGGATCTTGCACCTTCCGTTTTCCGCGCTAGAATCGATAACAAGCACGCGAGCGGGTTGCTGGCGCAATACAGAGGCCAGCAATGGCAAACCAACATTTGGCGAGCCGGCAGCGGGGCAAGCCATCGCATCGTGGCGAGGTCCACCCTTGACCCTGAATGTGCGCGTTTTCGTCCGGCAGAAGCTACAGTACCACCGTGCTCTAGAGTAGAGAGCGCGCAGAAGGGCGGGGTTTGCAAAGGATTGAGGACGGCTAGGGCAGCTTTGGACGGGATGGATTGGCTGCAGGTGTGCAAGACGTGCGGTGGGTGACTGCATGTGTCTTTGACGTGCGAGTGCGATTGTCCTGGCACTACGTAGAGTAGAGTAGAGTAGAGTAGAGTACCCTGTGCTAGATAGAGTACAGCCCTCGAGTCGAGTGCACACGGTAGAGTACACACCTGGGCAGTCCCACCGGGCGATGGCGCTAACCGTCTACGAGATTCCCGTGGCCGGGCAGTTGGATTCGACTTGCGTCACCGCACAAGAGCCGCACGACGCACGCTGAGCACGCTGGGCACGCTGGGCACGCAGCCGGGCACCGTGCCCAGGCACTGCACAGCAGACTCCTGGATGCACTTGCTGGCCCTGGCGTCGGCCGCGAGACACATCGGGGGCGAGGCACCACGGCGCTGCTGAGTCGGCTCGCAGCGACGGCGCGCCCATTGGCCGCCGTGGCCGCCAGGGGCGCTGGATGCCGTATACGCCGTATCCGAGCGGCGGGCCCTGGCCGCATCGGGCGCAGGCGAGCCGGGCGTGCAGGCCATCCGTCTCCGGTTCACCAGCCAAGCCGTCAGTCCGCCGCCCGCGCGACCAAATCCGCTGCTGGGGCGGCCTAGGCGACGCAGGCTGGCTGCCAGTGCCGTCGTCGACTTTATCTGCTCGTTCCCCTGCCCGCAGCCAGCTTTCCCCTCCCCCAAGTTCGCCCTCGTGTTGCCCGTGTGTACTGCCTCTGCATACTTGCCCTCCCCCATCGTCTCCACCCTTCGCTTGCGTGAACTGGGCCCGCACAGTAAGCACCGAGGCGTTCATCGCCCACCATGAATCCCGCCGGCACTTTGGCCGCCAACTACGACCGGGAAGCCGTGTCGGGCGGCGTCCCCTCCACCGACACACGAGGCCGGCCCGTAGACGTGCACCTGCACGACACTGAGAAGGTCCGCCCCGGGTCCGACTCGGATGCCTCCACCATAGCCGCAAACGGGGACGGCTCCACCAGGAGCAACGACCACCACCAACCAAAGGCCGCGTCCTACATCACCAACCAGCACACAGACGACGAGCTCGAAACCGCCAGGCGAGAGGACGAGGTGCACCGACTTGCGAGGCATTTAACCACCCAGAGTCAAGCTGCCACGTACAACCAGAACCCTTTCAACGCTGCACCAAACTCGGCCCTCGATCCCCATGGAGAGCACTTCAACGCCCGCGCCTGGACCAAGGCCATGCTCAATCTGCAACAGCAGGACGAGAATGCGCCTCCCATGCGCACCGCTGGCATTGCATTCCGCGAACTCAACGTGCATGGTTTTGGGGCCGATACCGATTACCAGAAGAGTGTGGGCAACGTCTGGCTAGAGGGCCCCGGCCTCATCCGCCAGTTCATGGGCAACAAAGGCCGCAAGATTGAGATTTTGCAACATCTCGATGGTCTGGTAGAGGCCGGCGAGATGTTGGTTGTGCTTGGACCTCCAGGCGCCGGTTGTTCCACTTTCCTCAAGACAATCACCGGAGAGACGCACGGTTTCACCATCGACCCAAACTCTCACATCAACTACCAGGGCGTCGACCCGAAATTGATGAACCAGAACTACCGCGGTGAAGCCATTTACACGGCCGAAGTCGACGTTCATTTCCCCATGATGACTGTCGGGGAGACCCTGTACTTTGCCGCCCAGGCTCGTCGTCCCCGCCACATCCCTGGTGGTGTCAGTGTTCAACAATACGCTGAGCATCAGCGCGATGTCATCATGGCTCTTTACGGAATCTCGCACACCATCAATACCCGCGTGGGCAACGACTTCCTCCGTGGTGTCTCTGGTGGAGAACGTAAGCGTGTTACCATTGCCGAAGCCTCCCTCAGCCGAGCGCCTCTGCAGGCTTGGGACAACTCCACCAGAGGTCTTGATTCTGCCAACGCCATCGAGTTTGTCAAGACCCTTCGCATGGAGACGGAAATCAATGGCACAACCGCTTGTGTCGCCATCTACCAAGCACCTCAGGCTGCCTACGATCTCTTCGACAAGGCCCTAGTGCTATACGAGGGTCGCCAGATCTTCTTTGGCAAGACGACGGAGGCGAGGCAGTACTTTGTCAACATGGGTTTCATTTGCCCAGATCGTCAGACTGACGCCGATTTCTTGACCTCTATGACGAGTGCATTGGAGCGTATCGTGCGCCCTGGTTGGGAAGATCGTGTTCCTCGCACCCCTGACGAGTTTGCCGAGAAATGGCAAAACTCGCCCGAGCGTGCGGCGTTGTTGCAACAGATTGAGGCTTATGAGCAAAAGTACCCCATTGGAGGGGAAGCTGCTCAGCTGTTCAAAGAGTCTCGCAAGCTGCAAAAGGCGAGGGGTCAACGCGAAAAGTCGCCCTTCACCCTCTCATACACTCAGCAAGTCAAGCTTTGCCTATGGCGAGGTTTCGTGCGCTTGAAGGCAGATCCCAGCATCACCCTCACCCAACTCATTGCCAATTCCATCATGGCTCTTATCATTTCTTCCGTCTTCTACAATCTCGCGCCGACCACGCAGAGCTTCTATTCTCGCTCTGCTCTGCTCTTTTTCGCCATTCTTATGAACGCCTTCGGTTCTGCTCTCGAAATTCTGACGCTATACGCCCAACGCCCCATCGTCGAGAAGCATGCCCGCTACGCACTCTATCACCCTTCTGCCGAGGCCTTTGCCAGTATGTTGACTGACATGCCGTACAAGATTGTCAACGCCATCACGTTCAATCTCGTGTTGTATTTCATGACCAACCTCCGACGCGAGCCTGGCAACTTCTTCTTCTTCCTTCTCATCTCCTTCACACTGACCTTGGTCATGTCCATGTTCTTCCGATCGATCGCCGCTGTATCTAGATCCCTCGTTCAGGCTCTAGCCCCCGCCGCTATCCTGATTCTAGGTCTCGTCATGTACACTGGTTTCACTATCCCTCCGACGTACATGTTGGGCTGGTCAAAGTGGATTCGTCACATCAACCCTGTCAGTTATGGATTCGAAGCCCTGATGGTCAACGAGTTTCACAACAGACGGTTCGAGTGCAACCAGTACGTGCCATCTGGTGCTGGCTATGAGAACGCTGCCGGTCTAGAGCGCGCCTGTTCGGCTGTCGGTTCAGTCCCTGGACAGAATTACGTCGAAGGTACTGCCTACATTGGTTCATCTTTCAACTACAAGGCTTCGCACAAGTGGCGCAATTTTGGCATCATGTGGGCCTTCATGTTCGCCCTCATGTTCGTCTACCTGGCCGCTACAGAGTACATAACGGCGAAGAAGTCCAAGGGTGAAGTTCTGGTCTTCCGTCGTGGTCACAAGCTAGCTGCCCCGAAGAGCAAGTCTACCGAGGATCTTGAATCTGCTGTCCCTGGCCGCAACGTTGCTGTTCAAAATGACAGCTCCGACAACATTGCCATCATCGAACGTCAAACCGCCATCTTCCAGTGGAGGAACGTCTGCTACGACATCAAAATCAAGAAAGAGGATCGCCGCATTCTTGACCATGTCGACGGATGGGTCAAGCCTGGTACTTTGACTGCACTCATGGGTGTATCTGGTGCGGGTAAGACAACATTGCTAGATGTCTTGGCTACTCGCACAACGATGGGTGTTATTTCTGGCGACATGTTGGTTGATGGCAAGCCCCGCGACGAGTCTTTCCAACGTAAAACTGGTGAGTGCAATCTCTACTCACTCTACAAATACCGAACTAGGCTAATTTGACCATTTCCCAGGTTACGCACAACAACAAGATCTCCATCTGTCGACTTCCACCGTCCGTGAAGCCCTCACTTTCTCAGCGCTCCTCCGTCAGCCTGCCCACGTCTCTCGTCAAGAGAAGGTTGAATATGTCGACGAGGTCATCAAGCTCCTGGACATGTCTGAGTATGCTGACGCTGTCGTCGGTGTGCCTGGCGAGGGTCTCAACGTCGAGCAACGCAAGCGTCTCACCATTGGTGTAGAGCTCGCTGCTAAGCCTGCCCTTCTGCTCTTCTTGGACGAACCTACCTCCGGTCTCGATTCGCAAACATCATGGGCTATCCTTGATCTTCTTGACAAACTAAAGAACAACGGCCAGGCCATTCTCTGTACCATCCATCAGCCCAGTGCCATGTTGTTCCAGCGCTTCGATCGTCTGCTCTTCCTCGCTCGCGGTGGACGTACTGTGTACTATGGCGATGTTGGCCAAAACTCGGAGATTCTTGTCAACTACTTCGTTCGCAACGGTGGCCATTCTTGCCCTCCTGATGCTAATCCGGCTGAGTGGATGTTGGAAGTCATTGGCGCTGCCCCTGGAACCCACACCGATATTGACTGGCATCAGGTCTGGCGCAACTCGCCTGAGTATGCCGAGGTTCAGCGTCATCTTGACGAACTGCAATCCGAGCGTTCCCAAACCGAGGCCCTTCAACGCACCATGTCCGCCCAGAAGCGAGAGGACAAGGCTGCTTACCGCGAGTTTGCCGCGCCCTTTGTCACTCAGCTCCGTGAGACCACCCTGCGTGTCTTCCAGCAATACTGGCGCACACCGTCCTACATTTACTCAAAGACCTTTCTCTGCGTCATGTCTGCCTTGTTTATTGGTTTCTCGCTCTACCAAATGCCAAACACTCAGACCGGTCTCCAAAACCAGATGTTCGCCATCTTCATGCTGCTCACCATCTTTGGTCAATTGGTCCAGCAAATCATGCCTCATTTCGTCACCCAGCGTGCGCTCTACGAGGTGCGCGAGCGACCAAGCAAGGCCTACTCGTGGAAGGCCTTTATGATCTCCAACATTGTCGTCGAACTTCCGTGGAACTCGCTCATGGCTGTGCTAATCTTCTTTTGCTGGTACTACCCCATCGGCTTGTACCGCAACGCTGAGCCCACCGACTCTGTGACGCTTCGCGGTTTCATGCTTTTCCTCTTCGTATGGATGTTCATGCTCTTCACCTCGACCTTCACCCACATGGTCATCGCCGGTCTTGATTCCGCGGAAACTGGTGGCAACATCGCAAATTTGATGTTTTCGCTCTGCCTAATCTTCTGTGGTGTGCTCGCCCAACCCTCGCAGTTCCCCGGCTTCTGGATCTTCATGTACCGTGTCTCACCTTTTACCTACCTCGTATCGGCCATGTTGTCAGTTGGCCTCGCCAACAGCAGCGTCCAGTGTGCCGACAACGAATACATTCTTTTCGAGCCCTCGCAAGGTCAAACCTGCGGGCAATACATCTCCGACTACAAGGACCGCATGGGTGGATACATGAGCAATCCCAACGACACCAGCGACTGCAGGTTCTGCTCCATTGAAAGCACGAATGACTTCCTTGCCAGTATCTCTTCCAACTACGGCGATGCATGGCGCAACTTTGGTATACTGTGGGTCTACATCATCTTCAACATAGCTGTGGCACTTGCGCTGTACTGGCTCGTCCGCATGCCCAAGACCAAGAAGGAGAAGAAGGGTGAGGCCAAGGCCCCGGTCTCTCCAGAGCCTATACACTCGCAATCTTCCCACGATGCCAGCCAGCGTGGCGATAAGGAGGAGATCGAGCCGTCGAGGTATGCCTCCATCACTGGTACCCAGACCCCACCTCGGCAAGAAATTTCGGAGAAGGCATAAACACCCTCCAATGTTGTATCAAAGCAGTCTAATCTTGTGCGCGCTTTTTTTTGTGCGCTGCGGCGACTCCCTCGGGTGTGAAGCGCATTCCTTTTTTTTTCTTGCATAACCACATGCTTGCTTGTTAGAAATAGACACCATCTCCCCGCTCAAGCGCTGAGCATCATGCACTTCGCAAGCGACGTTCTTCCATTTGTAGATTTAGTATCTAATCATCCATTGAAAACCTCAATGCTACTCTTTCGCTTCTCTCGTCATTCACGCTCAATCGACGTGTTTGTTTGTTGATGATGTGTTTATTCTCCTTCACCAGCCATTTGTTCCTCGTCCCACCCGCATCACATTGTTGCGGCCTCAGTAAGTGCCTGCCAATTCCCCGTCCATCCTACACGGAAGCTCCCAAACGGGAGCCGTAAAACAGCTCTGCCTGTGGTCGCAACACTGGATGGAGTTATGCTTTGCGTCTGAGAGGCGCCGTGTAAGATGCCAATCATGTGTTGTCAATTAAAGCATCTACCCTTCTCCCTTGAAACTTTCGAATGGCATAGTCCCTGATGAGTTATAGTCTAAAATATGACAAGAGCCACACATTTGCCATGACTGCACATTGTCAATGGCGGTTAAAGGGCTAGTGAAACGCGCCCCTAGGGCAACCCTATGGGCGATAATACACTGAGGACATTCTACCTATTACAGAAGAAAGTAGTTGCATACGTAGTACACAAGGACGTTGAGCTTGGAACTTGGGTTAGGAAGAGGGGGTCCGTGTGGGTTCGATGTATACAACATGACACTACGGGTTGAGGCGGGCAATGCGAAGGACGCTTAATGTCATCCACCTTGCTCTCTGCCCTCTATGATTGTATTGTAGTAAGTGGGAATTGTAGATACTACACGTTGATACCTGCCAAGAATACGAGCCCTGTGTCTGTTATCGAGACGAACAAAGAGACCTGAATGTGAAGTGTTCAAGAGGTAAAGAGATTTCTTCGGTCTAGAAATATACTTTCGCTACACCCTCCTGGTAGGTATCCATAAACTGAGCTAGTCACTGCAAAGTACTCTCGATATGTGTTATTTCTACACGAGGAATGGGTTTCTCTACAAGGGCGGACTGGCCATTGTTCCACCGCCAAATCTTCAATGATCAACATGGACCTCGTCAATTTTGCTTCCAACTTCTATTGAGTATAGAACACAAATGATAATATAGTTCTCAGCGAGCAGTAGCTGACTGCAAGTATCGAACGAAAGCAATCGTTGCATTGAATGAACAAGTTTTGCCAGCATGCGCTAAATACATGTCTGTAACTTCCATGTCCTAGGTTCACAAACACCCCCAACACTTACATATTCATACGTGGTTATATAACAGCTGCCAATGTCCAGAGTAGAGAGGGCTGGTGTTGATGAGAGGATATTGGGTGTAATAGACCGTTGTGCCTGCAGTCATCCGAATCAGTGTGTCATCATAACACTGCTAGCCAAGATTTGATCTACCCACGATTTTAGCACGCAGTTGGCTCTCTAATCACAATATAGGGGCCAGCAGGCCCTTTCGTGATCTGTTTATAGCTCCTTTGAGTGCTTATGTCTACCTTAGTATGTTATAATAAGCTATAGACATTGCGGTAGCTTTTAAGTGGAGTAATTATCACACCGTCTGGTGCGAGATCCATGTTCATATTATCAGGTAACTAGTGAGTTTTTTACAACATATGGTATTGTTTACTTGAGATTGGTACAACATGACTGTTCAATTTCGCAAAAGACCATGGTGGGCTGGACGGGACACATGCAATTACACTAATACCCAGCTATGGACTAATTGTATTTACATCGCATTGGTCGCTGAATGATTTTAACACCGATGATATCGCGGATGTGTTCAGCCTGGCTGCTAAAGCATGCAGTATTAAGTCGATACTGGCAAAGCATCAACATGTAATTTGGATGTGTGAGCCTCGACTGTTTGGATCAGAATTGGCTGAGAACAGGTTGATAGTTGCCGTAGCACCAGTGAGGCTCTCCGATCTTCTGACTGATCATATCAACTTTGTGAAATACTGGTCACCCTTGACCGAGCGATACTATCGCGCCATCTTGGGTGCGAACTCGTCATGCACGGTAGGGACACTGATCATGACCGAGTCTGGCAGTATGCTCCTTCCTCCTCTGAGAGGATTGCTGTAACAGGGGCGAAGTATTAGAAAACTCGTATATAAATACAAAAATTTGTGACGTGCGATGAGACGCTTCAGTGTTTTCTAGTCGGATTTGAGCGTAATTTGGGACTCGGTAGAGTTTGAGATGTATGGTGATGCATTCGCAGCACGTGGCGTTAATGTCTCATCTGTAGCTGTTTCCCGGCCCACAACCAGTAATGCTCACTAGCACTACTCTAGCATCGTCCGCTTCGACATCTCCATGATGTCTTAGGCCAAACTCACAAATGTCACAGTTTCCGTAGCCAGTCCATGGTAAAATCATTCAAATTACTACTTAGTGTTCACTCGCGCAGTAGCAATTTGAGAGCAGCCTGGCCGCATTATTCAATATCTCTAACCATGTGGCTTTGATTCTTGATTCATAAGTCGTAAACGTGGTGTCGTTAATGGCCGTGTAGCCGTTCTTCGTGATCTTTCTTTTTTGGTCGTTCGTTCGTCGTTGGAGATCGTCATGGAAATAGAGGAGTTGCAAGTTGATAAGGATTCTTGAAAAAGACGTCTCTCCTTGCTAGAGAAAATCGCTAAAACGCCGAAAGACCGTCGCTATGCAACCATTGGGGACGGTGATGGCGGAAAAAGGCAACGAGAGTCGTGCAGGAAGTATGAAGTATGAAGCATCAGTACATAAGCCCATATAGGAAAACGGAGACAGTTATTGCCACTCCGTTGGAAAAACACCTTCATGGTTTCGGTCCGTAATTTAATTGTGGGTTGGATCTTGTTCAGTTGTCGCGAGAATGCAGGTCATAAAATCGTTGGCGGCGTTGGGGTCCTTGCTCACGTGTCTCTGTGTCGAAACTTCCAGGGCCATCAAATACAGATGGGTGGAGTTCCAGGAACGGCACATTGTTTAATCCATGTATCCAGCTTCCCGGAGGCAATTGCTGCACCTTTCATACGCACGAACCACTCCACGGCCACAACAACAGTTGCAAGTTGACGTTACTGAGACCTTGCTGGGTCGGCGTCCTACCGTGCCTGTAGCATCAAGCCCATAGTCAGAGTTCCTCGGACTGGTGTCGCCGCTCGAGGTGCTTGCACTGTCATAGTCGTTGGACGAGCCCGTATTGCGACGGCCACTGCCAATTGGCGTTGGCAGGCCCTGAGCGCCCTGTCCAGGACGCTGTGCAGGAAACATTCCGTCATTGACCGAAAAGTTGCGGCAGATCATGTAGGCTCGAGTTGCTGCAGCGTTCTTTGCCAGTACTTCGCTTTCGTAGTCGACGTCTGTGGAGTATTCTCGGTTGTTGACCCTTACAGTGGAGCCGTAGCCGTAGCGTGTGCGGTAGGTTTGGAAGAGAGGAGCCGGCCAGTTCCGTCTTGCGCAGAGGCCTACATTGTATTGTTAATGTGTAAGGCCGGGCAAGAGGGTGTGGCTACGCATACCTGACAGGTATTGGATATAGAACATGAAGGGCGTTTTGACAAAGACTATGTGTCTTGCAAGGCTATAGGCGGCGTGGCTTGATGTATAGCGGACGATTTTGTGTGCAGTAATGAAAACCAATGTGAAGAGAGTGACAGAGACGTATGGCGGATGAAGCAGTGTGCGCAAGTACCGGTGATTGAGCGAAATTAGGTTTGGCCGTAGCAGCTAATGTTGAATGTCTTAGCAGGCACTTTTCTGGGGACGACTAGATTAGAGGAGAGAGCGAGGAGCAACAGAAGAAAAGAGACACAGAGCCGTGGATGTGGAAAGACCAAGGCGGGAAGGTGGCTTGCAGTTGATGAAGCAGGGATGAACGTGAGCATCTGGATCCCACAGTGGGAGGGTATAATATATTGCAGCAGCGGAGCGCCTATCCAAGCGCGCGCAATGGACAGGCCAGTAAGATACGGGGGTAATTGAACATCTGGAATTGCGGGTCTTGTTGCGGCTCTCTTCGAGGACCCATTAGACGATGCGTTGGCGACCAACGGTCCCAGAATTTTAGTTAGCATGAGTTTGAAAGCTCAAAGGTACAGCTTCCACCGGCTGGCTCTCGCCACCAGACTGCCGCAGTAGCGCGTGCAACGGCTGACGATTCCGGTCAATTGACTACAGTACAGTACAATGCGTTTGTCGAGGCTGGCCGTGTCGATCGTCGGTGCTCATACCGCATAGACAAGTTGCTGCCAGTCGCCCTGGGTGCTTACGATGCCGTTCGTCTAAACTCGATGCATGTTCAGGACGACTAGTGGACTAGGCAAAGTGGGTAAAGCAGATAGTTACGTCAGGGCCTGCCTGCTGCAGCCGTTGACATGGCCTCAGGTGTCTTGGCAGAGACATTGACAATGAACCCAGGTACCCGAAGCAGGGCGGATGGGGAGATGCGACGTACAATCGAGGCGCGGCTGTCGCGACTGAGGGGTGGTTGGGGGCAACATGTCGATTGCCAGACGGTGCAAGCATGGTGACCCAGGCAGCATGGCGACCCAGGCAGCATGGCGTCACAACAGGAATAGCAGGGCACTATCGGCGGCCAGGAGGCAAATAAGACGAAGTGCTTGCATCGTCGGAGGGGTTCAGAGAGAGGGCTGGGGTGGGCGGTGCGACCAGAGAGCGTCAAGCGTGTGCCAACACATCGTACATATGCAACGCACGGTCCGCCTGAGGGCTTGCAACTCGGGCCATCAGTGCAGTGCAGGACTGGACATGCATCTGCAGCCGGATGGGGGAAGGGACCAACGGCTGCTACTGCGAGGCATTCTCGAAGGCCCAGGTCATGGCCGTGGGCGGTCGGTGGTGGACTCGTTGGAAGCGTGCGTGCCCAGGTGGTTGCAACTTGCGAATATTGGGAAGAGAGAGAGAGAGAGAGAGAGGGACACAGAGAGAGAGATGCGAAGATCCATGGTTGCAACTGGCAACTGGCAACACTGCTGCCGCCAATTGCCCGAACCGCCCCCGGGCAGGCAGGGTCTGAGTGACAGAGTCCATGTCTGTCGAGCGCCAATGTGCGTATCGCCGAGCAAGAGCGAGAGGAGGCGTGAGGTGACGGACCGCAGCATGCACTTCATACAGACTACCTCGTGTACTATAGCATGATGCGGTACTGGCCTCGGTCTGGCGCCGGTCCATGGCCTGGCTGGAGCAAAGACCGCACATTGCGCATCGGCGTGGCGGACAGAACCACGCAAGCTGCCGACCGTGTGCAGCGATCGACCCGAGCTGCGAGTGACGGCTGGTGAGGCTGCAGTCTGAAGCGCACCGTGCTATGGTGCGGTACATGTAGAGTACAGTGCGGCATGTACCTAGCAGGAGGTAGAACGAGCTGCGAGGCGCGCTCTGTTACACGCCCTGGACAACTGGCCAGCTCACCGCCTTTCTCCTCCCCACCCCAACCTCAACTCGACAGCTTGCGAGCGGGTACATGGCCATGGCCCCTCGTCTGTCATCTGAGGCACGGGTCGAAGCTGTCCTGTGCGGTGCGCACCCATGGTGTGCTGCATGCTAAGAATACCAGTAGGCCCGGGGATCGTGAGCAGTTTGGTACCCACACGTTCGAGCATACCGGTATGGTACCGGTAGCAAAGTAAGCCGCGTTGGTCGCTTGTCGCCAAGTGAACCGTGACACCTCACGAAACACCACACCTGGGCATGTCCTTTGCACGTCACGCTCCGAACATCACCACACATCCAGGACAATGGCTGGATGCTTGACGGACGGCTTACTTGCGCCGTGGTTGAGACAAAGAGGAGCCGATGGCAGTTGAACCCTCCCAGCTGGCTCTCCTCACAAACTCCGAGCTCCACCACGGCATACTTTTGAACAGGCCCCCAACTCATTCTGCTGGAATTCATATGTAAAGCGCGTCTCTGATGTTTCAAATTGTCCCTACATGAGGCCAGTACAGCTTCTGCACGTCCATACTGTAACAAGAACAATACAGTCACCATGCCCAACATCGTCCGTCTCACCCTCTTCAAACTACCCGACGCTGCTGTGGTCCAAGAAGCAATTCAAAAGTACTCGACCTTGTCTCAAGACGCGCTCAAGGTACCTCCGCAATCCCTTCTCCATCACCCTCCCCAAATCAACCTTAACCACACAATCAGGACGGTAAGCCCTATGTCCAACTCTCCGCCGCCAACCGTGTCCACGACGACCCCCGCAGCCAAGGTTTCACCCTTCTAACCCGCACGGTATTCGAATCGAAAGAGGACATGGATTTTTATGACAATGAGGATGATGCGCACAAGGCCATCAAGGCGCTCATCAAGCCCAAAATTACCGAGATGCCCTTGGTCGTTTATTCAGACATGGTCTGAGCATGGGCGGATCGCCGAGGGCACGTAGGATTAGAATAGCGGCGCTGCGGTATGATCAAATCAAAGTTTACTGTGTTTTCGTCCTCACACTTTTGATGAAATGATGGAATCTACCATGGGCCTCTGGTAACAATGAGTGAATGCTTGTATACGTTTGCTAAAGCGCAAAGGGTATAGGTCGGGAGATTTGGCTCGCGTCAAAATTGGCTTGACCAAGCATCACATCAGACATAACAGCCTCTTTATGCTTCAAAAGCCTTCCTTGCCCTCAAAATACTTACGGCACTCGTACACCGCCATATAAGGAATAACGAAGATCGGGTGTACTGATCTTACAACATCGACGTCATCCCAGACATCATTGTCTCCATCGTACAGTCCCTCCGTCTTCCAGTGATAAGGTGCGCCCAGCGTTCCAATGCCCAGTCCTTTGTTGACGTTCTCATCATAAGCGTACTTGTGCTGAGCAGCGCTCAGTCCGGCCAGATTGTAGCAAGTGTGGTATGCATCCGAGTACTTCCCCGGCTTATCTTTTAGTCCACCCTTCTTTTCTTGACAGCACGCGAGAATATACCGCGCAAGTGCTGTTCGGCTCCATAGCCCCGTGGTCACTGCTGCTTCGACAATAGACCAACAACCACCTACCCAATGAGAATAGCAGCCGTCAACTAGTTTGTTCGTTCGACCGTTGTAGCCACCTTCCGGAGAGCATTGCCTCGACGAAAGCCAGTGGATCAGAAGTGGCAGGTTCAGATATTTCGGCAGAGTTTCGTCTGGTCTTCCAATGATTGCTAGGCAGCCAAGACCGCAAAAGGCATATGCACCGTGTGCTTCGTTTCCAGGTGCAGCAGAGATTCCACCGTCCCAAGATTGGCACTGTGATACCCAGTCTCCCAACCCGTCGGTAAAGTTGCTCAGTCCCTGTTTCCGTGCTGGGGACTCTGGCGGTAGATCAAGAGGAAGATTGAGGAGAGAGAGTATGACTACAGCACAGAAAGCACCTCGTATGTCTTCTTCGCCGCCTTCGGCCATGGTGAAACCTCCATCTGCTTGCTTCATGCGGCCGAGGAAGTGCCAGAGGGTTTTGCGATTGATCATATTGTATGCTTCTGCGCCACCGGCCATTGCGAGAGACAGTACTGAAGCATAGGTGCATGCTAGGTGGGGAAGTTGACCATAGCCTCCTCCGAATCCACCATTGTGATGCTGGGCTAAGGAGAAGGTGTGCGCAACTCTAGAGTAAGTCAATATGATACTACAAAATGACGCGGAAGTTCAATGATGCATCACTAACCGTGTTTGGTACTCGGAGATGTCCACACCCAGTACTGTCAAACCCTGCAGGCACCAATATAAGATCCACGGTCGTGACGCGTCCATCATAGCGAACTGGCCAGGATAATCTCCCAACATCTTTCTTAACATTGGGACATGCCGCTCTCGTTGCAACGCTGGGATGCCTTTGGTGTTGAGTGAAAAGTCATTTGGATTACCTTCGAGATAGGGCAGAATGACTTCGTACGTGTCATCCTGAGTAGCGGATGATTCTGTAACATATGCGTCTCTGATCGGTATCCTTACAGACTCGAGGTATGTAATGTTGGCCTGCTCTTCCATGGTAGCAGTGCCCATATCTTCGTACTCGTCGTCAGTGCTTGAAAGTTCTTCGACACGGTCGGCGGCGGAGATAATCTCTTCCAGGCGAGGCGAAGGCGCATCGGCAGAGAAGCGCAGGGGAAGAGCCATCTCCTGTAGTAGATACCATCCAATGGCCCAACGTGGTCAAACCCCAGACGGGCGATTGTGACAGGCTGCTGCCAACAATGGCGTCCTTGTTGGCTACTTCTTAGTATTGTTTCGCGTGGTACGCAAACGACGGCAGGATAAGCGTCGGGTCACCGCACAGTTCTTCAAAGTGCGACAGTCATTCAAGTGGCCGCTTCAAGGACTAGGTACCGCTTTGTAGCGAGCACCGTTCCGAAAGCAGTAGGCAGCTGAGGAACGTGGTGTGGAGAATTAGTTCGATTTTCTGCTTGGCGGGGTCGCGCCAATGACCAGCACCCGCCCGTCGCGTGGCTCACCAAGGTCTTGCAACCAAGCATCCTCATCGTCTCCCGCCATATACAAAAGTGATGATAACCTTCTACCGCTTCCCCTTTCAGATCAGTTAGATGGCTGCAATTCAATCCGAAGACCGTACCCCAGGCATGCCCGCCAGCTCCTCACCCACTGTCATGCCCGCCAGCTGCAAGGGCTTACTCTCCTGCAGTACAAAGAGCATCCGCGCCCACACATGCTCATTGTGGTTAATCCACTGATGCATGGTCCCCCTTTGAACAGCGACATCCCCCCTCTTCATCAGCCGTTTCTCCCCACTATCCAACAACAGCTCAACTTCGCCTTCGAGCACGCATCCATAGTCCAGACTCACTGTTCGATGCATAGTACATTTGGTGCCCGGAGGAATGTCAACGTGTCGAAGAACAGTGCCCCCGGAGACCATCAACCCTGGTGCGCTTTTGAGGTAATCTCCATAAACATCTAGGTCTCTGTCTTGGTTCATCTCGACGGGAAAGCCCTTTGTTGTATAGCTTAGGGCGAAGGCGAGTCCGTCGTCGTTTGGCTTCATTTTGCTCTCCTCGTCAAAGGCTTTGCTGAAGATTGCTTTGCCTTGGTCGTCATGGGTTGTGACATAGCGGTAGATCTTAGGAAGAGCTCCAACATGTGCCATGGCGCGTGCTAGTCGAGATGACTGTGTAGTAGGATCGAAATGTAGAAGGTCTGACGCGAGGGTAGACTGAGGTGAGATTGATCAAACGGCTGACGGGAGCACTTTGCGAGAGACCAGAGGTTGTAGACTGCCCCGCAAGGTGATATCCTACTCTTGTGACGCAAAGCACGGGAGATGAATGTGGAGCCGAAGTCCGGCAATGGGGAAAGTATAGCTTTCTCCACACTCCGGATCTGCGCAAGCAAATCAGCATCATGCCGGGTTGCAGCACTTGTAATTACGAGTGTGGCTGTTCAGGGACACTGCCCAGGTGGAAGCATCTTCTACAATGGCTGCACCACAGGATCAAGATGACAAAACAGTGCTATACCAGCTCGCTTACCCGAATGGCGTGCTGCACTCAGACCAAGCCATGCTACCTACCGTGTACAAGTGGGCAAGGATTGGTGATGATAGGATGAACAATGATAAGAGTCACGTGAGGCTCATGCATCTCCAGGGCTGGGGGTATGGGCACGTAGGCATAGAGTACATGGATCTGCCCGTAGACGGTGTTGGCCCCAGGGACAGCAGGCCAGCTGGTGGGGGAAGAGGTCCCTCCAGTGCACCGGTGCACAGGCCTCTGGACGACGCAAGGCAGAGCACGAGGTAACACATAGTGCAAACGGTGTTGCACAGAACGCGCTGCATGACATGTGTTGTGTTCCGAGTGTCTCTTTGTCGGGACAGGGCACGGCTGTGTGGTACGTAGAGAGAGTATGCGGCACGCTGACAGTAATGTTCACACCAGGGTTTGCGTTGCGTGCACAGTAGTGTGCAGAGGAAGTGGAAGCACTCCTATATATTTAGGTATAGATTGGCGAGTAGGGACTGAGTGAGGCGAGTAGCATGGCGGGACCAGCCCCTCGCGCAGGATAACGGGGGATCATCAGGATCAGGATTGGTGTGCCGAGCGATGAGCGACGATGGGGATGGCGACACCTGTGCATGCGGGGGCTTGATTGGGGGAGGAGGGGGGGGGCCCTCGAGGCGCGAGACAAGCGTGTCCCCTCGGCCTGCCAGGTGGTGAGAGCGGGGGGAGGGAGGATGTGCTGCGGGAAGAGGCCGCCCCGCTCAGCAGCATGCAGCATGCAGCGTCGTCTGAGAGCATCGAGTTGGTTGCCAGTGTCAGTGCCAGTGTCAGTGCCGATAGTAGTGTATTGAGGCGACGGCTGTTGGGGCGCATCGTGTCGAGGGCGTGGGCGTGGGCGTTGCGCTGCCCCGGCGGTCCCTCCAGCAGGCGCTACAGATGCGGCGCTACGCCCGGACGGGCCCAAGCGGCGGGCCTCGATTGGCAGTGTGGGGATGCGAGTTGCAGCGGCCTCACCGCTACTTTGGTGGGCTGGCGCGGAGTCTCTGCTGAGTCTGACCGCCTGCCTGTCCAGCCTCAGACTGGCTGACAGGAGCCATCCTCGACTCCCTCACCAATCCCTCCTCCATGCCCACCATGGAGAACCAGACGCTCGACTTTGACGGCTCGCTGTACGGCGTCGACGGGGCCTTTGACGCAAACTTCGACCCCAACCGCCAGTACAACACCTTCACCCCGACGTGGCCGCTGCTGTCGCCCTCGGCCATGCCCCAGCCCCAGCAGCACGCACAGCAGCCGCCGCCGCAAACGCAGCAGCAGCAGCATCACACACCACACCAGACGCCGCAGAGCCAGCACCACGGCCAGCAACAGCACCCGCACCAGCACCAGCACAGCAACCAGCACCACGATGGCTCGCACAGCAACCAGCAGCGCCGCTTCACCGCCGGCGCCCCGTCGACGCCCGCCCACGTCCCGCACCCAGGCAGTGCCGCCTCTATGGCCGCGCCCATGGGCCTGTCGTTCCCCGCGGCCATCCAGCCCATGAACCCGATGCTGGCCAACTGGATCAACATCAACACCAACACGGACAACGCCTTCCTCCAGGACCCGACCTACGGCTTCACCGAGTACGGCGCCGCCCTGCAGCAGTCGCCTGTCGAGTTCAACCTCAACGCCTCGGCCGCCATGATGACGACCATGTCCATGGCCCCGCTGAGCTTCATGCCCACGACGCTGCCCTTCCACATGAGCGACTTCCACACCGACTTCGCCGCCATGCCCCCAGGCCCTGACTTCACCGCCCCCACGGCCGCCAACAGCGTCTCGACGGGCGGCTCCCCCGGCGAGCAGTGGATGGAGATCCGCTCGCTCTCGAGCAGCGACAACGGCTGGGTCGACGTCGGCGTCAACCACCGCAGCTCCTACGACTTCTCCGACACGTCGGCCATTGTCTTCAACCCCGCCCAGTCGCTGCACATCCGCACCAACTCGGACTCGTCCACGTCGAATCACTCAGATGTCCCGCGCTCCGCCAACTCCATTGGCAGCTTCGAGGAGATCCAATACCCGCTCCACTCGCCCCAGTCTGAGACGGACAACACCCTCGAGCTCGTGTCGTCACACTACTCACACACCCACTCAGACAGCTGCCACCACACCCACGGCCTGCCCATGAGCGATCACGACTTCGCCAACTACATCTCCCCCAACCAGTCCGTCAGTCCGCCCATGGCCCGTGCCGAGCCCATTCAGATCAAGCAGTCGTCCTCGAGCACTGCTTCGCCTACGTCCTCGGCCGTGAGCTCGCCACCCGCTCGCCGCCGTAAGTCGCCTGTCGGTGCAAAGCCGGCCAAGACCATTGTCAAGAAGACGCCCGCTCACAGCACCAAGAAGGACGTGACCGGCGAGAAGCGCGTTGGAAGACGGCGTGGACCCCTTCGTCCCGACCAGCGTCAGCAGGCCCATGAGATCCGCAAGCTCCGTGCCTGCCTGCGATGCAAATTCCTCAAGAAAACGTGCGACAAGGGCGACCCATGTGCGGGTTGCCAGCCGTCCCACGCCCGCCTGTGGCAGGTCCCCTGCACACGCATCGACATCAAGGACATTGCCTACTTTATGAAGGACTGGAAGGCCGATTACGAGCGTCATGTCAGCCTTGGCTTCTCCATCGGAAACATCAAGGGCTTCGCTTCGCAGGAGCGCATGATCTACGTCACCCACGGCTACGGTCACTACCTGCCTATCATGGCCCGTGAGGTTTACGTTCGTGACGAAAAGTGCTTCGGCGTCGACTGGCACGAGACCCTCAACGGTCTCCACTTCGAGATCAACACAGCCAAGCTCTCGGCTGGCATGGAGGGCATCTCTCGCGCCATGCTCTCGGACTACCTTGACCGCCACATCGATGGTGGCTTTGAGCAGTTTGTCGATGAATACTTTGAGGGCACCTTCTTCGTCACAGAACTTTTAAAGACGGCCTACCGCTTCTATTGCCGGGAGAAGCTTCCCGTCATCCGCAAAGCCCTCAAGCTTGTCCTTGCCTACAATCTGACTCTTCATGTTACCATGGTCGAGGGCATCGGTGAGGAGGATAATACACCCGGCAAGGTCGAGGACCAGCAGTCCAAGTTTTGTGGTAAGACTGTGGCTCCCGTTATGATCAATTTTCAGGTCAAGTGTGCCCTCGCCGATATGTGGCGTGATCTGCAAAAGGACGTCCTCGAGGAGCTCTCCTCGTTATATCAGTCCGTCTACAGCGGTGACAAGCTAAAGAACTGGCCCACCATCTTCATGCTTGCTGCCATCCTCTTGGCCGTCTGGGAGCTGATCCAGTTCGACTGCAATTACCGCGTCCCAGACGTCGGTGCCGTCAACAAATTTTGCTCTGAAATGGAAGGTACACCAGTTGGTGTGATTGTCGGCTTGTTCTCGGCCATCTCACAGAAGCTTCCTGTCTTCACCGAATGGGATACCCGCAAGCACCATCTTTTGCTCAACTCCAACCCCGCAGTCTGCGATGCCATGACTGAGGTCCGCGCACACGTCACTAAATATGGTAAGTTTAATTCGTAAAGTGTGCACATAGTTTTGGTCTAACACCTACAGAAACGTACCTACGTTCAAGGAGTGATTGTAAGTTCGATCGTCAAGATTTTGACTCGTTGTCGAACAAGTTCCTCTCCAAGCTCGTCATCCGAGCCAACTAGAGACCGGAACCCAGAATGCATATGCACGGCTGAGCATACTAATTTTTACGCTGCTGGTCTCTCTGTTTCCCCTTTGACATTATCCTTCTCTCCAAACTGCCAGCATCAGCAAAAACTTGCACCAGCTTGCCCCGACACCTCCTACGACTACCGAATTCACGTGTCCAGTTCTTGCGCAATAACGGCTGACGACTGTCAAAAAAAAACGATGAACGACTTGCTTGCATTTTTTGCGATTTCCCCGACGACTATTATGTTATCATCTGGACGCCGCACGTTGGCCAACCTTCTGACTCGGTTCTCCGATCGTCATCCAACTATTCATACACTCCCTGACTGGGACGAAGACCGACCAGATTTTATTGTTTTCACCCTCCACCGATCTGATATGATTTTTATAAAAATGCTTTCTGCACGGCTGAAATGATGGCCACGATAGTCATGGCCACGACACAACGACTTGACATTTAGCAGAACAGAGCAGGGTTGAGATCCTGTTTGTTTGATTTTCATCTCACATATATTGTAAGGAGATTTCACATGAGATGGTAATTGGCATCATCTCGGTGATGGACCTCTTCCACGTTTCCTATATTTTCTTTGAATATTTTCTTATGATTGTGTTACTGGCATAGCGAGCGCGAGCGGATTTTCATGAGCCGCCGGGTCGGAGAGAGTTGCTGTTTATGGCACGTCTTTGTTTCTATTTACCTCCTGGGGCGATCTTTCAACCACCATCTATCACAACGAGGATGATTGTGTATCTATCAAACGGAAGCTTCTGTGAACAAGGCAAGGAAGGGGATGGGAATTCATATCATTGATTATCTTGAACAGTATTGTATCTTGCATTACCGATCTTGTGGTGGTTGTGGCAAGCTGACCATTTGATAAGAAGTGGCTGGGCTGACCACCAAATGCTGCGTGATTTGTAGCATTGCAACTGGAGGGTTGTCGTGTCAAAATGGTGTGTGCTGCATAGCTTGGTATCAAATTGATCTCACCGCTGCCCGTCTTGCACACCTCCAAGGTTACTGCACACACGAGTCAGCTACATGCACGATTACATGGTTTGAGTTGAACGGTTGAGAGAGAGACCCCCTCTTTTTGCAGTCCCTGAAGATGCAATTAGCCCACCGCCCATATGAAGTCTAAGTTTTGACCTGCGCAAGCCATCATGGCAACTGTTGTCGTTGAGAGTACTTGGAGACGTTAATACTACGCTCGCCGCTCACCGCGGTTCCGCCACCTCTTCTTCGGTCTCTGAGAACACCCGCCGCTACCACTACCTCCACCATGGCATCTTTGAAGTTTTCGTAGACGCTCATCTAGGCTCCCGCTTGACTCGCTGGGCTTTGCATTCGAGTAGCGAAGATCTACCGGGTAGTGCGAATCATTCGTAATCTTGTTAGACCAAATGATGGCCACTGGAGAGAGATAATCCAATGCGAGGCCGCAGCAATGGACGAATATGAAATTGCGTCGCGGTGTTTTCATGAGATAGCTATGGTTTGGTCACTGAAAACATGCAACCTGAGCAACACGTGCAACGATAGCCCGTTCCTAATGGCGTCATACAGATGGTCGTGTCTAGAACCCTTGCCTCTCCTTGGGCGCATACGCCTCCTCCAAGTACTTCGCGTCTTCGTCGCTAAGCTCAAAGTGTACATTCTGCACCGCCTCGTCGATGCGTTCCTTACTACTGATGCCGATGATTGGACATACACCCTTCTTTATGCACCAGCTCGTTGCGATGCAGGCCATGCTAACGTTGTGTTTCTTCGCGACTTCCTCCACTCTCTCAATGATTTTCTTGTCATTAGCAAACTCCCGTTGGTAGACCAACATGTCGACAAACTTGTCCGTCTCCGCGCGCTTGGAGGAGCGATCGCTCCACGGGCGGGTCAAGGCACCGCGAGCGATGGGTGACCATGGGATGAGGCCGACGCCGGTGTCTTTGCAGTATGGGATCTGCGTGCTGTCAGTGAAAAATTCAAGTTCTTGGACGGCCTAATTGAAGAGTCCCCACCATTTCACGCTCTTCCTCACGGTAGATAAGATTGTAGTAGTTCTGCATTGACACAAACTTGTGCCAGCCATTCTTCTCCGCAATATTCTGCAGCGTTTGAAATTCCCACGCTGCCATGGAGCTCGCGCCAATGTACCGCACCCACCCCTTTTCGATAACATCGTTGAGCGCCTTCATGATTTCCTCGCGCGGTGTGTCGCGGTCCAGGCGGTGGATTTGCAAAACATCAATGTACGTGCCTAGTCTCTCTACACTCTTCTCCACAGCATCGAAAATGTGTTTGCGGGATAGGCCAACCGAGTTCACCATTTCGCCGTCGTTGGTGGATGAGTTCGCGATGGGGCGGCCAGGATTTGCTTCGTCAACGCCAAAGTAACACTTTGAGAGAAGCACAATCTTGTTGCGGGGAATGTTGAATTGCTTGAGGGCTTTGCCGATGATTCTTTCCGAGGCGCCGTGGGAGTAAATGTCCGCCTAGAAGATTGAATTGTCAGGTCCGCCTGCCACACCTGCAAGACGGCGTCTACCTACTGTGTCCCAGGTGTTGATGCCGCACTTGTATGCGTGTTCAAGGAGGGGGAGACTCTCGGCCTCGTTCAGGACCCATGGCTGCCACTCGGAGGAGCCGTAGCTCATCGCTCCCAAGATGATTTTGGAGACCTTGAGTCCAGATCTGCCTAAGCTGTACGTCTGGTTAGCCATTCCTATTATGTGTGACTCTCGAAAACCGCTGGCTCAGTAAGCACTCGACACGGGAATCATGTACTTGACATATTGCATCCTCTTTTCAGCCATTGCTAGTATCGGAATTGGTGCAGGTCAAAACGCGAGTCTCTTTTTCGTACTGCAAGTGTATATACGCGTCGGGTCGTGGGACGGTGGCTCCAGTAGGTAGAGTCAAGAAGGCGATGCCATAGAGTAGATAGGGCCTTTTCAGTAGAGCACAACCTCGGGTTTTGGAGGGAAACACCGTTAAACTCCGCAATGATGGACTGCTTCAGTTGGAGCTTGGCCACGCATGGTAGCGCAGGCGTCACATCTGGGTAGCGAGAGGTGGGGTTTCGGACATAAGTCACGGCTGTTTGTGGGGCGAAGACCCAGTTATCACTGCTTAGCCTGAGGACAACGCGGCACCGGGGCTGTGACGATGAGCCATCACGGTCTTCATTAACCTGTTCAATCTGCATGTCAAAGTCGTCCTAAAACGCTTCATCACGTCAGCAGCAAGCATAACAAGGGTGAATGGTGGTTGGATTAATGGAGTATCAGCCCGTAGGCGACTACTCGTTTGCATTGTTCGTTTTAGCTTCTAGTAGCCATGCCAACTATGAATGGGCCTTGTCTTCAAAGAGGCCGCAACCCACAGGCCGCAGTCACACAAGGAACGCCATGCCCATGAAATCATCAACCGCCGATGGGTGCGCCTACTGTCCACCGCGCAGGCGCAGCACCAAGTGCAACGTGGACTCCTTCTGAATGTTGTAGTCAGAGAGAGTCCGACCGTCCTCCAATTGCTTTCCAGCGAAGATGAGACGCTGCTGGTCCGGAGGAATACCCTCCTTATCTTGGATCTTTGACTTGACGTTGTCGATTGTGTCGCTTGATTCAACCTCCAATGTGATGGTCTTGCCAGTCAATGTCTTGACGAAGATCTGCATACCACCGCGCAGGCGCAGGACAAGGTGGAGAGTAGACTCCTTCTGAATGTTGTAGTCGGAGAGAGTGCGGCCATCCTCGAGCTGCTTTCCAGCGAAGATGAGACGCTGCTGGTCTGGTGGGATGCCTTCCTTGTCCTGAATCTTCGACTTGACGTTGTCGATGGTGTCCGACGACTCCACCTCGAGCGTGATGGTCTTGCCCGTAAGAGTCTTGACGAAGATCTGCATGCCTCCACGAAGGCGGAGGACAAGGTGCAGGGTGGATTCCTTCTGGATGTTGTAGTCGGACAAGGTGCGGCCGTCCTCAAGCTGCTTGCCGGCGAAGATCAAGCGCTGCTGGTCTGGTGGGATGCCCTCCTTGTCCTGAATCTTCGACTTGACGTTGTCGATGGTGTCCGACGACTCCACCTCGAGCGTGATGGTCTTGCCGGTGACTTCCAAGCTGTTAGCGCGCGTCGCAGGCGTGCGAGGCCAGAGGTGGCGGCGGGTACTCACGGGTCTTGACGAAGATCTGCATGGTTGCGTGTGTTGGGGTGTGTCTGATGGCTGTGCTGTGTGGTGGTTGGGGTGTGCGAGCAGCGTGTGGTTTACGTGCAGTGCGAGCGGTGTGGAGAAGAGAAGGCGTGGTTGGGAGGCGGTGGGAGCGTCTTTATATGGGCGCGAGGCAATCAGGTGGCAGTGCTCTCACCCACCGGCGGTGACTAATCGGGCGTGAAGGCGCCCGTGCCCGTGCTGAACAGGAACGTTCCGGGTGCTTCGAAAGCAGCAAGCTGCGCCTTCACGTCACGCGCCTGCTCCCGCTGCGCCACCTGGGAAGGGCTCAACACAACATTGCACGCTTGAACATGCCGCCCGGCCGGTGTACTCAGACCTCGTTCACGTGCTTGCGCACGAAGGCTCTGTTCAGCCTCTTCGCCCACCGGGCACGACTCCAGGGCTTGCTCCGACCGTATCGCCACGTCTGCCTGGCGATGCGACCGCCGCATAGCTTCCCCGCTCGCTATCGCGCCCGGACCATGTGACGTCGCTCCACCCACACCTGGGCATGCACCACCGCCAGGGCTGCCCACTTGGCCAGTCCCCAGCCTTCCCACAGACGAATTCACCATGGCGACCTTCGTCTTCATAGCCTCAAGCTGGCCTACATGTACCCATGTACCCATTTGCGTACACGGCCGTACGAATCCGACGCGGGACACACCAAAGCCGAGGCCTGGCTGAGGTGCAACAACGCCCTGGTGCGCCACCACACAAGACCGCATGTCAACACCTTCACATGGCTGAGCCCCATCGCGTTGTGTGGTCATGGATAGTTGTTCAAGTCCATTATCAGATCTAGCCATGTCTCCACATGCAGGAGGCGCAACAAACTAGCGGCCGTTTGGTGACGTAGGGATCTCCAGACTCTTCCACTGTGCCCTTGTATACTCTACCTATGAAGTCTGTCGAGTTCCGCTCCAAGTGGACTCTTTGGATCCTATCTGCTGTTTGATGCGCAACCGGATCTTACGACTTGCAATAGAGACACCTCGACTAGCCCGTCGCGCAATGACTGCTCCCGGAGTATCGTATGCTGCAGTCGTCAGCACGCCGGGCGGAACACTTCGGCAACCCGAGATCAAAGCGCATGCATTGTCAGACGACGACACTCGGGCATCCTTTGAAGCCTCGACGAAGCCCCAACGACCTGGTGCTGCATCACGTTCAAGGACAAGCTTCCGCGGGTGGCCAAAGAAGGCGGCGAGAAGCGAACAAGAACCTTGCAACTATCAGCCTGGACCTGTCAAAGAAGTTCAACATTTAGGGCATTACCCGCGCGATGAGCACAGGCCCAATACCGAGGATGGGGTGGAGACTGTGTATATTCTCACAGTCAAGATGAGTGATTCACTTGCGAAACCCATGAACGAGATGCGAGAGCAGTATTTTCCAAAAAGGCTGAACCGCATCCCAGCACATTTGACGCTCTTCCATGCACTGCCGCATTCTCAGATGGAAATGCTCGAGCAAGGCCTATCTCAGACGTCGCTCAGCACGCAACCTTTTACACTGTCGACCGGCAAACCTTTTCGGATGCGCAAAGGAGTCGGAGTCAATGTTGACGCAGGTTACAAGGCTTTGAAAGATGTGCATCAACAACTGCAATTACGCTGGAAGTCTTTCCTTAGTGAGCAAGATGCAGGAGGATTTCGCCCTCACTGGACAGTGATGAACAAGGTCGACGATGAGGGGACCGTGGCGGGAGCTTTCGAAACGATCCGCAGTAATCTCTCTCAGCAAAGTGAGGAAGGCCGTGCGCTCGGCTTGGATCTGTGGAGATATAATCGTGGGGATTGGGAGTGGGCCAAGGAATTTGTCTTTGGCACGGGGCTACGGCCTACGCCAGTTTCAGGAACTGTCAACGCTGAAGACGCACCGGCAAATGTGAATGGCGGAATCACAAGCGACAAGACACTAGAGGGACGACGTGGTAAGAGGCCAGGTATGTGGAAGCGTGGGAGTAGCGTTGGAGACGCACTGAGAACCATGAGCTTTCGGCGCAAGAGTTGAACCCCGGGGAGCGTAGTTGAGTCTATGAAGTGATGCATTGCGCCATGCTGTAGACGTGGGCATAGTTCAAAAGTGGGATGAATGAATGAATGGAGGGATGATGATTGTCAGATATGACTGCAATGGTCAATTGCGAGGCAACATGTTGTCGTGACACCAAGCAAGGACATGGGATAATAGACATGTTTCAACGGTGATTGCCTGATTGCGCATTCGTGGAGCTACACAGTAGGTAGGTAGGTAGGTAGGTAGGTAGGTACAGAGGGCGGTGGTGTCACCCCTCGACTTGGCCAAACACCATGCCGCTAAGTACAAGGGCTTGGTCTCCCCGGACAGCGCACGGTGTGCGGGCGTGACCAAAAGATTCTCAGGTGGCCCATGGCGGCGCAATTAGCACCGTCATGCACGTGGGCCAGACGGGAGGCCATGCACATAGCTACCTACTAGAGTACTATGGTATAGTCCAACGTACTGTGGTAGACAGGACGCATGCATCCAACGGTACGGAGGGCGACTGGCGCAAGGAGGGAGCAAGGCGGTACCTCGGATCGCGCATGCAATGGCCTCTGGCAGTCTTGGATACGTGCTGTACAACGTACATGCTACCATGTCATGCCAGGCCATGGCCACAGAGGAGAGCGAGGCCCCGGGAGGCTCGGTTTGCTACCAGTGCCAGTACTGCCAGTACTACTGTGTAGTAATGTGTAGGTAGCAGTGTAGCAGCGGCTGGGGCGGGCGATCAGGGGGGCATGTGTCTGGTCTGGCCACTGGCCGGCAGGAAAGGGGAAGCTGCAAGGCACGCACCAGACGTCCAGGGCTCCTTCTCGACTAAGCGCAGCAGCACCGAGTAGACTGCATCAGGCTAGCCTGGCCCAGACCCTGGCCGCGCAGCTAGGGATGGCCCCCCGATGGCTCCACCACCTGCACCTGCAGCGCCGCGAGCGGGACCACGCCAGACGCCATGGCCAGCTGTGGTTATAACCAGCTGTCCTCTGTCCTCACCATCCATTGATTGAAGCTGCCCTTTGCCTGAGCGCCTGCCCCGTCCCTCGCTGCTCTGCTCTGTTCACTCCACACAGCAAACCGCCCCAGCCCACCGCCGCCAGCCCTCACGCGCAGCAGTCTTTTTTTTGCACCCGCCTTCCCCCCCCCCTCCCCCCCGACGACAGCTTCTCGAGCCCCCCCGCCGCCACTATGAAAGGTACATGCTCCTGCTGTTCCTCTCGCAACTGCCCCGGCCCAGACTGACACACTCGATGCAGCCATTATTCTCGTCGGCGGCTTCGGCACCCGTCTGCGCCCTCTTGTACGTCCTCTCGCCCACGCCCACGCTCACCGCCTGCTGCAGGACCCCGCGACTGCAGTAACAGCGGGCCCCAGAGGGCGCAATCCTGCTTCTGCAAGGCACGACTAATGCACGCGCCAGACTCTCACCTACCCCAAGCCGCTCGTCGAGTTTGCCAACAAGCCCATGATCCAGCACCAGATCGAGGCTCTTGCTGCCGCCGGCGTCACCGACGTCGTGCTCGCCGTCAACTACCGCCCGGAGATCATGGCCGAGGCGCTCAAGACGGTGCGTTTCTTCTCTCGGGCTACCACCCGGAGCTACCGCTAATTGCGCCAACAGTACGAGAAGCAGTACAATGTCACAATCACATTCTCCGTCGAGACCGAGCCCTTGGGCACCGCCGGCCCCCTCAAGCTCGCCGAAAACATCTTGGGCAAAGACGAGACGCCCTTCTTCGTGCTCAACGCCGATGTCACATGCGACTATCCCTTTAAGCAGCTTGCCGAGTTCCACAAGAACCATGGCGACGAGGGTACCATTGTTGTCACAAAGGTCGAGGAGCCCTCCAAGTATGGTGTCGTTGTGCACAAGCCGGGATCCGCTTCCAAGATTGAGCGCTTCGTCGAGAAGCCCGTCGAGTTCGTCGGAAATCGCATCAACGCCGGTATCTACATCCTCAACCCTAGCGTCCTCCAGCGCATTGAGCTGCGACCTACCTCGATCGAGCAGGAGACCTTCCCCGCCATCGTCAAGGACGGTCTGCTCCACTCGTTCGATCTCGAGGGCTTCTGGATGGACGTTGGACAGCCAAAGGACTTCCTGTCTGGTACTTGTCTCTACTTGTCGTCGCTCGCACGGAAGAACTCCAAGCTCCTGACGCCCGCAACGGAGCCATTTGTCTACGGCGGCAATGTCTTGATTGACCCATCCGCCAAGATTGGCAAGAATTGTCGCATTGGTCCCAATGTCACCATCGGTCCTAATGTCGTCATTGGCGATGGTGTACGTCTCCAACGGTGCGTGCTGCTCAAGAACAGCCGCGTCAAGGATCACGCTTGGATCAAGTCGACCATTGTCGGTTGGAATAGCACCGTCGGCAAGTGGGCGCGCCTGGAGAACGTGACTGTTTTGGGTGATGATGTCTCCATTGGTGACGAGGTGTATGTAAACGGAGGATCCGTCCTACCACACAAATCCATTAAGCAAAACGTGGATAGTAAGTCTGCTTCTAATCCCATCACAAATTCTTCAGCTAACTCAGGTACTAGCTCCCTCGATCATCATGTAATCGACTGGGCAACTCACACGGCCTGGTCGCTTTGCAACTTATGTCTTTTTAATCACCTCGTATGTTCTTGTATATTCTGCATAACGCCTTCATAAAGAATGACGGTGTAAACATGGCGTATTCGTTTAGCCCAACGTTGAGTTTTTTGGGGTCAGCAAAAGCGTCTATATTGGGATTTGAATGTGTCGTCAAGTGGAGTCACGAGCCCCGTCTGTAGCACATTTTGAAGCATATCACAGTATGAGAGTTTTCAAGAGTGCAGAGACGAGATACCTACTGAAAGAGGAATTCGATTCTGATACGAGCGTGGTTATGCAATTCGCCCATATCGATGGTTTTGGTGACTTGTCGAAATCAAACCTGCGCCCCGTACTCTGTTCTGCTTATACATGCTGCAGTAGAAGTCCTCGCTGGCGTGGCACCGACCTGACAATTTGCAGCTTTTGTTTTGACGGGTAATACCCTAGCACTGCTTCTTCACCACCTCGGCACCGTCTCTTCAGGGCAAGGACGATTGAGGCATGAAGGGTCTGCCTCTAGTGGTGCGTCATTCCGCAATCGCTTATGCAAGCCTGATGGTGCTGGTGGCGGTGTTTCCCATTTCATGTCGGCTCAGGCTTGTTACTGTGCTGTTCTGTGACCGAGCCACATTGCGCGACTACGTCCAACTCATTCAATTTTTCAAGTGCATCATTGACCGTATGCTGTAGTCGCCCTTGCAGATGCAAATCATTGTTCCTTCCATCACTATCCACCAAGACGCCATCCTCGAAGTGGCGCATATACATCACGTCTTCAGCGTCGTCTTTCTAGAGAAGTTCTTCCAGAGATTTCCCAGAAGTCGGCCACATCGGACAAGTGGTCTGCAAGGCGATCTTTGATGTCAGTGGAGTTGAATCTGTCAAGCTGCCGCCGAATAATGTAGAATTGCTCCAGTGAGTGGACTTTTGTAGGTGCGAAGAGCTGCTGTTCTGCTCAGTTTACTCATCTCCATCATTTCCTCGACCATTCGGAAGGTTATCCGTCGATGGGTGGCAACCCTCAACGCGGTATATTGGCATTTGCATGTCCCGCGCACCAGAGAACTCATGGCATACATCTGCTAGCGTCGCGCCTTCCGCGTGGTCCGTGGGCTTATGGAAAAAGAGGCACTTTCCCTGCGAGTGGGTTGCATATCTGGTCACCACTTTACTTGGCGACGGAGCGTTTATGCCAGTCGAGGTAACCGCATAGATCCTGACTTGGAGCTTTTCCTTGCTGTAGGACTTAAAAAGCTTGTTCGTGCGGATAGTGCCAGCCCGAGTTTTCCGTATCAAGACGGAATCATCGGTTTGGACCGGGTCGAAGTCCTTACATGCCCAGGCCGAAGTGGTGTTTTTGGCACCCTCGTCATCTTCAAAAGGATGCTTATCATTGTGTTCGACGAACAGAACTCGTGGATCAGGAGGGAAAGGATCTTTTGCCTGGTCCGGACGGCTGGCGTCAATCTTTCCCGAGCCTCGTTACATGTGCCTCTAGAAGCTGCTGCAAGTACGAGCCGTGAGCATCATGACGCCAATCCAAGGACCGAATTGGTTCACAGGCTGCAGCATAGAAAATAGTGTCTTCCAGCAGGTCAGGCAAGTCATCATGCAAGTGAATGAGCGTGGCGCATCAAAGAAGACCTTTTCATGTTCGGTTTAACCGGGGACGGTTTTACACGGGGTATGGAATCGTTTACTCCGGCGCGCATCGTGCATGAGAGTGTGCGGGGGACTCCTGGAAGAGCCATTTCTTGACCTCATTGGCAGAGGCGAAGGCATCGACATCGGACGGTGCGGCCGGTGCGGCGAACTAAGGACGTGTTGGTTGCTAGGCGAGTGACATATAACCTCGATGGGCGTAGGCGATTGGGTATTTGATATGTAAGAGACCATCTAACGTGTAGTGGAGTAGTGTTATGTCTTTAGTCAGTGTTAGTCAAAGGAGTGGAATGTGTAGAGGGGAAGAGGAGAAGCGGTAGAGTGCTACAAGATTATTTCCTACAAGCAACGGTCGTGACCGCATTTTCCATGACAAGATAGGACTTATTACAAAATGACAATAGTTTTTAGGGGAGAATGAACTAACGGGCTATCAACAGTGCCTTTCACCCAGTGCTCAAGATTACATGGAATGTGTGAGTGTAGGGCACTAAACACTAAGAGAAATCAATTGATCATATCAGTGATCAGATATGGAGAGCCTGCTTATTGATGGTATGATGCTTATTTGCACAAGAAGTGGATTCGAGACCTGAACAAAGGGACAGGACGCTTGTGACGGACCAACGACTCCTTTTATGTAATTAGCTATAAACGATCATACATCAGGTTCGTGTTCTAAGTGATGAGCAAGGACGACGGACTCGGGCAGGTATGACCGTCACCGCTGAAGCGTTCCCTAAGGACGCCATTCGAATTGATTCAAATGAGTTAAATCATAAGTAGTGTCAAGCGCATAAGCGGATGCCCAAAACCTATGCATGAGACCCCAGCGGAACTAATAACATGATACTACATAATTATTTCACATATAACAACCGTTTATTTAGGTGCTTAGTTCACTTGGATATGTACAACCCCTGAGTTTCAACTTCAAATGCAGCTCAATTCACAATTCTCAGTTTTCCAACACGAATATCACAGATGAGCCCATGCGAGGTCAAAGTAAGCTCACAAATAGCTTTCTCCACCATCGGAAAGCCTTCCACCACGCTCGACGAATTTTGCACATTTAGTATCACTGGGTGAGCTGAGCGTGCATCACCATTAGGCAACTCTGTTTGCTCGAGGATATGAGTTCGACGTAGCCTGATAAAGCTCAGTTGATATTCGAAGAAAAGAAATACTAGAACAACCGGCTGGGTGCAGTTGACCAATACTCACACTCTGATAGGATGGAGCCATGGGTTCAGCGTCTGTCCCAGATCATGATCGCTCAGTGCTGCGAAGACACCTCCACATTGAGTGTGGCCACATACAACGATCTTTTCCACTTCGAGAAACATGACCGTATACTCTACATCGCTCGCTACATTGAAATCATGAGCATGGAATGTGTTTGCGATGTTGTGATGTACGAATATCTCGCCAGGCTTGCAGTGACAGACTGTCGTTTCGGGTATCCGAGAGTCTGCGCTCCCGATCCATAGAATTTGAGGTGTTTGACCTTGAGCGAGAGCCACGAATTCGCTGGGTTCTGTAAGGTGGACATACTGTAAAGTGCAATTGTGAGCTCATGTAGGGTGTATGAAGAAACGGAGCGCTACATCTTTGTTCCCTTGAACCAAATGCTCGAGTACATCTGTAAAGAGGAAATGGTCAGCAGTGTGATTACGAAGATGGCGCTTTGGCTGACCCCTTACGTTTCAGATCTGTATAGGTAGCCGCCGACAAAGCCATATACTTCTCCAGTCTTCGAGAGAGATGTATGGTAGTGTCTTCATTGTTTTCAGCACTTTAATCTTTAATGCTAGAGAATATCATACGGTGCGCCATGCTTAAGAGAAAAATATGTAGTAGATGCGCACCTTTGGAGACCGCTATGCAGAGGATGATCTAGGGTTCTTGCGTGTGATGCCAGCCGTTTCTCGCGAGTAACGAGGATAATCCCAACTGGCCAGCATAAGGTCGTTAAAGAAACATGGTAGCGCGTAGACAAGGCCGTCACTGTTTGCGGCTGTCTTTTGTAGCTGGTGCTTATGTCGCAAACACCCGGAGACCTTTATGCTGACGTGCTACCGGTAACCATTCGCCCACAAAAAGCAAGACACTACAAACATAAGCCGAGGGCGTAGGATAGAGTCTCAGAGCAGGTACATGGGGCAAATAGTGAAAATATTTCACTATTTCAAGCAGCTTGCCAGAGTTTTATCCGTAGCTTCATAGCCGGTGAGCAGGCGGATGTACGGCCTACCATAGGTACTCGTAAAGGAAAATTCAAAACTGTGGATCGATGATGAGACCACCGTAAGGAACACCACGCTGACCGAAAGCCTTGAGTGCGAACGAATGTAACAGAATGAGCGCAGTCAAATCAGTCTTGTCTCGGTCGCGAATATATTTAGAGGCGTTATGAGTCGGCACAAACCTTGGCTACTTGTACTATCTATCGTCTCGCATTTGGACATTGCTTCTTTTGCTCTGCTAAAAGCCACGCCAGGTCGTCATGATTGCATTTATGAACGAAAGAAGCCCTGGAAATGAGCTAGGAGTCGCAAGACGAACTCCTGTTGTGACAAATGGATACACATGATGCCCACAATATAACGTGGACCACCTATGGTGCATGCCGAGCTCCGGTAAAGCAGGAGTAGTGAGGTCCTCCATGGCTGACCGACCGTCGACGTGTGTAACATGTGCTGATTTGCCAACCACTCGACCAGTCGGCTCGCCATTCCTTGCCGTCGGTACCTTGGAAGCGTTGCCAAATTGTCAAGGACAGAATGTGATTGCCCCTTGGTGGCATTTTGTTCTAAGTGTCTCAGGCTCTGTGTGACTTCCAAAATGAGATTTCTGTTGCTGTGTTCCGGCAGCGAACGTCTGTAGGCTTCGTCCTCGAATTCCATGCGCTCATCGATTTCCTCGCGTGAATGACCAACGTTCTGGTCCACTGCGTCCAAAGTAACGAAAGACCACTGTGATCCGGACAGAACTGCTCCATTTGCCGCGCAACTGCTGAAGACATTACTGCGGCAAGTTCGGGAGGATTGATCTGTCCAATTGAAGTTGCGTGTACGGGGATCTCCAGGACAAGGCAAACAGCAAATCTATCGATTCGGCATCAGCTAGCTTTGCCTCAGTTTTAATCCACTGCAACGCCATGACGACAGCTGCAGGAGATCCCTCGAAGACGTTGATGGTGCTCTGACCTCGGGACCGATTGAATAGACGTCACGTCTAGGGTGATGCCCAGGATTTCCAGTTCCCTTCTGTACCAGTGCGTACCAATACTTCGTAGCTGACTACCTATGGTAGTCAATCGACAGCCGGGACCTTGCCCGTAACACGTTGTGCTATGATGCAGGTTGGAAGAATCCCTCCCCATCAACCTCGGAGAGCCTGGAGAAATTTGACAAATGTTCTAATGACATGGGAATCATGAACTGTATACCTGTCCGGAAAACTTCCCTGTAGGGGAACATTGCTCCGCTATAGTATCTTGGCGGTCACATTCGGGCTGGTACACAGGTACCAGTAAGGCGTGAGCTAGGGCTTAACCACAATACCTACAGAGTCTCCAGGGCTACAACAACATCATGCGTCACTCTTCTCTTGGACACCAAACCTCTCCAAAATGTCTACCCTCACGATAGCACGAGAAGATATACAACTGGAAATCCAAAACGCCTCCACCACCACTTCTACGAATAAGCACAGGCTAGACTTCAGGCCTGCGCACATTACATCACGTTCTACGCCGTTGACTCACGGCGCGGACGACGATGTAACTGAACCCTCAATCTGCTCTGTCACGGCAATCCCAGATGGCGGCTATGGCTGGGTAATTGTGGCATCTTGCTTCATGACAACCTTCTGCCACAACGGTATCATCAACTGTTGGGGTGTGCTCCAAGCGGCTCTTTTGGCGTCCAGCCTAAAAAATGTTCCCCCCTCGACTCTGGCATACGTTGGAACTGTGTCACTTTCAGGAGGCGCCCTTTTTGTATTGGCTGCTGTACGCCTGATGCGTTATATCGGTTCGCAGCTGACTATCGTACTGGGAGTTTTTCTCATGGGAATGAGTCTTGTGGGAGCGAGCTTTTGTACATCGAACCTTGTGGGATTGTTGGGGACTGCTGGACTCATGGGCGGCGTAGGTATGTCCATGGTCTACGCTGTCACGAACGCGCTACCTGTGCAATATTTCAGCATTCATCTCGGCCTTGCAAACGGCTTGATCAAACTAGGAGGCGGTGTCGGTGGGTGTGTCATGGCTATTGCACTCGAAGCTATGTACCGTCGCATTGGTATTGCCTGGACCTTCCGCGTCCAGGGATTCATGACACTTGGGGTCGGTATGCCTGCTGCGTGGATGTGTAAAGATCGGATCTCCTCAAGAGACGTGCCATTTGTTGACTGGTCCAAGTTGTAAGTCAGACCTCCATCTCACCGTAGACCCGAGTCTGACGGAGCGATTCAGCAAGTCCATCCCCTTCGTCGCGACCTTTGTCGCTAGCGCATTTGGGGTGTTCGCCTTGTTCGTCCCACCCTATTACCTCCCACTCTTTGCGCAGTCCATCGGCCTCAGTTCGAGCACAGGTGCAGGCTTAGTCGCAGCCTTCAACGCTTGCAATGCTATTGGAAGGTTCCTCCCAGGCCCCCTTTGCGACAAGTACGGTCCCTTGAACATATTCGTTGCCACCATGGTTCTCAACGCTATCAGCATGTTAGCTATCTGGCCAGTCTCGAACACATTGGGTCCGCTCGTTGTCTTTGCAACTATCAATGGCGTTGCTAATGGTTCATATTTCACGACGCAACCCACGGTGGTAGCTGGCATCTTCGGTCCAGGACGTGCAGCGATCGCGATGAGTATGTCTGTAACCGGTTGGACCGGTGGCTATCTCATGGGCGCACCGATTGCGGGCTACCTATTGCAGGCCGCCGGCGGACAACAAACAAGTGGGAGCAGCCAAAGCATTGATGTGTATCGGCCTGCCATTTTCTATGCAGGGGGCACTGCCACAGTTTCTGCATTGTGCGTTCTGATAGCCCGGCTAATGGTCACCAAGAGCCTTCGGAAGCAAATATGATTACCATTTTTAGCTTTTGGCAAATTGCTGCGGTGCTGCCCAAAAAACTAGTTTTCAGCTGGTGGTATACAAAAATATAATCCTGAGGCGCAAATCATGCTTTTCACAGTTGGTGCAATGTAACTCGGTTAAAACAACAAATAACGTGTGTTACAGACGTGTCTGCAAATCAATCTTCTCCGCTATTCAGGCTGGTTTGTGTGAGCCCTCCTCTGAGTACCTCGCCACCACGATGATACCTCTGACCACTCCCGTTCTCCCCCACCAAGCAAACATGCTCTTAGCGATAGCAAGAGTCCCTATACTAAGACCCAGCATTGCCAATCGCTTGTCTTGCCGTTCCAAGAAGTCGGCCAGGGGCAAAAAGACATGTTCCGATACATCTGTGATTGAGACATTGCCCTCAAAGTAGCCTGCTTGTACGAGTTTTGAGCGATAGTCGACAGGAGTCATGAAATTGGACCATGGAGCGCCCATGAGAGTGGTCAGGCAGCGGAGCATCAGCCGTTGGAAGACTTTGGCAGTTGGAGAGATGCAGAGATCGAAAGCCATGAAGGAGGCATTGAGATTTTGACGCGCGTGGTGGATTAGCTGCCACCGCGATGGTGCAAAGTGATAGGCAGTATCTAGTGCGAGGACCCAGCATTCTTGTGTGGCCTGCCGTGAACGCTGCACACTGGCTTGAAGTTGTTTGTCCCATAATTCGGGCCTCGCTGCATCAGCACAGAAGAGGACTATGTCGGGCTCGTCGCTGCCGTCTGCATCACGCTTCTTCATATTCCTAAATTGATTCTGTAGATCCGTAATGCGCCCGGAGGCGTACTGGGCCTGGGTAGCATCATTTGTGATACCGACATACCGATCAAATTTGACACAATGCTCTCTTGCATCCCACCAAGTACCATCTGAAGGACTGACAGGTGAATGGCTCATGAGATAGACAGTCTGGTCGCCACACCCAACACCGAGGTCGATTAGGCATTTTGTACGTCGCATTCCTTTCTCTATCTCTATTTGCTCCAACTCTTGACAGAAGCCGGCCTCAGCCAGAACAACTGATAACAAGTCGCGACACGCTTCGCCCATTGTCGTTGAAGTCGTCGCGTTTTTCCAGTAGCCCTTGTGTATGGTGAGATGGCATGCCTGCGGCATCGAATGGAACGTACCATGTTCATCCACATAGCTGTCTGCGCTTGCAAATGGAGCATACCGTGCTGCAAGCCATATACATCGGTTGGTTTGTCCCTTTTCCACCATTTCATGACAGTCCATTTGAGGACTGGGGAGGCGATTGCTAGAAGGCATAAGCGGACCACTCCGCATAGACTCACACCGAGTCGATTGATAAGGGTGGTAGAATATCGCACTGTGCTGGTAGTGTAGGCGATGATCAGAGCAGCAAGAAGTGTAGCAAGCACATGATAGTAATGTAGTGTCGCCATGATGGCAGTGTTGATTTTGTGAACTGGTGCCATGCTAGAGCGCACATATGCTTCACTGTTTGAGCCGTTAGACGAGACTGCTTCGCGCAAACGCTAACGTTACCTAAAGGAGCACAGCGTCTGCTCCCTGGTCTCATTCACTCGTGCAACCAATAAACCCCAAACAGCAGTAACGCCCGTTTTTACAGTTGCAATATTAATAACCACCACTGAAAGCTACCTGTATTATCATTAGCTTGCTAGGCCTTAGCTGTACATCCACAAAACGAGTTGGTGTTGGATGCACAGTAATTTTTCATAAGTCACAGATTACTGATCTCCAGCTGGCGTGTATCCAGGCGTTACGAGCGCACCACAGGGTCCCAGACGGATGGAACGTGCAATGGATTCAGTGAGGCGGGCTACCATCAACAGAGTTCGAGTCCGTTGTGTACGTGACAGGTACATTTATGCGCGCGATTGATGTCATGGCTCTATGTATGCATCTATGTATGCAGTCTATGTGGGGTATCTAAGTTTGCAGGGCCCGATCATCGTGTCTCCAAGGGACCTCAACACCAAGTGCATGAGCAACCCGGACGGCGGAAACGACGCATCCTTCCAGAAGTACCATACCATCCCAACACCAGCCACCGGCTAGCCAAATGTTGTCGTCGCCATTCTTCCAGAGCGGTACAGACTTGTCAGGACAAGGGGCTGTATGATTGCTGAAGATGGCATTGACTACTTGTTGACTTTTGGGACTTCTCAAAACGCGAGTGAATTTGGAGACACGTATGACGCAAGCGGGATCGATGGGAGAGAAGGGGCAAGTCGTCACAATGGCACCACAGGGCTGAACATGGTGTGATTCGGTTTGGCGCACAGCGCCTGTGGATGTATGGAGATGAATAAGCTGTGTTTCCGGCCTACCGGTGCGCCTGGGGTCTGCGTGACCCAAGACTCGCACATCGGTGTGCACGATACTTTCGACAACTGCCGTAGGTATCTGCGACAAGTGATGCTGCAGAGGCTGAAAGATGTGACTGACGACATCTGGAGATACGGCCAAGATGACTTTGTCGAAGTACTCTTTGTGCGTCTTGCGGTCAGCACCGCTACTCCGTATCCATGAAAGGCGGACGCCTTTGTCACTAGGCTCGACTGCGGTGACGGAGGCATTGAGCTGGAAAGGGATATCTCGGGCTAGACGATGCTGCACCTGCCCTACGCCCTGGGAGACGCAGTAGTGGGGAGCACCGTGTGTCCCTCGCTTGTACCCCACAATATCACTGGCGGGGAAATCGAGCAGCGCCGTATGCGGACAGGTGGTAACGCTCGACATCAAGGGCAGCAGATAACCGGAGACAAAGTGGCGGGGCATCCTCGTCCGCTGCAGATAGTGATGCAGCGTTTCCCCGCGGCCCGGGGAAACCAGCAGGCAACACAGCAGGAACCAGACATAGCTGACCACGAGATAGGCCAGTTCAGCAATGTATGTGGTGCGGCCTACCGTGGCGGGGCGGGGCGCGAGCTGGTGCAGGTTCGAGGCATGCGCAAAGTACGACGTGTCGCGAGGGCCATGGGCGGCGGAGGTAGCAAAGTCGAACAAAAAGGGCTGCGGGTGGTAGCGGATGCCCAGGTAGTCGTACAGAGCGCGCAGGTTGTGGTAGTAGCCGCCAGCAAAGGCGCGCATGGGCAGGTCGACGCGGTCCGGCGTTGAGTGCGTTGCATTGGGGATCGAGACGGACGCAGCGTCGAGCGAGAAGGAACGGCCCTGGCCAGTTGGGTCAGCGCGTGCTACCTCGAGGCTGCGGCAACCTCGCAGGGCATGGCGACGAGGAACCTACCGATTCGTAGATGGTCACCGCGTACCGCTGGCGGCCATCGCGGGCGAGTAGGTGGGCGCTCAGCAGGCCCGCGAGCCCGGAGCCGACGACGGCGACGCGTTGGGGCGGGTGAGGAGGCGCAGACATGCTGTGTGTCTGGCCCTTTGCGGTACGAGTAGGAGGTGTTGCTCACGCCGCGGTGGAGCTGCGACGGCGGATGCTGCCCAGGGTAGCCACGAGCCCTGGAGGCATTGTGCGATCTGCCGTCCTGGGGCAGATCATGTTCCTCGGCTCACCAGGCCTACCGGTACGCTGTACTGTATATGTAAACACCCACACGCGGCAGCGGAGTCCCTTGTCGAAGCACATGTATACCGAGTAGAGCACTATACACAGTAGTAGGGTGGAGGGGTCCTACCTCCTACATAGAGTAGAGGAGGGTAGGGAAGCGCAGGGAAGCGCAGGGAAGGATATGACGGGGGCACGACATGACACATGCCATGATGTGTTGATGTGCTCAGCGCCATCAACGCCGTCAGCCGCCGTGATTGGATGGCCGCCCTTCCACCTACATACCACAGTATGTACAGTATGTGAGTAGTAGGTAGGTATGTGGCGTGGCATCAGCTGCCACACCGCACCTGCCAAGCCATCATCCACCACCCCACCCCACCCACGTACATGTACAGTCCTGTGTTGAGCCATCAATCTCAACTCTCAACTCTTCGACCATGGACGAGGAGCATCCTGCGATGCGCATTGCTGTCATTGGTTGCGGGTATGTATCACCCAGAGCGCCAACGCCAACGGCCTAGGTCACGACTGAATGCCAGCAGCCCCGGGGGCCTCGCCACACTCAAAACATTGCTTGAAGCATCTACCCCACAACGGCGCATCGAGGCAGTACTGTTTGAGGCGTACGTATGCATTCATATGCGTCATCGTGTGGTCGAGATGTAACCCTGACTCTGCTCAGTGAAGACGACGTGGGAGGGACCTTCCAATACCGCTCTTACCAAAATGCAGAGCTGGTCTCTTCGAAGCAACTCACAACCTTCTCAGATCATCGACTGCCGGCCTCCGTACCGGATCACATCTCGCTACCACAATATGTAGATTATCTGCGTTCGTACGTGCAGCGATTCAAGCTAGCACCGCTCCTCAACTTGGGCTGCCGTGTCACTCGCATTGAGCCCATCGACAAGTCCACAGGCCAGCAATGGAAACACCGCGTCAAGTACAAAAATGCCAAGGAACCTGCTAACGAACGCTTCTTTGACTGCTCGCATGTGGCTATATGTACCGGATTGCACGTCGAGCCAAACCTGCCAGCCACGATCCCAGGCATCACTAATGTCAGTGGCCAAGTATTCCATTCCTCGGCTTACAAAGAGAGATCGCAGCTCACCGGTCGTCATGTTCTGGTCATGGGGTGCGGGGAAACGGCTATGGGTATGTCAGGCTCTGCACACATAGCAACGACAAGTACGCGCTAATACACGTAGACATTGTATATGAAGCCATCAAGGCAGACGCCAAGTCAGTGACCATGTGCTTTAGAACCGGGTTTCTGTCATTTCCCAAAGCCTTGTCACGTTTTAAAGTCTTTGGCAAACAGTTCACGGGCGGCTTACCTATTGATGGACTCATCACCAATCTTTTCGAAACCACCTATGTACATCATGCCATCGCAGCAAGTCGTCTCCGCTGGTTCATATCCGACTTCGTGATCAAACGTGTGCTTTGGTTCCTAACTGGTACTCAAGCAGGCATGAACCAATATATTGGAGCTTTGCCACGCGATCGTTTGGGTAGGGCCTTCGTCTTTCTGAACAAAAGCACCAAAGCGATGCCCTACCTCAACAGACCGTACCAGAGAAAACATCCGTTGGCTTTCCTGGGCAACGGCTACGTAGATGTACCAGAAGATGCACAGTCGAACCGATGGATTGACACGTGCACTTTTCCACGGGAAATCGACAAAACAGGAAGAGTCATCTTCGAAGAAGACCCTGACCGAAAGGACTGGTTACGCATGCGAGAAACTATCGTACGCCCGGACTGCGTTGTTTACTGCACTGGCTATAAACAGTCATTCACCTACCTGGCATCTGAATACCCCACGGCCGCTGATGCAGTCATCAGAAACATAATCTCCCCTGCAGAGCCTAGCCTTGCCTTCATTGGGTTCGTGCGTCCCGGCGTGGGTGCCATACCCCCCATCGCCGAACAGCAAGCAATGTGGTGGACTGCCCTCATCACAAGTCGCATGACCATTCCCAAAGATCCTCCTCACTATCATCTGCTGGCGAAAGGAGACGCCCGCATTCAGTATGGTGTGGATCATAGCGCGTACATGAGTACGCTTGCAAAAGACTTTGGAGGCGCACCTGGACTTTGGTTACTTTGGAGAACCCACGGATTGAAAGTGTTGTTGGTGTATTGCTTTGGAGCCAGCTTTGTCACATTTTACCGTCTTCTTGGGCCTTTCAAGTGTGAGGCTGCGCCTGTGATCGCCAGGACCGAGCTTGCAGAAAGTATAACAAGGAGGGGGATGTTAGGAAATATGTTCTTTGGAGTGAGTTTAGCACACAGGAGATATAGTATCCTATTTAATACCTGCTAATAATGCGAAGATAATTCCAATGATCTTTTATGGATTTCTAAATATTGGGGCGTGGATACTAGAACTTGGAGGGCTTTTACCACGCGAAGGCTTTGCGCCCTAAGAGCAGTATACAGCTTGTAACTGTAAGGATCTGAGTGGCTACAATATAAAGCAGCTGGTGTCAGAACGCAAAGGTTAGTTCTTGAGTATGAATGTCAGAGGGACGTGGATAGGAGGTACTTAGTACTAAGACAGTAAGAGTGCGCTTCTGTAAAGAGTATTAAGAAGTTTAAGTAGTAAAAATAATGTATTGCTTCCTATTTAGTAACGTTATATATATGTATGTATATATGTAGCTGTAGTGTTAAGGTCTATTGTATAGTGCTTGACACTAAGGCTTTAGTAAGCCTAGGCCTATGCGGTAGCTCTTATCCTAAGTACAGAGCCTACGCTCTGCAATAAGAATAACAATAACTACTACTAATTAAAGTAACTACTACATAATTAGTAATTATTTACCCTATTATTTACTTACTATACGCTTTAATGCTATAGAGGAAGTACTACTTACTATATAGTCTACCTATATAGAGGAAGCTTAACTTACTACACGTCTAGCGCTATAAAGGGAGTTAACCTATACTAATTAGTATAGTAATTAGCTTTACTTATAAATTAGAAAGGTTAACTAGATAATAGTACTATATAAGCTTAAGTAGCAGTACTACACCTAAGATAAGAAGTACTTCTACCTAAGTACCTATATAATAACCTAAAGATAGCTTAGCTATAGCTATCTCTATTAAGCCCTCTATAACTATTATTAGATATCTAACTATATAGAATATAATATTAGAGAGGTAAGCTTTATAGATTATATAATAGAAGTAACTAGTATCTAGAAAGTAACTATTATACGTATAATTAAAGCTTAATACTAGATAGATAATATTAGTCTAGTAGATACTACTAAGGTATAACTCTATATATATATAGTAAAGGCTATAGTAGATATTAAGTATATAAAGCTAGGAGAAGAGGAGGAAATACTAGGTATATTTATAGAAATATTCTTAGAATAGGAAGAGAACTATTTCGCGTAGCTTAACTAGGTATATAAGGGATAGCTTTTATCTACTCTTTATATAATTAGTATAACCTATACTAGTAAGTATAATACTAAGTAGTTAACTAAACTATTTAAAATAGTAAATAGGTAGAATATAAGGAAGATATATAAGGACCCCTATTAAGTATATAAAAGCTAAGGGTATAGAACTAACCTTACTACCCTAGATTAAAAAGGTAAGAGACTACTTTACTAATTGTATAATAAAATAAATCTAACTATAGAATAGCCTTAAAGCCTACCTAAAAACCTCTACCCTAGAACTAAACTAGAGGGACTATACCTCTAGGTACTACTACTAATCTAGTAGTTATAAGTACCTAACTATATAATATTACCTTTAAATCCCCTAACTAATATACTACTATACTACTACTAGCAATTAGCACCTCTTTAGGACTATTAAGTAACTATCTAACTAGAGGATATACCTTAAGAGTACTATATAATAGCTTAAGTATTAATCTTACTATAGAGCTATTATATAACTACCTAACCCTAATTTACTTTATACTTCTTAGGTAATCTAGAGACTAGGTAAAACTACTAGATTAGTATAATACTCTCTAGACCTAGATTAATTATATATAACTTAGCTTTTAACCTTATAGAAACCCTACTACTAGAGAAGATTATATAATTCTAAAAAGCCTAAAGAAAGGAGAATAACTACTCTAGTAAACTATATAATCTCCTTACTAATAAGGTATAAATCTTCTTAGACCTTTATAGAAGACCTAGGATTAAGGAAAGCTAATACTAGGATATCTTTCTAGATATTCTAGAAGGCTATATAAGCACGCACTATATCTATAATATTAGCCCTAGCCTACCCTAGAAAGTATTATATAAGAAGCTTAATATTTACTTTAATACTAATATAAACTATAACTAATACTAGATAGACTAGACTATACTCTCTTTTATATACTATAAGTAAGAAAACCCTAATAAAGACTTATATACTATCCTTAAGATTATAATTAATAAGATTACTCTTATATAAAGGGTACTTAGCTCTTCTTTTATAAGAGAAGTTTAGCTCTATACTACTATTATATAAGTATACTAAGGATAGCCTAAGCTTAAGTAAGCTTTATTCTTGTTTAAACTAATATATAAAGTACTCTTTAGTAATCTATAATTAGCTATTTAGATTATAGTAAATAAGTAAGTATTTTAGTTTACCTAGGACTATAAATTATACTATATAGATTAATAATATATTCTTACTAATAAGAGTAGCTATAAAGAGAATCTTATAAAGCTTAAGTAAGGGAAACTACCCTATATATTTATACTACGCTTAGGAGGGCTATCCTAGTAAGCTATATAAGAAGGAAAGAAGTGCTTTATCTATTATAAGAAAGAGTGTTAGTTATCTAACTACCCTTATATAGACTAGTTAAGAGTAAAGCACTAATATATAACTATATATAAGGACTTTAATAGTAAAAAACTAATATATAATATAGTTTAAGCATATATTATAAGCTTTAAAGGGGCTAAAGTACTATAGGAGGATAATAGTAACAAGAGTAATAGCTTCTATAACTAGAAGGAAGAGGATAACTAGGATAATTAATATATAATCTAGTTCCTAACTATATTATTATTCCTATATTATATAACTAGTTATAAGAATCTAAGTAGCTATAATATAAAGTAGCTAGTGTTAGAATATAAGGGTTAGTTCTTAAGTATAAATATTAGAGGAATATAGATAGGAGGTACTTAGTACTAAGATAGTAAGAGTGCGCTTCTATAAAGAGTATTAAGAAGGTTAAGTAGTAAGAATAATATATTACTTCCTATTATTTAGGTTAAATATAATAAGCTATAGGAGCTTATTACCTAAGATTATATATATAATAGTCCTAATATCTTATTATCTTATAGAGTCCTATATTATCCTATGTATAGTACTCTATAGGATTATATAGGACATTATAGGACATATATAATACTATCTTACGCTAATCTTCTACTAAGCGTATAGGATTACGTGCCCTATAGGGTAGTGTTATCTATTAGTCCTAATATGCTAACCTTCTTACTAACTATCTTAAGGTAATCCTTATAATCACTTTGCTGTAAGGGTGTAAGGTATAGATAGAGGTAGGATAGGCACTTAGAGTAGTTAGAGGGTAGGAGGGTGCATTGCTTATTACAGAGACAAATTACTATCTTCCTTATAGTAATTCTGCCCTAGTTTATATAGTCCTTCTACGCGCTAGGTTACTTAGCTACTGCCTGTGCTCTAAAACGCTAAGTCCTAATATTATCCCCCTTCTTAGACCTAATTATCCCTAAGTAAGGTAACTTATCTTCTAGTATCGCACTATAGAAGGTAGTAGCTTTACCTAGGTTACTCTAGGTTAGACTAGCCTAGAGTAGCTTGCTATACTGCTTGCTATAGCTAGTTATATCCCTTTATCCTATTTAGGCAAAGCTGCCTTTACTTTAGAATTTAGGGGTAAGCAAGGCGCTTTTACCTCTACTCTTACCCTTACCTCCCTTCCTAATATGCTGTTTTAATTATAGGTCTAGTTACTAGGATCATATAAGATTTCTCCTATTAACTTTTTCCTTTATTACTATTACACTCTACTTCTTAGGTATGTTTTCTTATTTAATTTTAAATATTTTCCTTACATTTCCTAGAGGCCCTAGTTAGGCTAGGTTAGGCTAGATTAGCGTAATCTAGGCTAACCTAGAGTCTATTAAACCTTTTCTAGGGTTATTAGAGCTAACTAAACCTATAGGTTCTAATCTACTATAGATTAACCTATTCTATCCCTAAGTAGCCTACGCTGCCTCCCTTAAGCTTCCTTAGCTTTGCACTAACTAATATATCTACAACTAAGGTTAGTAATAACTACTATAACTACGCCTCCCTTAGCTTCTATATCTACGCTTACTACCTTGCCTAGATAGGCAAGGGAGATGTACGCTAGGTTAGCTTAACTAGTTATTACTTTCTAGTAATTAACAATGCTAACGCCTATCTCTATCAGGAGGCTATAAATAGTAGCGTGCTAAAATGCTACTACTATTAGCTAAAGAATAATAATTATATTATAGTAAGTAATAATAGGTTCTTCTAGGCTATTCTAGGGTATGCTAATATCTTTTATAGGTTTCTAAGGAGCTTTATAGCAAATTTAGTAAGCTTAATAAGCTCCTATGCTATCTTTATAATAGTAAGTAGGTTAAGGTTATTTAGAACCCTACCTTTGCTGCTTACGTTGCCCCTGCTAATAGGGAGCCTAATCTGCCTCCTAAGAACCTTAGGACTACACATATAATTACTAAGGAGTAGAAAGAGCTATATAAGTTTAAGGTTACTAAGATCTATACTCCCTTAGCTAAAATACTCTTATAGTAAGTAGATCTGTCCTATATAGGCTATTATAATCTATTTTAGGCTAAGCTAACATTCTAAAGCAAATATAAGCCCTACTTAGCTAATCTTTACCTTTATAATAGTGCCTTAATCCCCTTAGAGACGCTAGAGGCTAATATGACCCTAGCCTTCTATAATTATAGTAAGAAAGCTACCTATAGCAAGAATGTAGCTAACAAGCGTACTAAGGAGGCTATAGTAGAGAAAGAGCTTAAGGATATAATAGAGGAGCCTAGCACACCCTACAAGAAGGTATATTAACCTAAGATAGCCTATTCTAGGCTATTATAGCTAACTTTAGGGTAGGCTTAATATAGTATACCTATTAATAGTAATAAGACAGACTATAAGATAAAGCGTGCTAAGATTTAGGCTTAGATTATTTTACTCAAGAGTAAGCGTGCTGGGGTAAGTAGTACTGCTAAGGGCAAGCTTACTAGGGACATTAAGAAGCTTACTAAGTAGTAGGATGCCCTTACCTAATTAATTAGGTGATTTTATAGAGTAGAGGAGGATTATAAAGGATAGCATAGGGTAATATATATTATACTAGGCTATAATAAGCTATATTAAGTTTTATTAGAGCATTTATAGGCGTTCTAGGAGTTATATACCCTACCTACGCTAATAGGTTCTAAATTATATTATCTTATACCCCCTTATAATCCTTAAACTTTACTTATAATATATAAGGCTACTTTAGGTTATTCTAGCCTAAAGTGTCCTATAATACAGTCCCTTATATATAATGCTATTAAATACCTTTTAAAAAAAAACCCTTTCTTTTTAGAGAAAAATAATTTAAGGTAAAGGTAATTGCCTAGCTATAGTCTATATTCCCTCCTTTTTTTAGTAGTTAACCCTAATACTTTATTAGTTATACTATTTTTATGTAGTATTTTAGAAGTATATTTTTACTTTTCTAGAACGCCTAAAGCGTGTTTGCTAAAATATTAGCTCTTAACTCCTAGGAGTTCTCTTCCTAGGGGTAGTCTTTCTATTTTACTAAGTATTCCTATTAATTAAGCTTATTTTATCTTCTATTAAGTAACTTTTCTACTTTATATATATTATTACTATAACTATATAGTATGTCTATAATTAGAGTATTTAGATATTTAATTAAGCTTCTCTAGGTAAAAGGTTCTAGCAGTAATGTATAAAATACTAGATAAACATTATTAAGGCTAGGTACATCTACTTTAAATGCAGATAGGCTAATCTAGGTTATAATAGTCTCTAGTCCTATATATTTCTAATCTAGCTTCTTCTTTAGCTTAGTTAACCTAATATAGTAGTTTAATACTAATACTTTATCTCCCTCCTTAAAAGGGATTAGAAGCTACTTCTTATTAGCGTACTCCTTTTAGTAGGTGTTACTAGCTATAATCTTTCCTTTACATTCTACTTGTAGATTAAGCACCTTTGCAGTAAGATTTATCGCTATAGGGGACTCCCCCTTACCTAGGGCTATTCTAGGCTAGTCTACGCTCCTTAGGTTTACCCTATAGTTTACCTAGAAGGGTGTAACTCCTATGGTTACGTATATACTATTATTATATATAAATTCTGCTATTAAGATCTATAAGGCCTAGTTATCCTATTCTAGCATATAGTAGATTTATAGGTACTACTCTAGCGTTTAGTTTTACCTTTCTATTTACCTATCTATCTCTAGATAGTAGGTAGAAGTAAGCACTCTTCTTAAGTTTAAGTAGTAATTAAATATTATCTAGTAAGTAGCGCGTATTAGTAGACCTCTATCTAAGATAATTTATTCTAGGACGCTATGTAAATAGACTACCTCTCTTATCTATACTTAGGCTAGCTCTATGCTATTCTAGTTAGCCTGTGCTAGGATATAATAGGCTATTTTAGTTAGTCTATATACTACTACTATTATTGCGTTATATATTATCCTAGTAAACTTACTTATAGTAAGTTCTATAATAAAATTAAATGTAACTTCTTTCTACACCTATATAGGGGGTAGTAATAGGGCTAGAAGGCTATAAGGTTTATATTTTGCTGCTATTAATCTCTTGTATTGCAAGTAGTTATTATAGTAGTTTATAATATCTTTAGTTATTCCTTTCTAGATATATTAGCGCAACACTTTCTCTTATATCTTCTATGTACTAAAATAGCCTGCTAGTAGGTTATAATAATATTCTTTAAGTGCCTTTAACTTTTCTTTAGGCGTGTAAAGTATAATTAGCCCCTTCTTACTTATATAGGCTTAGATTAAGTTATTCTAGCCTACTTTAGCCTTAGATAACTTAAATAAATCTTCTAAGTCCTTATCTATAATTCCTCTTTTATCTAGGGTTTCTAGTTCCCTTTAGAGGGTAGCTTTAGCCTTATAGAAGTCTGCTAGCTCCTAACTAGTGTTTATTCCTCTACCTTAGTTCTTTCTAGAGCATATTATTATAGAATTAATTAACACTATGCCTTCTAAATTACTTCTAAATAGTAGATCTTATATTAGCTATATAAAGGCTTAATTATACTTCTAAGTAAGCTTCTAAGCTTCTACTATGTAGTCTAAGCGCCTAGAGGGTCTATCTACTAGGTTAGTAGAACCTAGCTAGTAGCTAATAATAAAATCATACTTTAATAAAGCTAGGTAAGATCTTACTTATCTATAATTTAATACCTTTATTTCTATAAACTATTTTAGATTATAGTAATCTATAAGTACTTTAAAGTGCTATCCTTTAAGGTAATAGTACTAGTGTTCTAGGCTTTTTACTATTACTAGTAGTTCCTAGTTATACATGTTATAATTATACTCTACTTAGATTAATTTATATAAATAAAAGTCTATTAGTTACTATTAGAGTATTCTATCCTAGTTTAGTACTAACTAGCTTAGGATACCTAAGATTATACTGCCTAAGGCGTTAACTTTAATATATATTTCCCTTCCTCTTTTAAAATAAGTAAGGATTAGTACTTAAAGGAAAGCATCTTTTAGTTTCTAAAAAGCCTATTTACCTTCTTTTCTAAGGTCTATGCCCTAGCTTTCCTCCTTCCTCTATGCGTAGCTACCCCTAGCTACGCCTAGCCCCTTCTAGGTTAGTTTATTTAGAGGTAGCGCTAGTTTAGAGAATCTAGCTATAAACTATTAGTAGTAGTTTATAAAGCTAATAAATACCCTAATATCTTATATAGTACGTAGTTTTAGCTACTCCTAGATAGTCTTAACCTAATTAGTATTAATACTAACTCCTTTAGAAGATACTATATACCTAAGGTACTTAGTATATTAGGTATGCTATTTATATTTTAAAAGCTTTATAAATAGTTTAGCTTTCCTTAGCTACTATAGTACCTCCTTAACATAAGCTATATGCTCTTCCTTAGTATCTAAGAAGATTAAGATATTATTAAGATAGATAATACAGGTTATATTAACTAATCCTACTAAAGCCTTATTTATATAGGCCTAGAATTAGGCAGGTACATTTTTAGGCTAATTAGCATTACTATATACTTAAAATAACTATACCTTATATAAAAGGTAGTCTTCTACTTATCTCCTTCCTTAATATAGATTTAGTAGTATGTATCTTATATATTAAGTTTAGTATAGAACTTAGCTTGCGCTAATCTTTCTAGTAACTCTAATATTAATAGTAGTAGGTAATAATTTTTTATAGTAACTTTGTTTAGTCCCCTATAGTCTACACATAGCCTAAGGCTACTATCCTTCTTTTTTATAAAGAGTATAGGGGCCCCTACTAATAACTTAGACTATTAAATCCATCCCCTTACTATATACTCTATTAGGTAGGCCTATAGTACCTCTAACTTAGTAGCTAACAGGTTATATAATAGCTAATAGGGTAGTTACACTCCTAGTATTAGTTATATAGCTAGGTTATATAAAGAGTGCTTAGCTAAGCCTTTTATATTATCTTCTAAGGCTATATCTATAAACTTAATGTATTATAGGGGCAAGTAGGCTACCCTAGGTTATTCTAGGCTAGTCTAGCCTATAAAACTTACTAGGTAAGCATACATATCTATTCTTAGGTCGCGTATGCTTTAGTTAAACACCTTAGCGTCTTTAACTACTACTTGTTAGAAAACACCTATGTCTTTTTCCTTAGACCCTTAAAATAGCAGTTACCTACTAGCGTAGCATAGTTTTAGGTACATAGCGTTAACCTAGGGGAGACTAAGGTATACTTAGTATCTCCTAAGATTAGTAACTATAAAAGATATATAGTATGTCTACTTATACCTATAAGAATCTATTATAGTTATATCTATAGTTATAATACTATACACTAGAATCTCTAATCTATCTACCTCCTCTACTAATAGCTTAGGGATAGGCTTAATACATAACTCTTATTTATTAATAAGGTTCTTTAAGATAAGGTTTAGTTATAATCCTCTATTAATTAGGGTTTCTACCTCTATAGAGGATCCTACATTAATCTTTACTATTAAGAGCTTTATTAGCTTTAGGTAAAGCACCTTATAAAGTGTTCTTAGCTCCTTATTCTCTATAGAGAGAGTAATATAGGCAAGAAGGTAAGAGCTTAGGTCTTCTACCCCTTCTCTTTTCCTAGTCTAGTAACTCTTAGGTTGCTACCTGCCTTTATAAGATTAGTATACTTAAATAATTTATACCTAGGCTCCCTATACTTATAGTATACAATTAGATAGTTTAGTAAAATAAGTAAGGGTTATCTATCTTATTTTAGGCTACTTGTTACGATCCCTATATTAGCCCTAAAAACAACCTATAGGAACAACCCTAGAAGCGCTAGCCCAAGTAGTAACTACCTCTAATAGTAGTTATGTAACCAATAGCTCTACGCGTAACTATTACAACTACTAATAGTCTATGTAACAACTATTACTCGCAATGCTTATAACTACTAGAACTATTATAATAAGTATATAGTATTAGGTAATAAGCTCCTATAGCTTATTATATTTAACTTACCTAAATAATAGGAAGTAATACATTATTCTTACTACTTAACCTTCTTAATACTCTTTATTAACCTTCTTAATACTCTTTATAGAAGCGCACTCTTACTATCTTAGTACTAAGTACCTCCTATCTACATTCCTCTAATATTTATACTTAAGAACTAACCTTACGTTCTAACACTAGCTACTTTATATTATAGCTACTTAGATCCTTACACTTTAAATACCTTAAATATAAGTAATATAAACATAGACACTCCTAAGTCCTCCTAGTCTAGAGGTAGTAGCATTTAAGGCGCCTGACCTAACCTCTACTATAGGGATAGAGCTAAGCTTAAATCCTAGCTACTCTAATAGGACCAATACTTCTATATTAATAACTACGTTAAAAAAGTTAACTAAGTTATGCTAGTATCTACCTATATAAGAGGGGATGCTAAGAAGTAGATTACACCCTTTATTAAGAGATATATAGATAAAGGAATTAATAATAATGTTAACAATAAATTAATAGAGAGCTAGGACTTGTTTAAACCTAAGATTAGATAAGTTTTCTTACCTATTAAAGAATTAGTTATTACAGAATAAAAGATATAGAACCTCTAACAAACTTATTCTACTATAGACTACATAACTTAATTCTAGCAGTGCAAGGAATATCTTAAATAGGATAAATAGGCACTAATACGTATATACTACTAGGGACTTAAGCTAGCTGTATAAGCTAAGCTTATAAGAACTAGTTACTATGTTAACTCCCTTAATAGCTTAATTAAAGAGACTATCTGTCTTAATAACAAACTCTACAAGCTTGCGCTTAAGGAATAAAGCTATTCTAGGACAACACCTATATAGGACATTAACCCTAGACATTATTAAAGGACTTAACCTAACTAAGGGTAATAATAATAACTGTATAAACCCTAACCTTAGGGCGTTTACTAAACTTATAGCTACAAGCTAATGCACATTAATAATATAGTTAAAGGTAAGCCTAAGAGAAACTATAGAAAGAAGTAGTTATTATAATCTTACTCTATAGACCTGCGTCGCGAAGACTACACTAGAACTGCTAAACCCTACTAGGAATAGTATACTAAGCAGAACAACAGGTTACATGATAGTGCTTAGTAATCAGTCGCTTAGCTTGCTTAGTAGTACTAATTACACTAATTATACTAATTAACTCTTATGTAGTATAGTATATAGCGAAGACAATAGACTCTTACAGTACATTGTGTTTAACCTGAATAATAGGAAGCAATACATTGTTCTTACTATCTAACCTTCTTAATACTCTTTATAGAAGCGCACTCTTATTATCTTAGTACTAAGTACCCCTTGTCTACGTTTCTCTAATATTTATACTTAAGAACTAACCTTTATATTCTAACACTAGCTACTTTATATTATAGCTACTTAGATCCTTACACTTTAAACACCTTAAATATAAGTAACATAAACATAGACACTCCTAAGTCCTCCTAGTCTAGAGGTAGCAGCATTTAAGGCGCCTGACCTAATGTGAGGATCTAAGTAGCTACAATATAAAGCAGCTGGTGTTAGAACGCAAAGGTTAGTTCTTGAGTATGAATGTCAGAGGAACGTAGACGAGGGGTCTTGGTACTAAGACAGTAAGAGTGCGCTTCTATAAAGAGTATCAAGAAGGTTAAGTAGTAAGAACAATGTATTGCTTCCTATTATTCAGGTAAGTTAAACACAATAAGCTATAGGAGCTCATTGCCTAACACTATATACTTGTCATGATAGTTCTAGTAGTCGTAAGCATCGCGAGCGATAGTCGTCACGTGGACTATTAGTAGTCGTAATAGTCGCGCGCAGAGCTATTGGTCACATGACTACTGTTAGAGGTGGTTACTACTTAGGCCAGCGCTTCTAGGGTTATTCCCATAGGTTGTTGTCAGGGCTGATACAGGGATCGTAACACCATCCTCCTCCTTCTAGGGGTTCGTCCTCAAATCACGTGATACTGTCAGTACTTCTTAATTAGTGCAGCTGCCCCACATCTTCTTAAGCTAGTGTCTGCGCCATGTCGTCTGATTCCCGTAAACGCTAAATCCATCTTTACTCTAAAATCCTTGCTTGCGACACCATCGCTGAAGTTCCTTGTGATCATTATTTTCTTAGAGGGCACAATTGCCACATTATACTAAATTCAAAGTTAAAGTGTGCTGAATGCACTCGTCTAGGTAAGGCATGTGTGAACATGTCTTAGGGGTTGTTAGACAAGACTTAAGAGGAATATCAAAAGAAGGTTAATAAGGATGAACAGTTACTTGCAACTGTTATTTCTCGGTTGTTGCGGAATAAGAAAATTCTAGAACAGGCAAAAGAGCGTTTGCAGCAGAAGGCTTTGTGCCTCGCGTTAGAGTTAGAGGCTAAAGGAGAAGATGTGAACTCAGAGATGTTAGACTATCCTGCGGCTTCTATTAGTAGGGCCTTTTCGCCAACCATATAGGCAACGTTAGGTCTGTTAGACCAGTCCGTAGCAGAGCATAGACATGCTACGCCTTCCTTCAATACTGTGCCAGCAGCTAGCAGCAGTTCATAAGGTTTGTCTCAGGTTCCCATGTATTTTCTAAGTCTAGGTATCCTAACCACTTGACTAGGTATTCCTTATTGCCTTGGATTCCTCAGTGTATTATTATTTTTTCGACTTCAAACTCGTTTTCTTCCTAAGGTTTGTAATGGAATGTTGTTTGTAACAGAGTTAAAGGGTTAGCATATTCTAATATCTTGATGTGGAATCTAGGATGTATTCTAGCGTTAGGTAGAAGGTTAAGTGTGTACGTAACTAGTCCCTTCTAGTTCTTAATTAAAAACAGTCTGACTTTAACATGATCTAAACCCTTATTTAGTCGTGTTGTGCGTAGATTCTTCATGAGAAGATACACTTTATCCCCTTCTTTAAGCTAAGGTGCCGTTTTTCTCTTTTTATTAACATGTAAAATGCTGTTGCGTTGAGCAGTCTTAAGCGCTTAGCTCATTTGTTCGTGAACTTTCTTTAGTTCTTTAGCTGTAAGCATAGCTGCTTCTGTTTTTAGTGACGGTAGTGTCCTTGTAAACAGGTTTAGGTGTTTTCCGTAATTAGCAAAGTATAGTAATTTTCCTGTAGCTTCTAATACTTTGTTGTTATAGGCTAATTGCGCAGTAGGCAATAGCGAAACCTAATTGTCTTGTTATTAGTTTACATACATCTGTAAGTAGGCCTTTATAGTACAGTTCGTTCATTCTATTTATCTATCTGTTTCTAGGTAAAAGGCCGTGGATAGTTTTTATTGTGTTCTGATAGCAGCAAGAAGCGCAGTCTAAAAGTTAGACGTAAAGAGCTTGTCTCTGTCGCTAATAATTGATTTTAGAATTCCGTGATGCCTAATGATTTGATTGTAGAAGATATAGGCTAGCTGTACTGCCGTGAAGTCCTTTCTAAACAGTACGTACTCTGCTCCCTTTATAAATCTATTAACTACTAGCATGATTGCATCGTATGCAAATCTAGTTACTAGATCTCTTGACAGCGGTAGGTCTGTCACAAAGTCCATAGAGATGTCTTCCCAAGGTGCCGTAGGTAACTTAAGTGCTTGCATCTCGCCATAAGGTGCGTGGGTACTGTGTTTATTCTTCTAACAGTCCGCACATTTTTAGATGAACTTGGCAACCTTTTCTTTCATGTTGCTGAACTAGTAGTTCCTTAAGATGAGTTCTATTATTCTTTGAATGCTAGGGTGACTATGTACAGGGTCGTTGTGGTGGCTTTAAATAACTGCTTCCTAAAGTTCTTCTGGTACTTTAGGTGCGATAGTGAGTACTGCGCCAATTGATCTAGCAGGTCCTAATAATCCGTCTAGGTTAACTTTAAGGATCGCATCATTAATGATGTTCTTTGTTCTAGTAATGTCAGTTCGTTAACTAAGCGCGTCTGCTCTGCCGTTATCTTTTCTAGGTGTGTAGATAATCTTGAACTTGTATTGGCCTAAAAGCTCTGCCTATTATACTTGTCTTTAATTGAGGGTTTTAGTTGTTGTAAAGTTTACTAAGTTCTTGTAGTTAGTGTAGACTTCAAGGTCTGAGCAGCTTTCTGCGTAGATCCTCTAATGCTAAAATGTATCTACCACAGCCATTAATTCTTTATCGTGTACGTCGTAATTTTCTTCAGGGGCTGTAAATTTCCTAGAATAGTACGCGATAGGGTGCTATTTGCCATCTCGTAGCTGTTTCGCGGCTGCACCTACTGCAAGGTCTAAAGCGTCTGTCTTAAAGCGTAATAGTTCTCCGCTTCAGAAGGGTACTAACACCAGTAGTGCTATACATGCTTTTTTTAAGTTGTTAAATGCCTCTTCCTGTTCCTTCTTCTATTCCCAAGCTTGTTCTTTTCTTGTAAGCTTTATCAGCAGGAGTGCTTTCTTAGAGAAGTCCTAGATGAATTGTTAATTAAAGTTAACAAATCCTAAAAATGACTAGATGTCTTTAACAGTCTTCGGTGTGGGCCATTCCTTAACTACCTTGATCTTATCTTCGCTCATCTTAACTCCATAGATGCCGACCATGCATCCTAGGAACTCTACTTCTTCTTTGTAAAATTCGCATTTATTAGGTTCAAGACGTAAGTCATACTTACTAAGAGCGGTCAGAACTTTTCTTACGTGCTCAACGTGCTCCTGAGGGTTGCTTGAATACACAAGGATGTTGTTGAGGTATACAATAACGAATATGTCTAAGTATTCTCTTAACACGTTGTTAATAAGTGCTTAACATGTTACTAGGGCGTTAGTAAGACTAAATGGCATTACTGTATATTCGTAGTGTCCGTAGCGTGTTCTGAACGCTGTCTTCCATTCTTCGCCTTCCTTCATGCGTATGAGGTTGTACGCGCCTCTTAGATCTAATGCTGTAAAGATCTTCGCATGGGCTAGTCAATCCCTTAACTCTAAGATGTTAGGCAATAGGTATTAATTCTTAATTGTTATGTTGTTAAGTTTCTAGTAGTTAACACATAATTGTAGCTTGCCATTCTTCTTTAGTACGAAGAGAATTAGGTAGCCTGCTAAGGATTCTAAGGGTCTAATAAATCCTTTCTTAAGATTTATCCTAATGTAATCTTGTGTTTCTTCAAGTTCTTTTTCTAATAGTCTGTAGATTAGTCTGAAAGTTAGTTGCTTTCCTTCCTGTAGTGTGATCTCATGATCCTAGGGCTTATGCTTAGGCAATGCAGCTGCACTTGTCTCTTCCCAAAAGAGTAACTCGAATTCTTTATACTTAGTAGGGATTTCTAGAGTTACGCGTTTCTCTAACACTTTTACTTATTAATCCAGTGGACGCTTAATGGTATCTGCAAAGTAGAACCCTTTGTAGCTTTAAAGGCCATTCTTGTGCAAAGCGATATAACCAATCGTCTTCTCATCTGCCATCAATTGCTACTGATGCGCAGGCAGGCTTGTAGTTGCGTTGACCCTACAGCACTTAAATTAGAGTTTCTTTGACTTCTAGTCAATTTGTAGGTTATGCTCTATTAGCTAAGGCAAACCTAGCACCAAGTTGTGCGACATGTTGTCTAACACGTCTAGGTCTATGGTTTCCTAGTGATTCTAGACTTTCAGCTTTAACCTTTTGACCTCCTAGTTAATCGTAGGTTAGCCTAGCATATTCTTGCTGTTAATAACATTTACAGGGTAAGGGCTTTATTTCCTTAGTAACTTCAGTCTGGCTGAGGTTGCTATGCGCGCGGATACAAAGTTTCCTTAACATCCAGAGTTAATCATTGCCTTTAGGCAGAGTCCATTCAGCTCTACTAGGAGCTTGATAAGTCCCGCAGGGTTAACCAAACAAATAGAT
>MU006297.1:0-80313 GCA_010093695.1 Plenodomus tracheiphilus IPT5
ACGTTCCTCTAACATTTATACTTAAGAACTAATCCTTGCGTTCTAATACTAGCTGCTTTATATTATAGCCACTTAGATCCTTATACTAATTTTAGCTATTAGCTTCTTTAAGGTAGGATATAATAGTTACTAATATTAATAGGTATATTTTAGGTAAGGTAACTAGCTTATAGTAGGTTACTCTCTCTAAAACACCTATATATCTTAGAATAACTATCTTAGTAAGAAGTTTAGATTAAAATTAGTATAGGTACACGCTATGTATTAGCTATAGATTACATTTACTACTTTAATTAAGTATAAAAGTTATAAAATAGTATTTTACTAATATAAGGCAAGAATTAGGTATCCTATATATATTAGACCCCCCCCCCCCTATCCTTCCTCTGCTTTTAGCCTTAGCCTTTGGCTTAGCAGAGGCCCGTGACGCGACCTTCGGTCAAACCCTTTGGCTGACGCGCCTTACTGCTTGACAGCCTCACTAGACCTTTGGAAAGCAGCCTAACTATACTACCACGTCCTGATCCTTTGGAAGGCGGCCTGGCTACACTACCACAGTATAGGTGCACTAACTAGTTACCTATGTGCGCTAACTACCTGTAAGGTACGTTATCTAAATATTCTATAGCTAGCTACGTAACCTATCTTCCTACGTGACTAGCCTTAGAAGGATCTGTCTCCTAAAACTACTAGCTAGCCGCCTGTTAATGCTAGGATTAATAAACATCACCTCATCCAAGAGAAGCCAAGCCAGCCACCCCGCACTTTACATAGTAGGGATACGCTTGTCCTACTAAGAACTGTTTATATTGTTATGTCATGGGGACACATAACCGCTGCCTGGCATTACGAGTTTAGTCGGAGCACAATGACCCGCAATCCATGCCATTCTACATTATGGCATGCCCCACCAACTTATTAGGTACAAGAAGATGAACCATGTCTCTTCCAAATTTATGCTGAAGCGCTCGTGAGTAGTTCAAGGCAGTCATCGTTGTATCCATCTTCGGCAAGCGCATCTGGAGATCAGCAATGGCCATAAACCTTCTCAAACCGAGTGGCCTGTTGAGGTCAATCATCTTCACCATCCTCCTTTCGCGTTTTGTCGTCCCTGGCATCGCATATAGCATCAACATACCTCGAGCCGTTACCACGGGGCGAAGCCGCATGTCTCTCAATAAAGACTGGCGTTTTGCACGCTTCACTTCCAACCCTGACGCACTAAGCTACGACATTCTTAAGCCATGGATCCTTCCTGCGGCGAACGACTTCCTCAGCGAGCCAATGCATGAACGTCCCGCTAAACCAGCTCCAGGCGCAAACGTTAGCTACGTACAGTCCGACTTCGATGATGAGGCCTGGGAGCAAATTTCACTGCCACATGACTGGGCGATCACAGGCACATTCGATGCTCCAGCTGTCGATGGAGGTCTCGGTCGCTTGCCTATCAATGGTGTAGGATGGTACCGACGAAGCCTCACCATCGATGAAACTGTCCTTACTTCCGGCAAATCCATTTTTCTCGACGTCGACGGGGCTATGGCCTATGCTACGGTCTGGCTAAACGGAGACTTCGTCGGAGGATGGCCTTTTGGCTACAACTCCTTCCGCCTCGACTTTACCTCCTTTGCTAAGACCGGAGAGAACCAGCTCGCCATTCGCCTGGATAATGCGCTAGAGTCGTCCCGTTGGTATCCTGGTGCTGGGCTCTACCGTAATGTGTGGTTGGTCACCGTTGACCCGATCCATGTCGGGCATTTTGGAACATACATCACGACACCAACCGTTTCTGCGGAGGAGGCGTCTCTCGAACTCGTAGTTGACGTCGAAAACAAAGGCAATGGCAGTCAAAAGGTTAAGGTCGTGACCGAAGTCTATGAGCTCGATGCAGAGACTAGGAAAGCTACGGGCAATACTGTTGCAACATTTTTCTCCACGAGCGTGGATGTGGCAGGCAATTCAAAGAGTACTGTGTCCAGCTCTGCGAAGATCGAGAACCCACAACTCTGGGGACCACCTCCGACACAGAAGCCAAACGAGTATGTGGCGGTCACCACTTTGTCCGTCAACGGCACGGCTATGGATGTGTACGAGACTCCATTCGGCGTCCGATCGGTCGAATACAACGACGACACTGGAGTGCATATCAATGGCGAGGCTGTTCGGATCCAGGGCTCCTGTAATCATCACGATCTCGGATCACTGGGTGCGGCATTCAACACGCGAGCCGCCGAACGCCAGATTCAGATGCTCCACGAAATGGGTAACAATGCGCTCCGAACGTCGCACAACCCACCCGCTCCCGAGTATCTTGATCTCGCTGACCGTCTTGGGCTCCTGGTTATGGATGAGATTTTCGATACGTGGAACTACGCAAAAGTAGATAACGACTTCCATCGGATTTTCCCGGATTGGCATGAGCCAGATCTTCGGTCGTTCATTAGACGCGATCGTAATCATCCCTCTATCATCTCTTGGAGCGTGGGTAACGAGCTTGCTGAGCAATCAAACTCGACTGGAGGCGCGACAGGCAAAATGTTGCAAGACATCGTACACGAAGAAGATCCGACGCGACTCGTGACTTTAGGCATGAACAACGCTGGGCCAAACACATCTCTCGCCAACGCCATCGATATCATTGGACTAAACTACCAAGGCGAAGGCAAAGGCAACTCGTGGACAAGCACGTTCCCCGCCTTCAAGGCAGCCTATCCCAACAAGATGATCTGGAGCACCGAGTCTGCGTCAACGGTCAGTTCCCGCGGCGTCTACTTCTTCCCAGTGACAAGCAACAAGAGCGCGGTCGTCGGTGGAAGTCCTGGCAATGGTGCTGATCCCGTCACGCACCATGTCAGTGCCTACGAGCTGTACTCGCCCAGCTGGGCTGCTTCGCCCGACAAAGTGTTCGAGCAACAAGATAGGCACCCATATGTAGCTGGAGAATTCGTGTGGACTGGGTGGGACTACATTGGCGAGCCTACACCATACGACAACTCGAGTCGTAGCTCGTACTTTGGTATCATCGACCTTGCTGGGTTCAAGAAGGATCGGTACTATTTGTATCAGTCGCGCTGGCGTCCAGACCTGCCAATGGCGCACATACTTCCGCATTGGACGTGGCCGGAAGATCGTGTCGGGCAGGTCACACCAGTCCATGTCTTCACGTCTGGAGATGAGGCAGAATTATTCGTCAATAACGTATCTGCTGGTCGCAAGAAGAAAGGCAAATACGACTACAGACTGCGATGGGACAACGTCACATATGCGCCAGGCTCAGTGCGCGTGGTCAGCTACAAGGATGGTGCGGAATGGGCGACTGCTGAGCACAAGACTGCAGGCGCTGCCGCTGCGCTTAATGCCACGGCTGATCGAACTCGTATCGCCGGGGATGGTGATGATCTTTCGTTCATCACGGTCACCGTAGTTGATGAGGCTGGAAACATGGTGCCACAAGCCAGCAACGATATCACATTCTCAGTTGCTTCCGGCCCTGGTGTGATTGTAAGCACGGATAATGGCGATCCAACAGATATGACACCATTCCCGTCATCAATTCGCAAGGCCTTCAGCGGCCTTGCGCTTGCGATTGTCAAGACCAAGCCTGGGTCTCAAGGAGAGGTTGTGATTCAGGCGACGTCTAGTTCGCTGGAAGGACGGAAGATTGTATTGACGGCTGTATAATCTAGACCGTAGATGATTCAGAGCTAGCGCAAAAGTCACGCTTTGCTCTTACCTTGATAGTCAGCATTTACCGCATCTTCACATGTGCGCTAGGGTCATTGTCAAAACAAATCGCCGCGGCTCTACAGCGTATCTTGAACTTTGGAGGATCGTATTTAACTAGTAGGTACAGTAATGCTTACATGACATGCATTGTTACACATTGAAACACATTTCGAGTAGAAACATCATAGAAAGCTAGCTAATGAGAGAGCGCTGCTATTAGGCATTGGCAGACTCAGCTTCACACTAGTATCTACCCTATCGCTACCTAGTCTAGTAGTGATACTGTAGCCTAAGTTACATCAGACCTCAAGAATACAATTAACACTACTACTACGTACTATATTGCTATCGTAACCAACTAGTCTTCACAGCTGCCTGCGCAGACACCCACGCTTGAAGGAGAGGCTACTACGAAGCTAACTTTCTCCATTTAGATATCTAAATTCATCTCCATCTGCGCATCGCTTGCGGACCTTGCAGCCAGAGTAATCATAGTAGTTTTAGCTAATCTTTTGATTGTTGATTGCACTTTTCGTCGCCACTTTCCGGCTTTGTGAGGGTTGAGAGGATGGGAATATTGAAGGGCTACTCAACTTACCTTATTGCTTTTCGGTCGTTTTGACGATCAGGACCAGCCAACAGTAAGGGTTGCACAAATTCAAGAAGACATTCAAGAAGCAAATGAAAAAATTCAGGCTTAGCTAGCGAAAGACGATGATGATACCATAGTAGCGACATGACGCGGACTATGCTGATTGAGATAGTCTCAGTATCTCGCAGATAGCATCGCTTTTACTAGATGTAGGAAAGGCAGTTCCTGCAAAGGAATTGAGTTAAACGAGGATTGTGTGCAGAAATCAAGGTCAGGAATTACATAGTAAGTCTAAGCTTTGCGTGCCTTGTTAGTAGGTAAGCCAAGCGGCGTGTAACTAAATCGCGACGTGCCGTTAGGCCGCAGTCGGGACGATTCCGGTGTGAAGAAGCCTCTTTCCTGGCTTTCTAGCGAACCTCGCACGAGTTCTAGCAACGGCCGCCATACCGTATGCAGACTGTAGTACCGGCGCTTCCTCGATAATGGTGTGTACCGGTCTTATCAGATCATGGCCGCTGCTATTCTCTTTCTAAAAGGATCTGATAAAATTTTCAAGCACGTGCACTCCCTCGCGTCAGTATGCAGAGTTAGGATAGTACGTACCCCATCCCGTGCAAGAATCAGTCGACAATTTGGGACTTGTAGGGAAAGCCGGACGTGATTAGTATGAGAGAGTCGAATGATTGGATGTCCTCATGGGCGCAATTCGGCACGATGTGGTCAACACATGTTCTGGCTCAACCGGAGGCCCTTCAGTTCCCATAAAGAGCATCCATCACAGGTATGAACAGCCTCCGCTATCGGTAAATCTCACCCTGTAATCTGTGAGACTACTTCTCCATTTTAATGTCGCCGTATTCGGGGCATACTCTTCCTATCTTGGACAACGTAAGTGACCGTAGCACCTGAATTACCCCGAGTCGATTGTGGTTCGTATTCCCAAAGCTGCTGAAGAGTGCTTTGAATCTTCTCTTTCGACTCAATTGCCTGCCTGTTCCAAGTTCGTGCGATCAAGTACGATGCGTCTCACTGTCTTTCCCTTACTTCTAGTGGCCGTCTCAGTCCCGACCCAGGCGGCCACGGCATCTTGTCCAAAGATTTGCGAGAGCGCATTGTCCTACATCAAGTTTTCGGGGAACAAAACCGAAGCTCAATGCACAAACAATTTGCACATTATCTCTTACTACGCGTGCCTGAGGCAATTCTGCCCATCGAAAGCAGAAAGTGGTTATTCGACTCTACAACACAGCTGTGAAGACGTCGGTGCAGTGCCAGATATTAGCAATGTCACACTGCCGTTGGATAGTCTCGTTGAATTCACGTTCCAAGACATTCGTAAAAAGACGTCGCATGCAGGTCTACTTGCGCCGTCTCTCTACGCGCTCTCACAGCGCACCATCGTACGTTGAACCTGTTGATTATTCCACACCGTTACTTACCTTGCTCCATCAGACCAGTGCAATCGAGGCGGACGAACTGAATGAGCATTATGGGTGAGTTGACTCCGTCCAGTCCGGCCGAGGGGCTACTGCTTACAGCATTCTTACTCTTATAGGAACGCAATATATGGCTTCTGGGGGATAGTGCTCCTTCTCTCTGCCCTCAATCAAGTTTGTACCTTCGTCAGAACGAGAGCCCCCTCCGCCACGCGCTTCTTCTACTTGGACAGTCGGGCGCCACGAGCCCTCGTCAATGCGACAAGGCGACATCTTCTCATTCCTAAAATCGCTGCACCGCAGAACGAAAGGCTAGCTGGATGGTGTGCGTTCCCGACCCGTCTTCAGTCACTTCTTGTATTCAGCTTCGTCGCGTTGAATGTCATCCTGCACCTTGTCAGTCACGATGTGTTTGAGGGTAATCTTAAGTAAGATCAGCGACACAACTTATTACAAAGAGGCCAGCTGATAAATTGAATTCAGACGCCCAAGAATCTCAGCCCAAGTCGCGCGATCGCTTGGGCATCGCACAGGGTATATTATCATGGCCAATCTCCCAATCATGTGGACCTTTGCGATGAGAAACAACATCTTGACGTGGTTCAGCGGCTGGAGCTTTGCTACGTTCAATGTTTATCATCGGTGGATTGCTCGAGTGATAGTCGTGGAGTTGATAACACATGCAGTGGCCTACACATTGGTTACGTATGATTGTATGTTGCCCCCCTACTGTGTCTAATAAGCCTCGGCTACTAACATCTTGATTCAGCTGGTGGTTCCACGAAATACAAAGCGCAGTGGTCCGCAGAGTATTGGATCTGGGGGGTGGTGGTATGTCATCAATACTGCTACGATCTGCTAGGATATACTAACTGACACAACTCTGGTAGGCCCTGATAGTAGGATGCTTGGCCTGTGTTACAGGTCTCTACTCCATACGACGTCGCTTCTACGATGCGTTCCTGCTGGGTCACATTGTCATTGCATTGCTGTTCCTCATCGGAACCTGGTTGTAAGTCATCTGGCATAACACTGTTACATCCGACGGTTTGGCTGACTATGCATGTACTTACAGTCACCTCAAGAAGCGAGATGACGATTTTGTATTTTACTTTTGGCCATGCGTTGCAGTTTGGGCATTTGATCGCGCCATGCGGTATGGAAGGCTCTTTGTCTTGAACCGCTCCTTAGGCCGCGCCATGGTGGTTTACGATCCGACCTCCGACATGCTAAAGCTCAATGTACCCGTCCGATCAATTGTCCGCCCTCAAGCTGGCACGTACTACTACGTCTACGTGATTCATGGCCCTAAGTTTTGGGAAAGTCATCCTTTCACCTTGAGCGCTTGGACTTCAGCGGGGGAACTAGCCGACGGAACACTGAACCTGCAATTTCACATTCGTCCTCTCGATGGATTCACCGCACGCTTGAAAAACTTGGCTCTACGAGCTGATAATACTGAGCATGGCTCCGGGCTACCGAAAGAGCGCAAAATCCTAGCACTCGTTGAAGGGCCATATGGTCACACCAGCGATATACATACATACGACTCGGCCTTGATTGTTGTCGGGGGATCAGGTGTGACGGTTGCGATGGCTCACTTATCAAGCCTCATCGCGAGATTTGAACGCCAGGCCCAGGTCACGATTCGCAAAGTTCATGTCATCTGGGCCGTTCGGAACGCTGACCCCACTTCTGGTGGCCTCGAGAGCGACATCATTCCTCGTCTCGCAGGTTCAGGACTTCTTGAGAAGGTGAAAGTGCGTTTCGACACTTATATCACGCAAACAAGCGCTGAAAGCCCTACACTGGAGGAGAAGCCTGTTCCAATTCCAATTGTCACTGGGTCCAATCAGCTTAATCGTACGCGACCAGTGTCTGAGAAATTTGACGTGTCGTCGGGCGATAATGCCGGTAGCGGGAGCGACGTAGCGGAGGAAGGAAACTCTGTCAGTCTCGCACAGTCTCACGAAGGAAGACCTCCTTTGAACGAAATCCTGTTGGAACATGTTCAACAAAATTTAGTTAGTAAGGAGAGATTGGCTGTGGTCTGCTGCGGTCCTCCGGCAATGTCGGAGGAAGTTGGAACGCTGGTTGCACAAGCGCTGAAGCATAGTGCAAACAGGATTGATTACTTCCCAGAGTCGTTCTCTTGGTAAACTGATCAAGAAGTCGTTGAAATACATGCAACAGAAGGATGTCCCACTGCGGTTGTGGTCAAGTTGGTCCAGAATTCTCTTGATGGTCGAATCTGCGCACAACTGGTACACATATGTTAGTGCTATGAAACAGAGGGTCAGAATTTGTGGACTGATACATTGTCATTGGACAGAGATCTCTACCTTCCTAATCAGATACGCGATTGTCAGGACTGCGATCCTCCCAGTAGTGCGAATTTGCAATCTGCATTACCGCATCATGAGCACGTTGCCTGACCCGAGCCAATTGAAACAGAAATCGTGTTTGATCAAGATTCGCGATGTCGTCCAGCCAAAGGTAATAGTCTTCAGTGCGGTTCTCTCCCTATAGCTTGCGATACTCCAAGGTGGTCGTTTTGCATTCAATCCTTTCCTTTGGGCAACCGCGGAGGCTATCAGTGGTATGCCCCTCATTCTCAGATGAAGGATAGGGCACCTTGACTAGTACTATTGTGTACCCTAGCAAGCCATACTTGTTCACAGGCGCAGCGCTTTACACCGGCGGGCAGGGGCCAAGGCGTCCAATTAAAGTTCAGCGTGCATGACGGCGGCCTTCGAGGCACAGCCTTTCTCTCCTGTTGTGACACCCCTTCTGCCACCAACCACGAGAAGATGTCTACGCCGGTACCCGTATCTGCCATACTGGAGCGCATCGCGATTGCCGGGAGAAACTTCGGAGACAGTGAGATTGGCTCTCGCGAGACGCTCATCGAATTGGGCAGGGATCTTGTCGCAGCACTTGAGATTCCAAGTGAATTCCTGCAAAGAACTTTCTGGGCTGAGGTCAGTACTGATATTATTGTGTAAACTGGGAAATGCTGATTGGAGCATAGCCAGCATTGTCGGCGCACTGCAAATTTGCGGTCCAGGTGAAGCTCTTCCAAAATCTCGGAGATGGGAGCAAAGCAGGGCTCAGCCCAACAGACCTTGCCGACAGGACTGGTGTCGACGTTATACTTCTACAACGCATTATGCGTCATCTGATCTCCATGAAAATTGTCACGTTCTCCGAAGGCAAGTTTTTTGGAACGACTCTAAGCCACAGTCTTGCGGCAGACAACTACCAGAAGAGCATCGACTTCTGCTACGACGTTGCTCGTCCTTCGTTTAATGGCTTCCCTGAATTTTCAAGAAGACCGGTTACAAGCTCCCAACGTCTCTCACTGATGGTCCATTTCAAGCGGCACACAATACCGACTTGGCGTTTTTCCCATGGCTTGTAGCTACGCCACCTCATCTTGATGAGTTTGATAAATTCATGTCAGCATACAGGGCCGGCAAAGCGAACTGGTACGATCAAGGTTTCTATCCAGTCTCTGAGCGTCTAATAAAGGGATTCGACGCCAGTATCGGTGAGGTTCTGCTCGTCGATGTGGGCGGTGGTCGCGGGCACGATGCCGGGTTGTTTGCGACACAATATTCAACCCGTCCAGGCAAGCTGATTTTACAAGATCGTCAGCCGGTGATTGATAGCATCGAGAACAAAGAAAAGCTGCGTTCCATAGCCAAGCCCATGATTTCTTTACTCCGCAACCGATCCAAGGAGCCAGAGCATATTCGCTGCACTCCATTTTGCATGATTGGGACGATGAGGAGGGCATCAAAATTCTCGAAAACCTGGTACCAGCCCTGAAGCCGGGCTATTCGCGCGTGTTGCTTAACGAGATCGTCTTGTCGGAACAACATCCCACGATCGCAGCCACATCCATGGACATGATGATGTTAGCCCACTTCGCGGTCCGCGAACGTACGGAGGCGGACTGGAAGGCCATGCTTGAGAAGGCGGGACTGATGTTGGTTAAGACTTACAGCTACCCCAGAGTTGCCGAGAGCGTGATTGAAGCGGAGCTCTCAACCGCCCAGACACGAAAAGGCATAGCGCAGTAGTCACTTATAATTCATATCAAGTATGTAACCGCGACTTACTGTGTGCGGACGGGATGCGCAGAGTTGCAGGACGCACAGTGTTTTTATGTGACGAGCAGGTGATGGTTTTGTGGTTTAGGGCACAGTGGAAGGCGCCTCGTCACACCGATGCCAGTCGGCCCGAAATTTTACCGGTAACGCTGGGTTAGGTATTGCAGTATACATAGCTGGAGACCCCGTCATCTACTATGATTTGCGCACAATTGAGGATAATACTGTAATCTCTGTTATGAACAGAGTACTATTAAGGCTTCATAATCAGTTAAGAGCTTACTATGACAACTACAGGTGTTCTCTGTACGAGGTTAGTGCCTAAGAATGAGCTAGTCTCGCACGCCATCTTGCATGCACGACATCTGAAGACTCCTTTCAACTTACCCTACTCACTTGTTCGAGAACGAAACTTGTCAAGGCCGTCTTTATCTTTTCTAACGCCTCCATGAGTATCGACCACGAGCGTCTTGTGCTGCCACGCCCAGGCGCAACAAATACTCCAACTGCTCCTCCGATTGCAGGCCCCAGCGAAGAAGCCTTCACGGCAGCTTTCGGCAAACTACTTCCGCCTGCAAAGTTCATCAACACGAACTACGGGAACGCGGCTTACTACGAGATCCTCCCGTCCACTGTAGCCCGAGCAACAACTGTCGCATCGACACCAGAACGTGTACTCTTCATCCATGGTGTGCAAACCCCAGCCTTGGGCATGCTCCCACTTGCTCGCGCGCTGCACTCTTCCATTCCCAATGCACACTTCGTTCTAGTCGACCTGTGGGGTCATGGTCTGAGCGACACACCTCTCGTTGCGCATGAGGCATCTTTATTCCACGGATTATTTGATGCAGTCCTAGATCATCTGGCTTGGTCGACCGCCCATCTTGTTGGGTTCTCCTTCGGTGGTGCACTGACCGTAGGCTATGTTGCTTCGCGCCCTTCACGGGTACAAAGCTACACCCTCGTTGCCCCGGCTGGACTGATTCACTCTTCGCAGTTCACGGATGAGCAGCGCGGGTACCTGCGCGGTAATGATGAGACAGCAGCACAAAAATGGGTGCTGTCGTACCTTGAAGGTGGTGAGCTAGTCGTACCTTCAGATTGGAGAGACAGAGTAGCCAGAGGTGATATAGTCGCGGAGGCAGTCCGAGAATGGCAGATGTGCGAGCACTCAGGCCACACAGCCTCTATCGTCGCCATATTCAGAGATGGCGGTGTGATGGACAATGACCGTGCGTTTACGGCTGCAGTACACACAGGTATCCCGTCTCTTGCTGTATTGGGTGAGTTGGACCTCCTGTGTAGCGCTCAGCAGCTTGATGACCTCGCATTCCCAAACATCAAGGTAGTACCGCAGGCTGGGCATGGTGTTGTCAGGGAACAAGTCCCGGACGTTGCAGGGAACATCTTGAAATTCTGGATGGAATTAGGGTAGACACGCAATCCTTATGAAATCTCATATCAATCACAAAAGGCATCCCGAACGTTATTCTCCAGCGATAGCACTCCACGTAGGACTCTATGCCCCTTGATCTGCAATTGTCCACTGCTATTTATGTGTCCGATTCTCAGATATCCGTCCTGGATGGGCACTCGATGAGTTAATATGCGAAGAAGCACGACAATTCCTCCAAGAGCAAATCATAGTCTCATTGCATCTACAATGACACAATTGTCATACAAATTGCTCTAAGTCTCCAATCACTTCAGCTTGCTCATCATCAATCATCAAGGCCCTCGCATTTAGCAACCGGCGTAGAGAGCTGGGTATCTGTTAGCGTTCAATTTCGAGTGTTTCGTGAAAGATGGAACATACCCTGAGCGAAAAGCGTGTAGGTATCAGCGTGGTTCAAGTTCTGCGAGGCACTAAGGCTGCGAACGAAGTTGTAACCGTAGCCACCATAGTCGGAGGTTCCTTTGACTTGAGTCAAGTGGGTCATCTCATGAAGAACAGTAGTAGCCTGGTCCTGGGCGTGACAGGTGCGGCTAAGCGCAGGGAGGCCAGTGAAAAACAACGGGCAGTTGACCATCTGGCTGGTGGATGGGTAGGTGTATGCCAGAACACCACTAGAGCACTGGTTTTCAAATCTTAGCTGATGTTCCATGCCGCATTTGGGATTAAGGTCAACTTACAGCACCAAGGATATCCGTGCAGTAGTAGCGGGAGTTACCCGATGTGGTGGAGCCGCACTGAGTAGCGACGTTGTTGAAAACGCGCTGGACGGTGGTGGCGGTTGCCGAGGACGTAGACCTTGTCAAATTAGCGAAAATATACATCCGTCGACGTCGAGCTGCTCACTTGAAGTACTCGTTCAGCTTGGCGGCGTTGTTGACAGCGGCGGAAGCGGCTGTGCGGGCTAGGGAAGCGCAGTTGGACAACGCAGTAGTGGTGGCAGTGCGGCGAGTTCCCGTGCAGTCCGTCTGCACAACAGTGCGCTTTGCAAGATCCTGGTAATCACGGCGTACCTTGGCAGCCTTCTCACCATCCACTGAGGTAGCGACGGTGTTGCTAGTGAACGGCACGGCACCGGCAATGACGGTGGAGTCAAGATCAGCGTAGGCGAAAGCACCCTCAGTGACGACGTCGAATTCTCCGCCAGCAGCAAGGTCGTGGGCTACAGCAATATCGAAGGAAGCTTCGATGGACTTTCCGGCAGCAAGGATCTGGAAAGCGGATTCATCAAGGTTGGCGGTGCTAACGCGGAGGCGAATGCCATCGAAGGCAACCTTCTCTCCGGCTTGGAACACCTCAACCTTCTCAACGTGGGAGTCTTGGAGACATTAGGGTCATCGTTAGTAATCACTGTAGGAATTAACTGACCATCAAGGAAGGTACCAGTCTTGAAAAGCTTAAGGTCCTCAGATCCGTTGTTGACAATGAGTGCCTTGACGTGGGTATTGTCGGTAACCTCAAGAGTCACAGCGAGGGGCGAGTCACGCTTGCTCAGCGCGTCTGAGAAGGCGCTGGCTAGAGATGCCAAAGCTGCGACAGAGAGGACCTGAACCTTCATGGTTGTTGAGATGGAGCCGGAGAGGGAATTAGAACCGTTGAGAATAGCTTGAGAAGGAGAAAAGCTGATGTGAAGTTTGGGATGCTTGATGCGGTCTCTTTATACATCGTTGGTGATGGTTTTGTTTCTGTAGCTCTGCACCTAGACAAATCCTCAATTTCTGTCTTGGGGACAAAGTGGAAGCCGAAAGCAGTCTGGATGTTTGATGATGCGAGTTCTGGTGGACCAAGCCACTATTCACGCTTGATATCGGATGAACAGCATCGAAAGAGGCATGTCAATGGGCGACGAACTCTACAGAATTCGAGATCACTCCTCCAGCTTCCACCTCAGTCGCTTCCGCGTTGTTTCGAAGCCACTCTATAGTCTTGGACCAATCTATTCTCCCGGATCGGGCAGGAATCGGCATTGTAGCACTACATAGTGTTGGTCCTGCCAAGCGCTGTGATCAGGGATTTAGGGCGGAAACCTAAGCCAAGCTTCGTCCGCAACACATCACCTTCCGTTTCGAGGGAGCCAAGAAATATTCTTCGAAACACCGCCGGAGTTCTACGAAATGCGTTCCTCCCATTGGCTTGACTCAGGGTTGCGATGCAATCAAGTACTCGGACAATTTTCTGTCGGCAATGGCAACTGTCAGCAAACAATCTTATCTCATGCGGTCGTCTACAGTCCAAGACTCAGATTCGAGACCCACCTTCTTCAAAAGAGATAGGAGATCTTGGTCCCAAGATTGTGGTACTTCTCTAGCAGCAACCACACCTTATTCTGACACCAGGACGCACGCCTCTTACAGCTCTCTGCCAGGCTTCCCCGCCTGACAACACATTAGCAGACGGAACGACGCGTTGCAGGCCAAGGTTTTTTGAGTAACTTGGTCTCAAGCCACCATCTCTCGTACACTCGTAAAATCCAGGAATCCGAAGCAGCATGAATGCCTCCTTAATTTACTAGGATATCATTGAGCACTACTACAGATTCCTTGCAGAGCTTTTAACTTGCTGTCTTGAGCAAGCTGTACAGCTTAATAGATATTTTGCATTAAACTTAGAATTATCCCAAGCAGACAGTAGGTTGTGTGCAAGTAGCTGACGGATAATTGGCTGGAAGCATCGTAGTCAGAGATCTTGGCGTCTAAGTTGCAGGGCGTATTGCACCAACCACAAGTGTGTCGTCGCAGCAAAGGGATGGTCCGAGTCTACCAACAATCTTGTTAACACTAACATGTAGAGCAAATCGGATCTTGCAGACTCCTCGAGACCTGTCAACCACGCACCTGCCTGCATTGGAACGTGATACGAGCGGTGAGCACTGAGGCTCCACTAGCGTGGGGGAAAGATTGTTGATTACGTGGGTCAAACATGTATCCTGTGGCTCATTGATATGGCTCACGAAGGGGTGTTTGGGCTTAACTTCGAAGCAGGCGTAAGCGACGGGTTTTGTACCGATGCGTTCGAGTCATGGTCCATGGCCTCGTATGAGCCTATGGACTTCAGTTCTAGCCAGTTTGGTGGCAGCGCCGATCACGTCTCGTGGTCTAAGTCTTGTGACTCTCATGCTGCCTAACGATAAGTTTGGTGTAGAGACATTGGAGACGCCGAGTGTCTCCCTTGTCTGAGTCCACTCATCGTCATCGAATTGGCCATGCAAATGCAGCTTCTCCAATGACTTCGGAAGGACGTCCCTGACATCGAAGATCGGCATCGCGGCGGCGGCGGCGTCATCGCAGTCCAAGCCACTATCAGAAGATTCCACATCTGTCATCCCTTCTGTTGGCAGCAACCATTCGTAGTTACACCGGAGTATCTTTAGGTTTCGGAAGTCGCGAATGGGCACGCTGTCGAGATCACGGTCGGCCTCCTGAAGCCCCAATGTCAGCATCTGATCACGGAATGCGTTTTGGCAGTCATACACTTCTGAACACTCTATTGCTGGGGATGTTGTCGTCCGTAAAATCCGTCAAGACAAGTTTCTGGAGCGAATGTCCAGCATGCATGACCAAAGCTGCGAGGATCCGCTTGGGTCGGAAGGGTTGGTCGTCGACGATAGCCCCACCAGAATCGTATGTGAACCTCTCAAGAGCAGCGATACCTTCCAAGACAACATCGAGTTTCTGGAGGTCAAGCTGACTGCATGTGAAGTAAAGCTCCTTCAGATTGTGTCCAATTTTATTCCGCAGGAAGGCCACACTCCAACATGGAAGCATAACATGTCCGCCGCCCATGGACTGTGCGGCAATTGTATCGATCACGGGCGCATGCATAAAGTTGGTAGCCCACTTGAAGTTACATGATCCCTCGGTATCCCAGTGGGCGATTGAGGCTGACTTGAGGCGTCTGAACGGAAGTTTCAGCGTGCTCGGTGGGCTTGTACGAGCAACTGCCCAGTGTTCTAAAAAATCTGCGAACAGTCCAAGATGATAATCCGTGATTCTGATCGTCTGCAAGTTAGGAAGATGGTGCACCAATAGCACAATGGCGACATTGACGTCTCCATTCACAAGCGCGTTGCCCACGTGTGACACCGGGTCTGAGTCGCTACTGTCACTCAGATGGTAAGAATGGTCATCACGCCGGGGCTCTGGGGGTCGAGGATATATCGGCGCAAGAGCCTGCGTCGCACTCATGAATAAATCGAGTTCTGCGTCTGATAATGGGTCCTGGCGTTGCTCCTGACAACTGCTAGGCAGATTCAGCTCTCTTACGTACCAGCCCTTCCGGGGTTCTTCCAGGATGTCTGTTAGAACGGTCCATAGAACTGGATCAGCGCCGGTAGCGTCAATGATGGAGTTTTCAGCAAGCAGTCGCGTGTGAACAGATAGCACATCTTGTATGCACGAATGAAGTTCGCTGCAGGTCAAAGCCAAGGCAAGACAATTGTCTGGGTCCAAATGTTCTGCGATGCCGATCTTCACATCAGGTGGCAGATCCAAAAGCGCCATGCTCAGCGACTAGCGGAACCTGCGTCGTTGTTATGGCTATAATTGTTGCTGTCGTGATGGTATGGCGTTGAGTCCCTGGGACGCTAGGTAGGCAACTGCGTGCCAAGGTCGGTTGACGCGATGAGAACACGTCGCGTCCAGTCAGTGTATACGTTCGCAGGCGCGCAGTAACGAGAAAATGCACAATGTGGAACCACGTAACGAAAAAGCGAGTAGGACGGGTAGCGCGTTGACGGTGCGATGCAATCGAAGTCTCTAGCAGGCGAAAGCTCGCTGCAAGACGCGGCGCGGGCGGGAGCTTGGTCCCTGCTCATCACGAAACCGTCGTCCAATTGGTACCTAGATTTAGGTATGTACCGCTAGTTGTACGGTCGCTCACTTTTATACACTGGGAATTGTACAGTTGCCAAGAAAACGAGGATTGGGAAAACACCAGTTGGAGCAAAGATTACATCTAGGTATTAGAGCGTCTCAAAGTACGCGCGGTGTTCACCGCTTCCCTACCTAGATGATGAGCCTCGGCGTTCCAAGAAGCTATACCTACAGATAGCTAAAGAAAGCCCCGTACCGAGTGCCATTTGACCACCATGTACAGAACATCTGGTTAGGCAATCCCATCTCCGCGCAGATTTGGGCGCAAGTAGCTAAAAATATCCCTGGTATTGGTAGCAACGCAATTATCACGTCGCTTTACAAAGCCAAAGTGCTCGAGGCGGACCGTATCATCATCCTCGTGAGTCAAAATAATTGGCAAATATCTGACGTCCATGCCAATTATCCCAGATCATCATGACGCCTTTCTAGAACCCGTTGTGAAACTCAAGCAAAATATCCCGCCACGAAATCTTGGTAAGCATCAGGCACACCGCCGGCGCGAGTTGAAGAAGCTCGGCGTGCAGCTTCAGGATGCGATTGCTATTGAGTAGAGCTTTGCAGTAATGTAGATCAGATGCGAGTCCTGCAGCGGCGCTTGGATTGTCCCCTTGTCATGCGTATCACCTTCCTGATAGGCTATTATGTTGATCATCGAGAATGAATATTTGTTACTGATAGAAAGTTCTGCTCCTTTCCTCCTTGTCTCTCACTGTCGTATTGCAAAGTCGTGAAAAATATCAAGTGTGAAACTACTGCACACATGATCTGCGGGTGTGTGCTCATCCAATCACTAAAATCTATTTCACTCTCCCAATTACTTCCGCATCATCACCGTCCCAATTCTCAATCAGTCTCTTTCTCAACCTCTTTCCTGGTACACCATCAACCCTGTTCAAGCCTCTAATCATGGACTTCCTCATGGAACATCCGATACCTATCAACATCTTCAACAACAGCAGTCTGACAGCCGAATATTCCGCCTGGCAAGGAGATCGGTGGACAGGGATGGTACGCTCTGTTGCAGAATTCGCAAGATTCACCAGGAGGAACGATCTCATAGACCATGCTAACGGCCTAAATGGTTCTGATCAACATATAGCAACCGTTTGTGGACATAGCCTACACCCTCGTATGGCAGACGACTCTCCGCCAGCATACTGTCCAGTACGTGATGTCAATACATATTTCGATATACTTCATATGCTCACTGAAGCATGGGATAGCATAGGCGGACCTTGGGGTTCTGATTCAATGACGCGTAGCACCTACTACGCTATTCGGAGTGCTTGGCATGCGACGCGACAAAGACTTGAAGGCCATGTCAATTGTCTTCAAGGGGTTACTGATAATGAGGCTCGTTGGGAGATTGAGCACCCGCTTGAAGCTGAGACTGCACGCAAAACCCACTCCGCTACTCACACCATCGCATCTACCCGAAATCTGCTTAGATATCCTGCATCCATACAGCCTCCAAAGAACATGGCAACGTCGGAGCCGTCATTGAACAGTCCAAACACGCTATCTGCAACGCCCAAAATGTCGTCTACAATCGCAGCAGGGAAGAAAGTTACATTCTCAGAAGACACCAAATTTGAAAAAGGAAGATCAAACGAATTCTTCGATCGTGCATCTTCGGTGTACGAGCAAGGCGCTCACGCGGCATCTCCCGGTTGTGAGTTGATCGATGCATCCGGAATGGAAGACCTGCTTTGGGCTATTGGTCAACTTAAAGTCGTCACCACTGACACCGCTCTTGACTCTCTCCAGAGACTTTACAATGGTATCTGGGTTGAGACCCACGAAGGCATCGCTGCAAATCATCCGCGATGGTCAGAGATCGTTGACCGGATATGTCAACACTCTAATCATCCTGACGCAACGATCCGCCAGCGATACCAAGAACGTCTTCATTATGCCGATTTCCTGTTGCTGAACCTAGACGAGAATAAAAATATCGCGACTGTGCCCGCCATACGAACCCAAGAGATTGAAGACATTGAAGAGGCTCTTCCAGAAGGCTACGCTGCGGTTGTCCGATCTCGGGCCTGGACGTCGCATCAACAGGTTCTCCCTGACGGGGTTCTGAACGAAATCTCAAACTCGTATAATCAGTCTGGAAGAGATGACAGCTTCTCCGACGATTTGGATACATCAAGTTCTTCAGCTGAGAACAACAGCTTCCTCCGAGGTGGAACTGCAGTGTCAATCGCTCCAATACACGTAGAATCGTCAGTCGTAATTGCACGAAAGAGATCGGCGAGCGAGGCTTTCACGAATGAGTCTGATGGAAAGCGTGTCCGATAATCCGCGAACTACAATTCTGCGGAATAGTGATTGTGTCCATATCATATGTAAGGTACTTGGGGCGGGCGTTCGCGTCAGCGTGCTCAGTCTATAAATGTAAGCTGCAGATGGTCAAAGCTGGTCCATGATGGTAGCTCTCTATAATGGTCCTATCTCGTTTGTTAAGTCTTCTACAGGGCAATCCGAATTGCCATAACTTGTGGGTCAGTGGAATATTTGAGATATTGCGACATTCTTACGGCATACATCGTGTACTCAGCGTGGTCTGGTACCGGTAGTCCACTAGTCCGCGACCTAAAGAACGCGAGGTTGACCCACATAGGCTTTCGATTAAGGTACTTTTTTGACAATATGCTGTACCACTAAGGAGCTAGCTTTTAGGAGGCTAATAGTACTACATTTACCAGATCATAGTACATTTAACTAAACTGTGTGCATGATAAACCACTGATCGTGTGGCTGGGCGAACGTCCCAAGGCTAATGCAATCGCTAGGTCTATTGGATCGTCCGTATTCCCCTTCCATCCTTTGACCAGTGGAGTACTTTGCATGCGTTGCGCACTGTCCTCGCTCGATCTGAGGCTTGTTCTTTGTATGGTATCCAACAACTGTGACCGCGAAGTCTTCCACGATGACAAGTGATCCCCCAGACTACCGTGCAGCAAGAACACCTAAGTTCAGAGGTGTTGACTAGACAAGCCTTCCACTCGACAGACATTGTCTGAAACGCACAGTTCTGTCGGAATCGAATCCTTTTATCCTCTTCAGAAGGCCAGGTTACAAATTTGAGCGTGGGAAGTTCCTCGTCGCAAACTTCGACGAAAGCCATCCCAAGCATACAATATGCTTCGCTTGTGGTTTGTATCACCGTAACCAGGCGGCCAAAGCTCGTGCGAAAAAGTCGTCGGTGCAAGGCCAACCCCGAGCTTCCCGCAACTACTATGGTTACATCACACGGCCGAACCATTACATGGCTAGATATACACCAAACGATGCGAACTCTTCGACTCAAACAAGGGCTTTTTTTTTATCGGCTCTCGAAATCCCCAGTAAACCCATCCAACGCAATCAGCGGGGACACGACTCATCGGCGGTCTCCTCTAATGGTCGGCTTCTCTTCCGGGATTGATGGTGTTACGCACTGGAGACCAGTACCAGTAAACCTCATATGCTCGGTCACAAGAAGCGCTTGGCTATCGATACGCAATCCCGGAGCGAAAGCAAGTCCCACCAATTCCGAGGCTTGACCTACAGACGTCACAGATGTAGCTTCTGTCCCACGGAGATCACTGTCGAGATTGGGCGTTCTTCGTGGTTCGATGACATGGTCCCTAGCGCTATACCGCAACACCTACTTAAAAATGGTCACGTTCTATATTTGGCACGCTATGTCGACTTCGGCACATGTAGAGCCCCCGATGATTTAGAATGGGCTGGATTAACGACGTGGACTGAGAAGACCCGAAGGGCCAAAATGATTCTCCCTGGATGGCCAGGGTATGAGGCTCCAGTAGGCCTGATGACACGACCTACCATCAACTTGGCGGGCATGGAACCGATTTCAACAAGATTCCGACGCAAACGAATCATACCCCTCCTACCAGAACCGGATGACGTGGATATACCATAGCACCACCGCCACCGTGACCAAACCCCAATGGTTGTCAATGCAAAGTTGCTTACGAGTAGCGCATGGTAATGAAAGGCTAGGACTTTGACTTGCATTGGTGTTATACCACTTGCAAAGCCGCGATATGATAACAAATGCCTTGCAGAGTAACACTAAGCAGGTGTTTTTGTTTGTAAAACGGCAGCACTGGGGCTTGAGGACGGCGTGGAAGTAAAAGTCAACTACTCGCGATGTAGCAATCGTGGCGGCGATTGAGTCGGCGATACCGATAACAAGAGTCTAATGTGACAGTAACATATATTTGAGTTTCGAATCGAGTAAATTACGAGCTTGTATTACAGACTCTTAGTCAACTAAAATAGCGAGAAATCTGCCGGAGGGGCATGTGTGCAACCTACAGCTGCAACAACATTATTTAGGCCATACAGACTACGAATAGATTATGATAGATTCAACAGAATGGTATTATAGTATTCATGATATTCAAAAAGAATCTCCAATGGTATTCTCCCTAGCAAAGAGGCCGTCAGTGCTGTTGAATTTCCAAACACTTCAGTGATTTGAGGGAGAAGAATCCGCTATTCTCATCCACCGTAAATTGTTCCGACAGTACAGCAATGGTCGGTCAAAATACCAGCATCCACTAGGCCCCAGGTCTCTTTGCAAGATACAAACCTACTTCTCCAAATACGCTGATTGATTCACCAGCAGCACCAGTGGCACCCGTGTCGTTCAAGATGAGATTGAACTCCTGGTTATTTTTCATCCAGGTGTTTAACTTGGCGTAAATGGTGTTTCCGGAGCCGTGGCCGTTGCGAAAATCTGGTTCGGCGAGTTTCTCACACATCATTCCGGTAACACTGTATTCCGGGAGCATAGGTTTAACAAGCTGGATAGCCCGAAAGCCTCGCCCTCTACCGATGATGAACCCTCCCGGACTAGCAGAAAGTTCTACAATATTCTCATCCATCTGAACAATATCAAAGATGTGGTATATGACGGAAACGCATCTATCGCAATACTTGCTGTCGAAAGCATTAATGATGATAGGACAAGGTACTGTGTTCGAGCCTGGCTGAAATTCTGGGTATTGGACCTCGAGAAAAATTTGACGTGTGTACCATGCGAGTTTATGCCACAGGTAGTTGTTGAACCTAGGCTCGTTGGCAAGGTGTGAATCCTCCATCTGTCCCAGGCCAAAGCATCCTATCGTGGTGACTATAGGCATTCGCTGAGCACAGCTCCGCATATGAGCTTCCCACCGGCGAAATATATCCGTGTTCCTTAATTGTTCAAAAGCGCGCTCTTGCTCAGGCCGGTTTACTACGTCGTAATTACAATTATATATATCGTGGACATGACCATTTGCTTGAGCTGCAGAAGACATGATGCACGACCTTTTATGTCCTGAATCGCTTGGGAAATTGGTAGTTACTGACGATAGTCGTTTTAGTGTTCGTAGAAGAATGAATCGTTATTTAATATCGTTGCACTACGCCAGGCTTTATAAATCATCCCAGTCGAAAATTCAATGATTTGATACAACGGCATGACTCTAATATCCCTTTAAGTCTTTTCATAATGAGCCTTTTCATTAGGACTGTACATCAGTGATTCGTCGACAGGTATGACTGGATCTCTGACTGTGTACAGCAGAATCTATCATGCTGACCACATATGCTTACATTTGCATGATGTATGAAGCTAACGATGACTTGGAGTTACACGGTAGCCTGCACGTTCAATATGATCTTGAGACCGGGGACCATAGCGACTACAACGACTTTTTTAAGTGTGCTGAGGGCTTCACATGATCAAGACACTTAATTATAACTGAACATACACCTTCGTTAGTCGGACTCCTTTATCCATATGATACCTAGATGCCTATGATACTCCTCGAGAGACAGCATTGCACAGCTTTCAATTCGAAAAGCTAGCCTGAGGGCTTCAAGACAGGAGTTGCGATATTTAGAGACTGTAGGTTGCCCTTGATAGTTTGCAAATTCCTAGGTGATACTGACCACGAATTGTAAGATCGCCCGTGCAACCGTACATACGTGTGCATCCTGAATTCTGACAGCAAAAAAGAGTCAAGCGAGCCCATACAGTCAAAACTACGGGGTGTTACACTGACCGCACGGCTACCGAGGTGATCTGTGCTTGAAAATGTCCACTCACAAGGAACTGGCATAAAGCCAAGCAACAAGATCATATCATGTGTTCACCTGCTGAACACTCGAGCCTCGCTATTGCAGCATACCTGCGATGATGAAAAGCTATTTGTAATTGTAGTGCAATATAGTAATACCACTGTAGGATTGATCCATAACCTTTGTATCATGCCATGGAATGTGTTCATATGACTCATATTCAGAGAAACTCGACAGAGCATTGAATCCTCCGTGTCCTATGCATTACAATGAACTAGATCTCAGCTATTCTTTACCAGCCATAGTTCCATCTTCCCAAATACCTCGACACCATTGGACGAATAGACATTCTTGTACAAGTTCTGTTTATCATCCAAGGTGATTTTCAAATTTCTCGGATCTGACAACCAGGAAGCGAAGGTCTCCGACACCCCTTATTCATCTATGGGATCGCACAACAGTCCTACGACACCTTGGATCTTCTTTCCCTGTTCAACCTCGATCTCACTGGCGCTGAAGTTCGAGCTTTTGCCGACAATAAACGCACCTTCTGAGATGCTTTGCTTGAAAAATGACTTGGGCCACAGGGTGATACTGAATTCATCCATCAGGTATTGTGCAAAATTATTGCAGAAGTCCTCCTCTGCGCATGCTGCTATATCAATTCCTATTTGATGGCTGCCAATCCCGTCAAAACCTGTAGGTCGGTTCTCTGCTGGTTGCAAATCGTCGAGAATCTCCTTGATGTAGACCACGGCTCTGTAGCGTAGGTAAATTTGGAGTGGATGTACATTTCCGTCTTGACTGGGCTTTACTGAGCCGAGACCAGAGCACATAATGATGTTGACGGTTGACAACTCCGCAGCATTGGCACGGATGTGTCCCCACAACTCTTTAGCAACGCTGGATTTTCTCCAGGCTGCCCACTCCTTTTTGAGATCCATATCTGGTAGGCCTCTAGGAGCACCACAGCAGTCATTATCGTATGGTGGCAAGATTTCTATTTAGTGATGTGTACTTTTACACAAGTATTTTGGGTGTGAAGGCTGGTGTTATCAAGAGTAGAGTACGTTGAGCACATGTATGGTACTCCAATTTGAAGTGACCGCTACCGTGCCATGTATATAATATCCTTGAGTCACACAGACCTTGTCATAGTTCAGAAACGTGTTGGTGAATCACGTGCACACTAAGTTCTTCGACACATACCCATTAGGAGTGTCTTTGTTTAGCACCAAGGCAGAACACAGGTCAAAGAAAAGAGACCCATTGCAGAGATCTGGTTGATTTGGCCCATGGTCACAATTTGGACTCACTGTTGTGCAAATCCGTTGTCCGCAAACAGCTACGTTGACTGCACGCTTGAGTTGCATGACGTGAATACCCATTCACGAATCATATCTATGGCAGGTTCACTCTCGGGCAGTCCCGTCTCTACAACAATGACTAGCACGCCGAGTCATTGCGTAACAATTGACTTAATATGTCAGATGCCTGTTCATGGATTGTTATTCTTAACTTCTATGTCTATCATCTATACACTTCCTTTATGGAGATTTAGTAACACCTCAAATCTGGTTCTCCGTGTTGAAACTAACTGATGGTTTCTCACAAGCTTGCCTTCGCCTCTTCCCACTCTTTGCTGAATGGGTAGTCAATGTAACCCTCCGCGCTCTTGGGCTTGTAGAAAGTATCCCTGTTATACTCCGCGAACGGAATTCCCTTCTTCAGCCTGAACACCAGGTCTGGCGTCGAAATGAAGTACCGTCCAAAAACAACCACAATATCGCGATCCTTGTGCTGCTCCACCAACTGCTTTGCGGAGTCAGCCGTGTAGCCGCCAGCAATAAGAAGTGGTCCATTGGAGTAGTGCGGTATGAGAGCATCGAGGGAGTCGCCCTCTTCAATGTCAGTGTTGCCGGCTGCGCGTGCTTCAACAAGGTGCAAATAGGCGAGGTTGAAGGATGCGAGTTTCTGGATGATGTCGGTGAACTGAGGGAATGGATCGGCCATCCTCATGCCCTGGAACTTGGAGAATGGAGATAGCCGTATCGCAGTACGGTCAGCACCAATAGCAGTGACGACGGCTTGTGTTACCTCGACGGCAAAGCGAGAGCGGTTTTCAACAGATCCGCCGTAGTTGTCGGTGCGCTTATTGCATGTATCCTGCAAGAATTGATCGACCAGGTATCCGTTCGCTCCGTGAATCTCTACACCGTCGAATCCAGCCTCGATGGCGTTTTTGGCTGCTTGGGCATACGTATTGACAGTCTCCTTGATCTCCTCGTGGGTCATTTCTTTGGGTACCGCGAGGTCATCGCTTAGCTGTGTGGCGCTGGAACTTTTTACAGTGATGCCATTGGCCTCCGCAAATTGCTTGTTAGCAACACGACCCAATGCCCAAAGCTGGAGGTAGATGAAGCTGCCCTTCTCGTGGACGGCAGCAGTAACTTTCTTCCAGGCGTCTATTTGCTCTTGGTTATAGATACCAGGGACGTTTGGGTAGCCGCCATATTGTTTTGCAATGAAAGTCGCTTCTGTGATCAGGAGTGTGCCAGGTACTGACGCGCGCTGGGCATAGTACTCTGTGCCCATGGGCAGGATTACATGGTTGTCATCGGCGCGGAATCTGAATTCATGTAAGCCCATGGAAAAAAGCTCGCAACTATGTGGAGCACTGACCTCGTGAGAGGCGCCATGGCAACACGGCTCTTGAGCTCGACAGAGCCCACTTTGAGGGGTGTGAAGAGGCGGTTCGACATATTGGGATGCTATGTTAGTCTGAAAAATTGGGTATCTCACGGCAGCATAGACCAAAACTTCGAAATCGCAACAAGCCGTACATACCTGAGGCGTGCGCCGCGTTATATACACTACACATTCCGCCCATTACTATACCGGTGGAAATCGGCACTTCAAATCCGACATTCTCAAGGCGAGCAGTTGTGGAGCGGTAACCCGATGACCTCATCATGATTTGTCAAGATTCGCTGCGCTAAGAGCGAAACACCGACGTAACATCATCTAGCACTTCACTTGCAACATTGCGAACAGCATGAGCGAATTTGTCATGGTGAGATAAGAGATCACCGCATGGTCAAGTTTGTTATCCCATTGCCATTAGAGCGGTTGGCGTGCCAGAAGCATAGCGGGGGTGAATCACAGTAACATCAGCGCCGAGCCTTACATTTGACACAACAAGCTTCTGAGCCCAGGGGCAGAAATCCTCGTCTGACAGACCTGCCCGGACGCTTCACTCGAGGCGACTCCGAAGCTGGTTCTTCGCATTTTGCAGCTGGGCCTCGACATATCTCTGCGGAAGCTACCATAGGTATTTGTAAGCATCCTCAGGAAGCCTTTCGAGTCTCGACACATCTGCATCAGGCCTCTTTAGAGAAATGGAAGCTATATCTCCGAACAGCCCTGTCCTCTCTTATCATAGCGTTGTGTTCGCGGTCTTCGGCCTGTATCATAACGTTATGCGCGGAGAGCTTCCTTGATGCTACCCACGCCGGCGACAGACGTGATCAGATTACTCAACACGTACGTGGCTTCCATCGCCATGCCCGCGCCTGCACCAATGCGCGGAAATTTCGCAGGTGCCCTTTTTTCGAGTGTGCTCTCGCATCTGTTACACTGTAGCATCCACTGTAACGTCCCAATGGTAAACAAAGTCCATTTGTCGAGGAAGTGGTTCCCAGCAAAGGCAATTGCAAGCTGCGAGGACCAGCTCTTCACTTGCGCCAAGAACTGCTTAGTGGTCGTAGGCTTCGCCCAGTCCTCCAGATCTCAAGTTGAATTACATAGTAGTGTCAGCATCGCGCGGAACAAACATGTTCAAGAAGTGACCGTCCTCAAGGAGACACATCACAATGAACCTCGTACAACCGTAGTACAAGTGGTTATTGCCTGCAAAATCGAATTCGAGAGCCGCTTCGACGCTGCAGTGCCATAGCATGATACGCCTCACCAGCATAGGTATGATACGTTGTTTGCATATCAAATCCTCAGAGAAACTCCAGGACCTTGCTCCTGATACCATCACATCCAATGACCGCATTAGTACGCGCTCATGTTCCATGCCCTCGTCACGCCCTTCTAGGCTTTTGAGACTGTTACCAAGATCCGTTATACCCTCTGGTAGTAGGCAAAGAGCTCTCAGGCATGCTCTCTGGATTCAGCTTGTTAGCCCTTACGTCCAGCGCGTGAGCTCGATCGAGTTGCCACTTATCCTCCAAATACCACATGAGATCGCCAATTTTGCGACAGCTAGCCTTTCGCTCACAAGTGCCCCATGGTACGGTGATAAGGGCACTGCCACATACTCGATTGGTATTGAGCGTCGCATGTTCCATGCAACCATCGAAGAGCCTGTGATCACTGAGGCGTAGCGGTTGCATTCACGCCAAATAGCCACACCAGCGCCCATCTTGGAGAACGATTGGGTGAATTCATGTGAAAAAGTGGATATTGATACTGTGCTTGGAGAGCCCTATAGAAAAAGCAAGGCCGTCTAATGCACCGCTAACAATGGCAATGAGAAGCTCTTTGGCATTGACGAACTTTGATGTCAGGCACCCCGCAAAGCTGTGCATAGTATGTAAATGGCAATGAGTGAAGGCACCTCATAAACTTGCCTCACGGCTTACTCCTACAGCTACTTTAGCGCATCCCGATCATTCTTGATGCTGAAGACCCGTTAGCAGCCCTTTTTGAAATCAGTAAGCCGTCTCTTTGACTTCACAGCTTCATCACCGGTGACAAGACTATATATGCATCAGACTTTGGCTACCAGGATGCTGGGAACTGGTAACAATCTCCTCAAAATCTTCATGAAGGATGGATAGGAGCATCTAAGGGGTCCAAGTGAGGAAAAATCTCACGTCCACAAACGATGCCAGCCAGGAATCAAAATGAGCCTGCACGTTATGGGAGCCTCAATCCGGCTCAAGCAGGACCTTGGTCTTGCTGCTGTGTTCCACTGAGATTATGCTACAGTAGCCATCAAATCTATTTCTGGATTTACCAGTGTGGACAAACATACATACGCTCACTGGTACATTGTAGGATTTACGCGTCGTCGAGAACATATCTCGATGGCTATGATTGCCGCGCAAGACAGCAGACATGGACTGCAATAATATCTTGCAAGAGTGTCAAATACACTATCACGGTAACTACCAGATTCCATTACGAAGAAAACTGGCCACCGTCACCAATATACTAACAACCCCAGCACTATCACTTCCCAATCCTCAACTCCGCCCTTCTTCCCCACAACGTTTCGCATTCACATGACCAAAATCCCGATCGTAGACTCCATCATCAACTCCCAAATGCTAACCCACCATCTCTCCCTCTTTTCTCTCACCAGCAACACCATCACCGGAAGCCCCGCCGTACTTCACGTTCCAAGCGGATCGTCCACCCTGTAGCGCTCTGCCATCGCCGTGCTTAGGAAACAGGTGTCCCATGAACATTATTCTACCTTATACCACTATCGCCTTAGTGTATGATAAGCCCACTATATCAAATACCTAAAGAGGCCTACAAACATCGCCACAGCGCGCACAATCCACCTTGACAATATGAATAGTAGCTTTTCACTATCCCTATAATTAATAAGATATGAATTATACAAGCATCAAGCGACATCTACCTTATCAGGAATCAAGAGCTGCAATGTTACGTTTTTGAGTTGGTGTTTGTTAGATGTGTAGTCATTCTCAAGATTTATTCAGGCGGAAAAGATTTACTTATAATAGAATTTTTGTTTAGAGTAGGCGTTTAATAGTTGTTTCTTCTATAGGAGACGGACTATGGAAATGGAGCTGTTGCAATTTATTATACTATGCACACGTATTCATTCTCGGCAGGTGCAAGTGTTGAAGTTGAGGAGTTAAAACACAACATTTCGATTCCAACCAGGACATTTTACCAAGGGAATTAACAGAGGCTTGTTTAAATTTATTAATAGAGGTACAATCTACATACTTCTCGCGACAAAATTAGCAAGAATATCCTATATCCAAGAAGCCCGCCTATCTTAGGAAGCGCCTCAGCTTGGCGGCGAGGAGAGAGTAAGTAGCCTATACTGTGGGTAGTTTTCCTACCTAAACGCTAGGTACATATCGCATTCTCGGGGATGTAATTACATAGTCATTAAGACTCTTTGTGCAGCAATTGAATCAGCAGGACTTCTACATATAGCAAGAGAGGAATCAGCGAAGACATGTATGGAGAACACAGGGTAGGATTATACATATACCTTGTCACCATGAAAAAGCCCCGTGTAACGCACGTAAGAATCAATGTCAACGTGCCGTGCTGTGCTCTGCTGTCCTTTACCCACCACAAGTGCAAAGAACCCATCAAAACATCCCCATCCCCATCCCAACCCCCCTCTTCACTCCTCACGCTTCCCTCCCTCCCACCCCCCAACCCAAACAAGCTAAAACCCCCGTCCCCCCCCCCCCCCCCCCCGCCAAACCCCCACCCGCCATTCCAACCCGCCATGCCATCCCGTGCGTGCGTGCTGCCCACCCCCTCGGTCTAACATGTGACAGACCCACCAACCCAGCACTTTCACATGTCAAACCGCCCCCGACTAAACCACGACCAACGACAAATCAACCAGCCCCTCTGGTTCAAAATATCTTAATCTCTCCATCCGTGCCCCGTGGATCCCCGTCCTTCCGTCCCTGCATATTATCCACACTATCGGTAGCGGTAGCGGTAGCGGTGCGGTGCGCGTTTCGCCTGTGAAAGGTGGCCCGTCTGCCCGCTGTTGCATACGCGACGATAAGCGGGAAATTTTGCGCACAGACGATCTTGCGAGGGCTTTTGCGGCCGGGCTGCGCGTGCTCTGCTGAGCGTGCGTGTTGACACTGCACATGGGGGATTTCGTTGAGCCGTGCAGATCCTCTTTTGTATTCACAGTTCTGGTTCTCAGATGATGAAAATGGGAGGAAATTCACAGATAAGAACAAGGATTATCCATTCTACTCTCGCATTACGAAATATCTACTGCTCGCTGGCATTAAGCCTACTGCTTCCTCTCATCTATCTATGTACCCCTTCTTTCAATCCACAATACCAGAGCGCGACACTGAAGTCGTGCCTGTCAACTAAAACACGCGCGAGACTTCTAGCACTACAAACAAGGGGGAATCAACATGTCTATATCGTAATTTTCGCTCCTTCGTTCAACATCAGCACAATTGCTCATGATTGAGCAATCGCGACAGCGACGGCTTGGTCGTCGGAGTGGCTGATGCTAATGTTGATCTTCTTAACGCCGACGCGGTTGGCTTCGTCTCGAGCTTGGCCGTGAAGCTATATGCGTGTTAGCAAGTTGTGTGAAATGCATTCGATCGACTCGACTTACCTGAACAGTCGGCACGCCAGCCTCATCATTGACAATCTCAATATCCTTCAACGCGGCACCAGCACCCTGTCCTGGAACACCTAGCGACTTGAACACGGCCTCCTTGGCAGACCATTTCCCTGTGAAGCTGGCCTGGGGGTTGGCAGCCTTTCGGCAGTATGCAATCTCCTTCTCGGTGAAGTTACGCGCGATGAAAGTCTCGTTGTCAATATTGAGTGCGCTCAGACTCTCAACATCGACGCCGACCTTGGAGTTGGCGGACGCGGTAGCCTGAGTGATTGACTCGAGCATACTCATCGTATCCTGGGCCTTCTTATCCTTCTTGGGCGCTTGGACCGACGACTTCTTATAACTGTACTTAGAGGTCTTCTTGTCAAGGGTGACACGTGCGTTGGGATTGAGGAACACCTCTGACATCATGTCATCCTCGTAGGGTGTCTTGTCCTTGGCACGGAACATGGTATTGTTGATGAGGCCATCGTGGAAGAAACGGTAAGCCTTCTTCTGGCGAGCGTCGACTTTCTGCTTGTAGGTAGCAAACTGGGCGTGGTCGAGCGCGGCATAGAGGAATTTGGGATGAACAACAATCGCTTGAGTTCCCTTCTGACCGAAACCGAAGGAGGTGATTGAGATGGCCTTGATACCATCTGTCTGGATCGCCTGCGAGGGGTAGACGAGGTAATCGAACTTCTCCATGATCTTGTCGACATTGTCGGCGTTGGGGTTACCAGGGATAAGACCAGTATTGAGCACCTGAAGAGCGCCATTGAACATGAAGCCTCCAGCACCGCCCTTTGAATGTCCGGTAAGGTGCTTTTGATGAATAACCGGGAGCGCATTACCCTTTGTACGTCCAAGGTGATGCATCTGTTGGCAGACAACGTCGGACTCGTTCTTGTCGTTGGCGACTGTGGAAGTACCGTGGAACGATGCGACATCAAGGTCGTCGATGGTGAGGCCCCAAGTGGCAAGTGCTCCACGTAGAGGCGCGATACGCGGGTCCTTCTTCCAGAAGCTATTGCCCAGGCTGTTCAAAGCTTCCTTCTCCTGTCGCTTGGCCTCGCGCTCGATGTTTGCAGCTCGCTCCTCCAAGTAGTCGGCTTCGCTGAAGTCCTCACCGGCAGTCTCCTTCATGGCGGCGACCTCCTCCTGGAGGTACAAGAACTCCGACTCTTGCCATTGCTTGATCTGTTTACGTCGGAGATCCATCTGGCGCCTCCTGTACTTGATGTCCAGCAGTGGCGAAGGGAACTTGGATGGGTTCTCGCGAGCGGTGGTCAGTACACCCTTGCCAGGAGCAGGCACGGATCGTCCAATCTTGTCGGTGGCGGTGGCGGTAAAGCCAATGATACCGTAAATGGGCACACCCATGTCTAAAGCGAGTTGAGCGTCCATGATGACCTGCATACCGCAACCCTGAGACTCCATGAAGCCGTTCCTGGTGGTCGTAGAGGGGCGGGACATCTCTTTTGGTGTGCGACCGTGGGCAAACTCCTCTTCAGCGTTGCTGGTGGCCTTCATGTTGGCGAACTCATACGAGCCCTCCTCTTGGAAGTCATCAAAGCCACCAACGAAGCATACTCGTGCCTTACCCTCAACAATTGTGTCGTAGCCAATGTCGACGGATTCAACAGCGGTAGCACAAGCACCAACCGGCGTCTTGATGGGACCGGTAGATGACATGAGCAACATGTTCACCCAAGCAGTCATGGTGTTGATGAATGCCTCTTGAAGAATGTCCTTCTGGACGGGCTTGTCAAGGTATCGGTCCTTGTACATGCCCCTCAGAGCAGTGGTACCACCGATACCAGAACCCACGCAGTTACCAACTTGCGACAAATGGACATACTGGTAGAACTCATACGGATCAGTAATACCGCTGGAGAGAAGACACTCTACCGTTGACACAAGCACGTAGAGGGTGACGGGGTCGACCTGAGAAATGATGTCGTCTGGCACACCGTACTTCTTCGCGTCCCATCCCGTGGGAATTTGACCAGCAACGAGGCGATCAAATCGAAGAGCTTTGGGAATCATGAGTGTAGCACCCTTCTTCATGCGGACGGTATACTCAGCTGAATCCTCGATAGCGAAAATCTCAACCTTGTCTCCATGCTCGCGCTTGAACTCCTCCGCGACGTCCTTGGAAGCCTCGAAGGGATCGAGATCCTCCTCGATTTGGATCTCTTGTAGGAGTTGCTTCTTCTTGGGATCGTAGCCGTTGAACAGTTCGGGCTCGATCAGGCGAATACCAGTGTGCTCGAGGATGTAAGCTTCGTATTTGGACTTGACATCTTTGTCATCGACGGGCTCTCCAGTCTTTACATCAACCCATCCAGAGTAAGTTTTGCCCTTGAGAGGTCCGTTGTGGTTCTTAATGAGACCCATGAGCCAGGCCATCTCGACACACCCTTCAATGGAGAACTCGCCATATGCCTCCATCTCCCAGCGGGTCCTGGAGTTACCCCAAGGCCCAACTTCGGCGAAACCAGTAACAACCACGATCTTCTCGAGGTCCACCATGCCCTTGAGGTTCTCGTTAAGCGGCTTGATTTCAGTGTCCCAGTCGGGAATTTTGGCGAAGTCGAACTTCATATTGGCACGTGGCTCAATCTTGGCTTTCTTGTAAAGAGCCTCAATTGCTTCTCCATTAACGACCTTGTTCTCAATAGCGTTCTCTTTGATCACCGCTCGGCGAATATCGCTAGTCTCAGTGAGCTCCTTGCGGAGATCGGTCATGAGGTCCTTGAGGTTTGGAATGTACTGGAAGCCACCGTTCAGATCGGCCCAGACAGGCTCAATCTGGCACAGGTTGACAATAGCCGGCGCCATGAGACCCAGCAAGTTGAAAGCCATCTCTTGCTGAGAGAAGGTTCGAACACCGTACTTCTCAATACCCTCAGCAACGATGTTGTTGGCACCCATGAGCCCGGTGCCACGGGTCCAGCCGATGACAGCTCCACAGATGGTGAGGTAATTACCCCAGCTCTCGGAGTGCCACCTTGAGAAGAGTGTCTCAAGGGACATCTTGGATTCAGAGTACAGGCCGTCGTTGCCAAAGGTACCATGATTGGGGGACAATGGCAGAATGACTTGAGCGGGGCGTGTCTCAAAGCCGTGAGCCTGCTTCTGTTTCTTGATGGCACCAAGCATGCGAAGAAGATTAGTCAACATGATACGGTGGGCAAGCTCAGACTTGGAATCGATGCTGTCAATCTCACGGCCGTTCTCTGGAATGGCAGCAAAGGGAACGATTAGGTCGAGATCCCAGCCAAGGCCGTTCTTCTCGTCGTAGACATAGTCAACTAGAGCCTCCACATCCTGGTTGCTGCCCTGGTTGAAGGGCACGACGATGAGCTGAGAGCCGCGAGCACCATATTGGGCATACATGGACTGGTAGTACTCGGTGACTTGGCGAGAGAATCGTGACGTTGTGACAACGACCTTGGCACCACCACTGATCAGACCCTGGAGGACCTGAGCACCGATGGAGCCGGCACCAGCTCCAGTCATGAGCGCATGCTTGCCCTGGAAAGTGACTCCAGATTTGGCGGCATTCTCGAGACAATCCAGGTAGACGCCGGTCAGCTTCTTGCTGTACTCCCAGCCGTGGTCGTCCTTCCTCTTAAGATGTAAGAAGGGAATCGTCTCGACCTTGCCCTGCTTGGCCGAAACGACGCGGCCGTTTCGGCCCCGCTTGCCATTTAGAGGCTTGCCGTTCTCGCTAGGCATGATCTGGCTCTCGTTCATGGACAAGGAGCGAATGACGTTGCTGTACAAGCTCTTGATCTGCAGCTGCGATGAATTCGAAAGCTTGTGTTGTTGCTTGATCAGCTTGTAGATGCGCTGCAAGTCATTTTGGACCTTAGTGCGGTTGCCATACTCAGAAAGCTTCCCTCCTTCGGCCATTTCCCGCACATAATGCTCGAGCTTGCGGACACTTGTGCGAGGACCCTCTTTGTAGTTCATGTTGCCCTTGGCATCAATCTCAAGGTGGGGGGCAGTAGGAACGGCAACATCCTTGTAGACTGGGGCTTCGTTGAGAACGTCTCTGCAATTGTCGATGAGCTGTTGTCCTAGCACCTTCGCAAGCTCGTATGTTTCACCGCGCTCGGTAGGGCAATGGTCCATGTGGTACTGCATGAAATCAAGGAGGAGGGGGTTCGATCGATTCATAATAGCAATGCATCGACTAACAATCTCGCGGTCGACAGCCTTGAGCTTGCCAAAGATGATATCGTAGTACATGGTAAGAGCGTCTTGGCGTGCCCAGTTCCACGATGAGTCGTAGACACGAGCTTTGAGGGGCGTGAATTGAGGCTCAATGCCCGCAGCGTAGAAATCGCCGTGCTCAGTATTCCAAAGGTCCAATTGAGCCTGCAGGGCGGATTGCGCCTTCTGTGAGTCCACGAATGACTTGTCGCCCGAACGAAGATCGATTTTGAGGTATCTGGCAAACAGCTCGAGCTGCTGCTTGAACAGGGCTCGTTGATCTTTTGTGAGGGCATCAATCGCAGCCGGATCCATCATCATGCCGCCGCCCGCGGCCCCAGCGTCACCGCCTGCCACTGGAGCAGAAAGATTGATTCCGGCAATGGCTGCGTACTTGTTTGCCTGCTCGTCCAAGAAGGCCTTCCCGTCGGCCTCGGAGCCTAAACGAGCTGCGGGCTCATTGGTGAGCGCGAGCAACAGTACTCCGTCTTGACGTCCTTGGGCCAGACCCCATCTTGTCTCAAGGTGCTTTCGCACAGCTGTGTTGTTGAAGCCACCAGGCATCTTGGAGGAAATGAGGCGGGCGATGAGGGAGGAAGACTGCTTTCCAAGCTGACCATTGAAGGTAGCCTGCATTGCAGCACCGAGCTCGTCGAGGGGTGTGTCTTCTGGCTTCTCGGGCGTCGAGCCAAATTCTTTGCCCAGATCACCGAGGATCTCGTTTTGGAGCGTGGATTTACCTGTTGCACATTAGCTTTGGGAAACCAGCATCTTGGAGCCATTGACTCACCTCCAACCAAATCCTTGATGGCTTTGCTCAGCGGAATGTCCAGGAGCGGCTTCTTCAGCTTTTGGGCCACAAATGTCCGCACGATATCGGTGGCTGTGACGGGCTCATCTGCAACGGATGCAGCGGGGCCGGCGCTGGGTGGCGGAATGGCCATGGCTGGTGCTGCGGCCGCAGGTGCAGACGACGATGCGGCTGGAGCACTGCCAGCGGCGGGAGCTTCTGGCTCCTCCTCGACAGGGTCCACGTCGTAGTAAATGTCTTTTGCGTCCTTGTTGTAACAGAGAATCTGGCGCTGGACTGACAGTGCCGCATCGTGTGCCTCGTATTTGGAAGCCAGCGTGCGCTTGGCCATTACTCCCAGTGTGTCTGCAGGGCCGATTTCGACGATGCGCTCGGTGGTCTTCTCGCCCAGGACGACATCTTGCGTCTCGATCCACCTCACGGGCGAGGCAAACTGGTAGGCCAGCAGCTCAATGAGCAGCGTGTGCGAAAGTTCTTGCTCGACCTCGGGACGCATGGCGGTGGAGGTGGTGGGCGGAGCAGCAATGGGCGAAAAAGGAGGGTGGGGTAAGCTGTGTGAAGCTCAATGGCAATCTCAATCAACGAAGAGAGAGATAAGGGTATCGTGGGGTGTCGGGAGAAGGAAGGAGCGACGTGGTGCTGCCGCGATGACTTGTGCGGTGAGTGGAGTGGAGTAGAGTAGAGTTTGGGGGAGGAAAGTGCGGTCGGGCGGAGGGCAAGATTATGCCCGAGCGGGTGTGGGTTGACTAGGTAGAGAGGGGGGGAAGGGGAGGGAGGAATATAGTGTAGAGAGGTGGTGAGAATGTGCGGGCGTTGTAGGGAGCGAGGACCCAACGCATTGGCTGTTTATCTCTCGTCTGAAGGGAACGCAAGAGGCGTGCAGGCGTGCGAGCTTTGGCCGGGTGTGTTGAGAAGTTTGGTAGCGTCAACGCTGCACGGGTGGTTGTGGTCTAGTAGGGTGCCGGACCCCTGCAGGTCAACAACAATTTTGCCTGGAAGAGGCGGGCTTGCGAAGGACACCTTAGCAAGAAGCGCAATGGGGCGGGTCTTGCGAGCGAGTGGTCGGCACTGTGGAGTATGTGATTACTATGGCTCAACAGCAGCCCCAAGAGGACACGAGAGGAGGTGATTGATGGATGTAGCTGGCAGATGGCAGAGGGCACTTGACAGACGGCAGCACCATGCGCCTGGGCTTTTTTGGTCAAGATTATGGTGTGCTGGTGAACTCCATACTGTGTATGGACTGTGTACCGTATCTACAGACTCGTCTCGTGCACTGTGACGAGGTGCTGCTACTCTACTCTACTCTACTCTTCTGGACGGCGTCGGATCAAAGAAAGCTGCCAGCTGCCAGGGCCGCCGGGGCGTGCAGGCTTGCCGTCCCCAACATTCGATATGTGGGCAGCCCACCCCGGTCGGCGCTAGTGCCAGTGGGCCCACGCCGGCCCTGTTGGCTGCAGGCTGCGCTCGGGTGCCGTGCGACGTGCGTGCGGTGGGCGCTTGGTGGGAGCTCGCCCTCGTCGCGGCTGCAAAAAGTTCGCCCAGCAGCAGCACCGCAGAGGTGATAACACCTCGACACGCCGGCGCCCGCTTCCCGTGCCTTCTCTCCCACCTCCCTCCGCCCAATTGCCTCGCCCTCCCCCCTCTGATTACTCTTCCATCCCCCCTTGCACCACGGCTGCCTGCTGTGGTCTTCTGCTTGCCCGTCGCACGTCCTTCACCGCAACAGTACGCACGTAGCCCCGCGCCAATCAGCCAGATTCACTTCTGTCTGACCCCACAGGTACGCTTTGAGACATTGTTGCGAGCACTGCGACTGGCAAAGGCTGCGAGCCGCCAACTGGGACATTGCTGGTCCCCTCGAGCCTCTTTTCCAGCCAGCCAGCTTGGTCGTGCTTTCCCCACGACTCCAGACGGAAGCTCACAACCACCAGACGCTCCTTCCCCAACTCCGCGCTCGTTCGCCATCACGCCATCAGTCCAACAGAGGACCTCTAATACAGGTACGCGCACCATCTACTTCCCTGATCCAACTTCCCTCCAAGCCCCCACCCCCACACCCGCAATCGCAGATCCACGCTCACCATGTCCAAAACTACAGTCAACACGCCCCCCAAGCCTCTCACCCCATACCGCGGACGCAGACGCTCCCAATCCGCCGACATGTACGGTTCAGGCCAGCAGACGGGCATCTCCACGCCCCGCTCCGCTGCCAACTTGCGCCCCCTCATCCTCTCCCACGGATCCCTCGAGTACACGCTCCTGATCCCCACCGCCCTCCACTTCAACGCCCAACAACTGCGCGACACATTCAAGGCAACGCTCCCCGAGCCCACAGACGAACTTGCCCAGGATGACGAGCCATCGTCGGTAGCAGAATTGGTCGCGCGGTACCTTGGCTTCGTTGCAAAGGAAGTAGATGAGGGCGAGGACCCAGATTCGTTTGAAGAGGTACTCAAGCTTGTCCTCAACGAGTTCGAGCGTGCCTTCCTCCGTGGAAACGAAGTACACGCATTGGCTGCAACGCTTCCTGGCATCACCGAGAAGAAGCTAGTCACGGTACGCTCATACTACGCTGCCCGGGCGGCCGTCGACAGACCCATCAAGCACCACGAATCCGCCCTCTTCCGCGAAGCCGCCGACGAACATGCCTTCATCTACGCAGTATTGGGTGGACAGGGCAACATTGAGGAGTACTTTGATGAACTGCGCGAGATCTACAACACATACCCCTCCTTCGTTGAAGATTTCATCTCCGCCGAAGCAGCTCATCTTTTGACGCTTGCACGAGACCCACGAGCCGAGAAGCTCTACTCCAAAGGTCTCGATGTCATGCGTTGGTTGAACAACCGGGAGTCGCAACCAGACACCGAATACCTGGTTTCAGCACCCGTCAGTCTTCCCTTGATTGGCTTGACACAACTGGCCCACTACGTTGTTACATGCAGAGTCTTTGGAAGCCACCCCGGCCATGTTCGAGCGCGCTTCTCGGGCGTGACTGGTCATTCACAAGGTATCGTCACCGCTGCTGCCATCGCAGAAGCGAAGAACTGGGAAACCTTCGAGAAGTCGGCCAAGAAGGCCATTGAGATCCTCTTCTGGATCGGTACACGTAGTCAGCAAGCATTCCCCAAAACATCACTTGCTCCCACTGTCCTCCAGGATTCGATTGACAATGGCGAGGGAACACCAACTCCCATGTTGTCTATCCGAGACCTCTCGCGGAAAGCCGTTGAGGACCACATCGATGCGACCAATTTTCATTTGCCCAAAGATCGACATGTCGCCATATCTTTGGTCAACAGCGCTCGCAACTTTGTCGTCACCGGTCCTCCCATTTCACTATACGGTCTGAACCTCCGTCTGCGAAAGGTCAAGGCCCCAACAGGTCTCGACCAGACAAGAATTCCCTTCACCGAGCGAAAGGTGCGATTTGTCAATCGCTTCCTTCCCATCACTGCCCCTTTCCACAGCCCCTACCTTGCAGACGCGACGAAGCAGCTCGAAGACGACCTCAAACACGTCAAGATTGCCACAAGTGATCTTGGCATCCCGCTGTACGATACACACACTGGCGAAGATCTTCGTGAGAAGACATCCGACGACATTGTTCCCCGGATTATTAGCATGATCACTTCTGATTCTGTAGAATGGGAAAAGGCCACAGTATTTCCCAAGGCCACTCACATCCTAGACTTTGGTCCTGGTGGCATTTCGGGCTTGGGTGTTCTGACGAACCGCAACAAGGATGGAACTGGTGTCCGTGTCATTCTCGCCGGTGCTATCGATGGCCAGAACGCTGAAGTCGGGTACAAGCCCGAGATCTTCGACCGTGATTCCGAGCATGCTGTCAAGTATGCTGTCGACTGGGTCAAAGAGCACGGTCCCCGTCTTGTCAAGACCTCCACCGGACAGACCTACGTCGATACCAAGATGAGCCGCATGCTTGGTCTGCCTCCCATTATGGTTGCTGGTATGACGCCTTGCACTGTGCCTTGGGATTTCGTGGCTGCCACAATGAACGCTGGCTACGAGATTGAGCTTGCTGGTGGCGGTTACTACAACGAGAAGACCATGACCGAAGCCATCACAAAGGTTGAAAAGGCGATTCCTGCTGGACGTGGTATCTCCATCAACTTGATCTACGTCAACCCCCGTGCCATGGGCTGGCAGATTCCACTGCTGGCTAAGCTAAGGTCTGAAGGTGTACCCATCGAAGGACTGACAATCGGTGCTGGTGTCCCATCTATCGAGGTCGCCAACGAGTACATTGAGACTCTTGGTATCAAACACATCGCCTTCAAGCCTGGATCGGTCGAAGCCATTCAGCAGACCATCAATATCGCCAAGGCTAACCCAACCTTCCCTGTGCTGCTGCAATGGACGGGAGGTCGTGGCGGTGGCCACCACTCATTCGAAGACTTCCACCAGCCTATTTTGCAGATGTACGGCCGCCTTCGCAAGTGCAACAACCTCATCCTCGTTGCAGGATCTGGTTTCGGTGGCGCAGAGGATACCTACCCTTACCTGACAGGTAGCTGGTCCACTCGTTTCGGGTACCCTCCAATGCCATACGATGGCTGCTTGTTCGGCAGTCGTGTCATGACCGCCAAGGAGGCTTACACCTCCAAGATGGCCAAGCAAGCGATTGTCGATGCTCCAGGTCTCGATGACAGCGAGTGGGAGAAGACTTACAAGGGCCCTGCTGGTGGTGTCATCACCGTTCGCTCTGAAATGGGTGAGCCAATCCATAAGCTCGCCACCCGTGGTGTCATTTTCTGGCACGAGATGGACCAAAAGATTTTCAGCCTTGACAAAGCCAAGCGCGTTCCAGAGCTAAAGAAGATGCGCGAATACATCATCGAGAAGCTGAACAAGGACTTCCAGAAGGTCTGGTTCGGCAGGAACAAGAAGGGCGAGTCTGTCGACCTGGAAGACATGACATACACAGAGGTCGTTCAACGTATGGTCGACCTCATGTATGTGAAGCATCAGTCCCGTTGGATCGACCAGAGCTTGAAGCGCTTGACAGGCGACTTCATTCGACGCCTCGAGGAGCGCTTCAGCAAGTCTAGCAGCGAGTCGCTCATTCAGAGCTACGAAGAGCTCAACGATCCGTTCCCAACGTTGGAGCAAGTCTTCAAGGCGTATCCTGAGGCTGACCAGCAGCTAATCAACGCCCAAGATGTACAGCACTTCCTTCTCTTGTGCCAGCGCCGCGGACAGAAGCCTGTGCCTTTCGTCCCTGTGCTCGATGACACCTTTGAATTCTTCTTCAAGAAGGACTCGCTGTGGCAGTCTGAGGATCTCGATGCTGTCGTTGACCAGGATGTTGGCAGGACTTGTATTCTGCAAGGACCCATGGCCGTCAAGTACTCCACCAAGGTAGACGAGCCTATCAAGGAGATCCTTGATGGTGTGCACGAAGGCCATATCAAGTATCTTCTCCGTGACATTTATGGTGATGATGAAGCCAAGGTTCCCGTTATCGAGTACTTTGGCAGCAACTTGTTGGCGGCGCCTCAAGGCTTGGAGGTTGACGGTCTTGGTATCTCCGAGCTCGAAAACAAGATTATCTACCGCCTGTCTGCTGCACCCAATGCTCAGATGCCCGAGACTCATGCGTGGCTTCAACTCCTCGCTGGTACCAGTTACTCCTGGAGGCACGCGTTTTTCACCACGGACATCTTTGTACAAGGGCAGCGTTTCCAAACGAACCCAACTGCAAGGATCTTCGCACCTACCCCTGGGATGCTCGCCGAGGTTCACAACCCTACTGATCCTACCAAGACGAGCATCACCGTCAAGGAGTTACATCATGGTGGCAAGTTGATCAAGACTGCAGATGTGAGCCTCACAAGTGACAACGAGATTCTGCTGAACTTGTACGAGGAGCGCACTGCTCTCGGTTCAACCGTTGCATTGCCCTTCCGATTCACATACCGACCGGATGTTGGCTATGCGCCCATCCATGAGGTCATGGAAGCTCGCAATGACCGTATCAAGGACTTCTACTACAAAATCTGGTTCGGCGATGAAGCCTGTCCATTCGAGGCTTCAGTCAGCTCGAGCTTCGATGGCGGTCGGGCAACTGTCACCAGCGAGGCGATTCATGACTTTGTCCACGCAGTCGGCAACACAGGCGAGGCTTTTGTCGACCGACCAGGAAAGGAAGTGTATGCCCCCATGGACTTTGCCATCGTGGTCGGCTGGAAGGCTATTACCAAGCCCATCTTCCCACGTGCTATCGACGGTGACCTGCTCAAGTTGGTCCACCTTTCTAACGGCTTCCGCATGATTGCCGGCGCCGAGCCTCTCAAGAAGGGTGATGTCGTCGACACGACTGCGCAGATTAATGCCGTCATCAATCAAGACTCAGGCAAGATGGTTGAGGTTTGTGGTACCATTACTCGTGATGGTGAGCCGGTGATGGAAGTCACCAGCCAGTTTCTCTACCGCGGTGCTTATGACGACTTCCACAATACGTTCCAGCGCAAGAACGAGAAGCCGATCCAGCTGCACCTGGCCACTAGCAAAGACGTCGCCATTCTCCGGTCGAAGGAGTGGTTCAATTTTGAGGAGCCGGAGATTGATCTCCTGAACAAGACCTTGTTGTTCAAGCTCGAAACTATTGTTCGTTACAAGAACAAGACTGTCTTCTCAGACATTGAGACCATGGGAGAGGTTCTGCTCGAGCTTCCTACCAAGGAGGTCATCCAGATTGCTTCCGTCGACTACCGCTCTGGTACCGCCTACGGGAACCCAGTGCTCGACTTTTTGGAGCGCAATGGGTCTGCCGTTGATCAGCCTGTGCTTTTCGAAAACCCCATTCCGCTGCACGGCAAGACTCCTCTCAGCCTCAAGGCGCCTGCTTCCAACGACAACTATGCGCGCGTCTCTGGCGATTACAACCCTATTCACGTTTCACGCATCTTTGCGAGCTACGCCAACCTGCCAGGCACAATCACTCACGGCATGTACTCCAGTGCTGCCGTCCGAAGCTTGGTGGAGACATGGGCTGCGGAGAACAACGTTGGTCGTGTCAGGAGCTACCATGTCAACCTAGTTGGCATGGTACTACCAGACGACCTACTCGACGTTAAGCTTCAGCATGTTGGTATGGTGTCTGGTCGCAAGATCATCAAGATCGAGGTCAGCAACCGAGAGACTGAAGACAAGGTACTGCTCGGTGAGGCCGAGGTTGAGCAGCCAACGACGTCGTATGTCTTTACAGGCCAAGGTTCGCAGGAGCAGGGTATGGGTATGGAGCTGTATAACAGCAGCCCTGTGGCCAAGGAAGTGTGGGACCGTGCCGACAAGCACTTCATGGACAACTACGGTATGTATAGTCGGACTCGCGATGAAGATCAATTATTAACGTGTACCAGGTTTTGCTATTACCAACATCGTAAAGAACAACCCCAAGGAGTTGACTATTCACTTTGGTGGACCTGTTGGAAAGGCCATTCGCCAAAACTACATGTCCATGACCTTCGAGACGGTCAGCGCTGATGGCTCCATCAAGTCGGAGAAGATCTTCAAGGAAATTGATGAGAACACAACATCGTACACTTACCGATCACCGACTGGTCTCTTGTCCGCTACGCAGTTTACCCAGCCCGCTCTTACACTCATGGAGAAGGCTTCATTCGAGGACATGCGCGCCAAGGGCCTTGTCCAGGCTGACAGCACCTTTGCCGGGCATTCTCTCGGCGAGTACTCTGCTCTTGCTGCATTGGCTGAGGTCATGCCTATTGAGAGCTTGGTATCTGTGGTGTTCTACCGCGGTCTCACCATGCAAGTTGCCGTCGAGCGCGACGAAGCCGGTCGTTCCAACTACTCCATGTGCGCTGTTAACCCTAGCCGAATCTCCAAGACGTTCAACGAGCAAGCGTTGCAATACGTTGTCGAGAGCATCGCCGAGACCACTGGCTGGCTCCTGGAGATTGTCAACTACAACATTGCCAACATGCAATACGTTGCCGCCGGCGACCTACGCGCTCTCGACTGCCTCACTGGCGTGACAAACTACCTCAAGCAGCAAAAGATTGATATCCAGGCTCTCATGCAATCCATGTCCCTCGAAGACGTCAAAGCACACCTCCAGGAAATCATCAAGGGCTGCGCTGAACAAACCGAAGCCAAGCCCAAGCCGCTCGACCTCCAACGCGGCTTCGCCACCATTCCCCTCAAGGGCATCGACGTTCCCTTCCACTCGACCTTCTTGCGCTCTGGCGTCAAGCCCTTCCGCAGCTTCTTGCTCAAGAAGATCCACAAGACGAGCATCGACCCTAGCAAGCTGGTGGGCAAATATATTCCCAATGTCACGGCGAAGCCGTTTGCGCTCACCAAGGAGTACTTTGAGGATGTGTACAAGCTTACGAATAGCCCGAAGATTGGGAATATCCTGGCGAACTGGGAAAAGTATGAGGAGGGGGGCAAGGAGGAGAAGGCTATTGCGTAGATGGGGAAGAATTAGGTGATGGGAGATGTAATGATTGCGTTGTGAATAGGCGTTTTCTATTGTATAGATGTTTTTTAGAGTAGACCGATGGCTTGATATCCGGTTATGAGGGATGAGAGGAAGAGTGTTGATAATGGTTTTCAAGTATAGAAATCTTTCGTTTCCAACGAAACAAATCTACTTTTGAAGAGTTGACCATGCATGTGTCTGAGTGGAGTATATATATATATATATATATATATATATATATCGCAGTCTGATCACCGATTGAATGTAAAAGGCGAGTGTTTATAATATCCACTTGAGCATGGCAAAAAGAAGAAAAAAGTGTAGTAAATGTATATTGCAAATATTGATGATTTCTTTCAACACCGAATCTCGTGGTGAAGGATAGTGTGTATGTAGGTATGTATGTATGTTGATACTCTGTCCAGTAGAGTACCAATCCACTCCAGTTTTCGACCACATACAAACCCGCAACCAAAGCGCAAAGCCGCAAAGACACAAAAAGCTAAGCTCTACTCTTCTGATATTCTCACCAGCATCTTCATCACCATCTTCCACGCCAAAGAATGAGCCCACCCCCTCCCCTCCTCTGCGCAAGAAAACTCAAAATCAAAATTCCTTTGCATTCATCTAAACAAGCCCCGTTTTCTCGTCGACCTCGCTCCACCAGCACCCTCATCACCGCCCAACCCGCCCAACCCCGCCGTCGACGAACTAGTAGGCACAACCGGCATACTCTGCGCATGCACCAACTGCGGCGCAGGCGCTTGTTCAATGAACCTCATACCCTCCCTTGTATACTCTCCTCCCACCCGTCCAGGCGTCTGACTCTGATTCTGCATCATACCCTGTGCAAACCCCAACCCCCCGTATCTCGGTAAATTCGCCCAATTATCATCCCAACCCTCGTTATTGCCGATTTCGCGATGGAACCGCGCGTCGGAGTGGAGGAGGTTTTGTTGGTAAGGGTTTGAGGGGATGCGGTGCGGTGTTTGGGGGGGATTGTTGTTGTTGTATTCTTGATTTTGGGGTGGGGGTTGTGAAGGGTGAGAGCGCATCCAGCCAAAGGCCCAGTTGGAGAGGTTGAAGCCGCCGAAGACGATGATGGCTGTGAAGATCTGTTTTGGTGGGGTCGGGGGTTAGCTTGTGTGTTGGATTTGATTGAGTTGGGGTTGGTGGTAGGAGATTGGAATAAGATGGAGGGTTGTGGATGTGGAGTTTTGAGAGGAGAGAGAGAGGGATGGGTGGTTTAGGCAGGAGGAGAAGCGTCGAATGCATACGCATGCAACCCACTCTCCCTCCGCCCCCAACTCCAGCACACATTCCCCCCAACAATCAATACCACAAGAAAGACCATACTCACCATACTCTTATAACTAAACTCCTCGACAAAGCTATTGAAAATCATAGCAAATGTCTTGGCCGTCACACTTGCGCGCGCAACTTTTCTCGGATCGCGCCCCATGCACGTTTCCCAGACACCACACACACTCTCCAGCGCAGGCGCCATGTTGGCCGTCCCGCAGTGATTGCGCTGGTAGTCTGTTGCGCAGGCGGATATCTCGACCATGACTTCTGCCGTGTGTTTGCTGGATTCAATGTCCACGTCGGACATGATGCCCGCCCAGGCGCAGTAGATTATGTACAAGAAGGCCAGACCAAGCAGCGAGTTGACGAAGAATTGGGCGTAGACGGAGAGGACGGACGGGAGGGCGGGATGCGCTTCGACCCAATGGAAGAGGTTTCCTAGCCGCTTGACGAAGGTTTCTTGCACCACTTGGACGACCTTGGGTTGCGATGCGTTCTGGTCATTCAGCAGGGCGGTATGGGATGATGGAGGTTCGGTATCTGAATCATCGGAGGAGCGTTGTAGCGCGTATCGTTTCTTGCTGCGAGATCGTTCAGGGCGTTCCGAGCGCCTCTTGACAATGCGACCTTCCTTTTCCTTTCGCGACGATGTCGGGCGCCGCACTTCCCTCTCTCGATCTGCATCCCGCCGCTCGCGATCCCTGTCCCTATCACGCTCGCTCTTGCTAGGACTCGGACTGCCGCCAAAGAAACCCTTGAACGCCATCCAGCTATCCCTCCGCGTCGGCTTCTTCACACTGACCTCACCCAGCCGGCCCATCTTGCCTGCCAACTGTGTGTCTGGTGTCCCCGTGTCGCTGTCTATCTGCGGTGTGTTCGGTGTCTCGCCGCCGGAGCTGAAGTCGTAGTTGCTAGCCGGTGTGCGAGGCTCCCACGCTTGGGATTGCTGGATGTGCGCGGGCAGCGAACTTGCGGGGGTGCTGGGGAGGGGCTTGCTGCCGCCGGTGAAGTAGCCGGAGCGATTGGGGGTTGCGAAGCCGCCGTGGTAGGCGCTGGCTTTGGAGGGCGAGTCGAGGACCGAGTGGGGGCCTGGGGGTGCGTTTGTTAGTTGGGGCTGGTGGTAGTATTGTTGGTGCTGGTGGCGAGGGAGGTGTGATTGCGTGTCTTGCAATTGGGGGTATAGGAGGGGTGGATGGGGGCGCAGTGCCGGGGGTGGTGGTGTCGACGCAAAGGCATCCAACTTACGCTTGACACCGGCCTGCATGGCCTGTTGCTGTCGCGCACTGGCAGTCAGAAACGGCGACCGCGAATCCACCGGCCCCGTCTGATTCGTCCACTCAAAGTCCATGGGCGTCGTCGACGGACGGTGACTCCGCGACATTGTTGCCGTGTGTTTGTTGTCTCGTGTTATGTGGGGGGTGTTCCAATGATCGTCCGTTACCCGTCTGTGGGGGCAGCCGTGGAGGAGAGAGACGGTGGTCGGACGTCCTATCTACGCAGGGAAGTCCCGCGCAATAGGATTGTGTTTGGCGGGGGATATGCGCTGGAAATGGTGGGCGATGTTGTTGTTCACGGCGGGTGTGTTGACGCAAAACAAACGCCGGCTTGCTGACTAGGTTGCGGCTTGTGACAAGTTGCCTGAGATGCGGACTTCCGGCGCTAGCCAATCGGGATGATGGCCACCACTACAGGTGGATGCACGAGAAGGGTTCAACTTGTTCCGTGCACACGGTGGTGAGGAGGAGAGAGGACTGTGTGGGAATTGACTGTGATATAGTACTAGGTCTCCAACAATAGTCACGTGTCGCGATCGGACGTTTCACTCTGCCTTGCCCTTCACACACCAAGAACCATCTCATGCATAGTCGAATGAATTGGTATCTACAGGTCGTGCCCACTAGGTATCCCACCTCATCTACAGTTCCAACAAAGAATACACCCCGCCCAGGACCCCCACTACTCGAACCCCTCCTCCGCCAACAGACACAAATCATCATGCCGCTCCCCGTCCCCATGATCCTCCATTAAACACCTCCCAAAGCAACTGCTCCCTCTCCTCCCCCTCGACCCAGCCTTCTAAGCCGGCGTCAACCCAACCTTCACCCCGTTCTTCGAGCACAACGTAAGCGTCAACCCCTCAATCCACGGTTCGCTATCCCGACTCTCCATACTCTTAAACTCCTGCACCAATCTCACCGTGACATAGCTTGCTTCAGTCAACGCATATTGCTGTCCCAGACAGATTCTTGGTCCGCCGTTGAATGGGAGGTATTCCCAGCCTGGGCGCAGCGTGGCCCATCGCTCAGGCTTGTACTCATCGGCGTCAGGGCCATAAAAGTCTTTGCGGCGGTGCATGGCGATGGGTGAGTAGCCGACGATGGTGCCTTTGGGGACGAATAGGGGGGCTCGACCGTCTGGTCCGCCGCCGAGGGGCAGTACGGTGTCGCGGGCCGCGAAGCGGGAGTTTCCTGGGACCACGGGGTGGATGCGCAAGGCTTTTGTTGGTGTTAATTTCAGTCTTGTCCAGACGAGTGTGGGAATGCTTACATTCATTCAAGCACCACTTAAGATACTTCAATCCCCTCAGCTGCTCATACGACGGCGTCTGCCCTCCCAAGGTATCAACCTCCTCCCTCAGCTTTGCCCATATCTCTGGCCGTCTTGCGAGCTGAAAGAACATGTTACTTAGCAGACTCGCTGTTGTGTCGCGGCCTGCCAGCAAGATGTTGATGAGCTCCTCGCGTATCCGCTTCTTGTCCGTAGTCTGTTTTGCAACTTCTTGGATGAAGTAGTACTTCTCGTCCTTGCCATCTCCAGCCTTCTTCTCAATATCCAACTCTTGTCGGAACCGGAGCGCATCATCGACAAACTTTTCAATATACTCGTGGCATATCTTGATCGCGCGTTCACCCTCCGGATTCTTCCTGAAACGGTTCAGTGGCCCCAACCGCAAACGCGTCGTAATGTCGTCCTGCGCAAAGTTGAACGCCTTGGCAAAGATGACATCTTCATTGGTCGTATCCTTCTCCCCTGCCATGCGCAGCGAGTGGGTCGAGTGGTTGAACAGAAATTCCGTCGCAGAGTCAATCGTCAACATGAAGAATAGCTCTTGCAGATCCACCGTGCTGCCATCACGCGGGATGAGCTTCAACATGAGTTTAAAATGCCGCTCAAACGCCTCCAGATCCGCAACCTGATCCCTGACAAAGTTTGGCCGCAACAAGGCTCGACTGTTCGCCCACCGCTCCCCGTCAGCATTGAAGATTCCGTGGCCCAGTAGCGGACCAAATGCCTCTTGTCGGTGCGCAAGGCTGTAGTCTTTGAACTTTATACTCAGGATCGTTTTGACGTTCTCCGGCTCACAGGTAATGATCATGGGTTTGTTGACGAGGCGATTGTGGTACGTGTGCCCCATCTTCTCAAACCGCTTCAAGTTCTCTTGGAGTACAATGAGGTGCTTGGTGTTGTAGGCATTCATCCTTAGGACGTCGAGGCCCAGTATGGGGTCCTTGTGGAAGACGGCTGTGCATGGCTGGCAGTTGTTTTCTTTGATAAAGCGTTGGCGTGCCAGGTAGAGTGTGACGCGGGTGTAGATGAGGTAGGATAGTGCGGCGCCCGTTAGGATAACAAGGAGCGGTGACAGCGCCATGGTCGGCAGTCAGGTCGTTGATGGATAGGTAGGTGTGTGATGGAGTCTGGTGGTGTAGTGCCTTTTGTAGACTTGGGTTCCTGAAGAGGTCGCGTAGTCTGAAACCAAGGAGGCTCGTGGCTCGTGGCAATAGGCAATGACGTCGCTGCAAACAAACCTTCAATGACTCCACAGGACGGCACGGCCGCTCTCTTATCTTCAAAGTCACTCTCTCTTCACAAGCCAAACGCACAGTCTGCGGTAGTGTTGCTTCCCACGTCGAGCCGGATCCTGGAGCAGCTGAGTGGTCGCGCGTACCTATAGACCGAGGCGTCGTCTTGAATCGGCGGCTTGGCCTTTCACATCCATCCACGCCCCACTCTTCTCCAGACCACCGACCCAATCTCAATCTTCGACAGTGCTACAGCTTTCCGAGCGTTTTCGACCGTTGTATTCCCAACGTACTGGTAGAGCCGAGCGGATCCACGTATCCCAGTATGCCGTTCGTTCTGTATTCCAGGTATTCCAGGATATCCCCTCTTTCCTCTAGGCACGTACGTACTCGGAACTCTTAGACGGGACCAAGCCACCGAGTCCAAAATTTCCTCTTCTTCGTTCTGGAATTGTGGTTCAAATCTGCGAGAGAAGAAGGACCGCTCAATCGCACCGTTCGGAGTTTCTGTTCTACTAGCTTAGGTAGAACAACAAAAACAGTTTCTTATATAGCAGATGCACTGCCACTCCACCTACACCCGGCGTACGTTTCAGCGCCGCAGGCAACACAAAACCCAATCAAGCATCTTCAGCCGCACATCCGAAAAGGGGATGTTACACCACACGGTGCAGTGCCCATTTGCCGTTGCTGACGCGCTCTGAATTGTGGGCACGCCATCTCGGTGATGCCGTTGTGGGATCCCTGCTGTCGAACCGAGGCTTACTCTGCACTTGCTGATTGGCCCTGTCTCAACTCTGTTGTAGCGCAATGGAGGACATCGCAAGGTGCGCTTGTTTGAGAGTCGGCACCGAGGGACGCTCGACGTTGGCTCGTGTCGAGCAATCGGGGGTGGACGTTGCGAACACGGGGACATGGATACATTTGTGACTCTGGGGCCCGTTGTTAGTGCGTGCGGATGTGTGACGAAGCCTCGCGGAGGACATATAAGCTATAGGGGATGTCTGCGGACTTGCCGCAGCTGTGCTGTACACAGCAATGTTATGCCCTGATTCGGTGTGCGTGCAGATGAGCTGGAGCTGGATGTGGATGAGTAAATGCAGTACTGTAGGATATCACCGAAGCAGGATCGCGGAGCATTTCTTCGCCATGCTGATCTTCTTCGGAGTTGCCGAGTTTAAGTGGGGTAATTCTCATGGTACCTACTGTATACCCTAGGTACAAGATCCTTATACTCCTCCTACAGAGTACTTAATACACAACCACAGGACAGCGTACTCGGGCTACTCTAACCACACTCAGAATGTACCCGAACCCTAGCATGACATCAGCACCAATACACACAACCCACAACACCCATATACCCTATTATCCCACAAACAATCTCCAACCCTAAAAAAAAGCCCTTTCAATCCGACCCAATCCATCTAAAATCATTAACCCCAGCTCCCTCCAACCAACCCTTCACCTCCCCATAATCCCTACACACATGCGTACCATCCCACCCATCACTCCCCCCTCTATCCCCAAACTCGCCCTCCGGAAACGTTGTGGCAGCCCCTTCGAGCGCTACATCACCACTGCACATGACGGCTTGACGTAGGTAGTCGAAACAGTGGTTTATATGCCATGGCATTTTGATTACTGGATCGATCCTTCTTGATGAAGTGGCGGTGGTTGTTGAATCGAGGGCTAATTTCTGGGTGTTGTAGGCGGAGAGGATGGTGTAGAGACAGTGAAGTTGGTGTGTGACTGAAGTTGTAAAGACGGATTTTGAAGGGTAGTCGTGTATGGGTTGTGGGAGGTTGGAGTAGTTTGATGCGTTTTTGACATTGACGTATCCTAGGCCGGCTGTGATGTGGTGTGGTTGTTAGTCTGGAGACGAACCCAGCAATGAATGAATGAATAAATGATTGAATGAATGAATCAAGCATCAGAGGCGCGACTGGACCACCAAATATGTAAATGGGCAGTACACAGCATCATGTAAATGCTGAGCCAAATGAGTGAAATCATACTACGCACCAGGAACAATCCCCAACCACGCCTCCTGCGTCTCATTCCCAAAAAACGTCTCCGCATCTTCCGGCGCAAAAATCCCTTCGGGCCTAAACCGAACCATGCGCTGCGAAAACGACGGCATGAAGCTCGTTACATCGCCCAGTAGCTCAAACGTCGTCGGCTTCTCGTAACTCGGTTGCCGCTTTTCAACCAACAGTCCGAGAATGACGAGTAACAGTGTTGTATCCAAGATCCAGCGATGCGCGCTGATGCGTCGCCATGTTGTTTTTCGACGAGGCGGTCTTACAGACACGTCGCCATCGCGTTCGGGATCCCAGTCTCCGATTTCTGTGCTCGAGTCCGAGTGCGAGTGCGAGTCCGAGTCCGTGTGTGGGAGGGAGTCGTAGGGTTGTGCGGTGTTGTTCATTGTGGGTTGTGGCTTGGTGGACATGGTGAGCAATGTGGTGTGTATTAGTGTGAGTAGGTACAATGTACGGTTTTTAGGGGTTAGGAGGCCCTAACAGCAATTAATACCATATAGATAATTTTGTTGTGATCTGGTGATCTTCAACGTGAGATGCTGGCATGAGCATGGCGTTGCGGGATCAAACGTGGGTTGCAACGCCAAGTGTTACATGATGCATCCAAGAGCCTCATTGTTCACGGCCCGTGATATTAATGCTGAGAAGGTCATGTGCATCTGAGACCTGCGTATAATGGGCCAGTAACATCTTTCCCACTAGTACTGTGTCTAAGTACTGTAAATGTAAGCGCGTGTAAGCTCACAGGGCTTTACACCACAACAACTTCAATCTATTCAAAGCCATCAACAAATTATCTGTCGAAGTTCTACGAGCTTCAACTAGGTACCAAGAAGAGTTACTAAGATACTTGTTCTAGAGGTCCGCCTGGAGCGGAGCAAAGAACGTGACTAAGAAGCCGATCAAGTCTCAACCATCCAAGTCTCTTGCTTCAGGACCACAACATCTTAACCACACAGCCCAATACGTCCTGAATTCGCAACTAGTTACTCCAAGATCTTTATATGACGTTGCGTAGCCGGTTCCTCTGGCGTCCTCAACATGGACGCCGAACTGCTCTTCTTCAATGCCTGCAGAGCATGCTCTTTGACCGTCTCCAGTGACACTACGGGCAACCCGTCATCTTCCAGACTGAGAGCATCTGGTTGCAACTTCTCCATGCGAGTAGCATTCCGTGCTGCTGAGGTAGCATGGTTCCTGGCATGCATACGCTTTCTTGCTTTGGCCACCGAATCCCGATGAGCAAACAACTCTGGAGAAGCGCATCCTGTGCGGACTAGACGAGAATGCGCAATGGTAACAGAATCGCGATGGCCACGAAACTTGAGGTCGGCATCGTCGATGTTGGATAGTTTGCGGATTGCTGGTATTTGCGCCTTCCTTCGATTGGTGTGGGACATGCGTCCAGCATGTCCGTCGGGGTCAGGCACAACAAGTGATTCTTCCGGATATGCAGCCCACTCATCTATGCTGACTGGAGATAGGTCCTGTGGAACTACCTCCAACGCCTCATCTTCCTCTGATCCCATCCTTGTGGTAGGCGCACTGGCCGGACGAGATTGGTGGCGAGATGGTCCGGCGCTTGTTCTCTGACTATTCGGAGGCGCCAACACTGTCAGATCGTCGTCATCGTCAATTGCACAGTCGTATTGCCGGGTTCGTGTATCGTCGTCAGGAAACACTACAATCGTGGGCTTGAAGCTGCTTGAAGGACTATTCCAGGTACCAGACCAATCGGTGAGCTTGGTGTTGACACGGTCCAGACCCCGTTTTCCGTGACAAGTGACCTTTTCTAGAGCCTGTTCTGCAGATGAGCTTCGTCGTTCCCCAGATCTGATGCTACGCTCTGGTGACACATTGTCCCAGATTACCTCATGGCGACCTGCCTTGGATTCTACGACTTGCATAGTAGGCGTGGCAGGATCGACACCGTCCTCGTTTGAGTAACCAGCGGCATTCGGTGAAGGTGCAATGGCAAAGATGTGAACATCCGTGCGAGTGACTGCAGGATCTGCTGGAGTGCCCTTGGACGCATTGAATTTGATAGGATATATTGATCGCTTTTGAGCTGTACTTCTTCCCAGGTTGATCTTCTGCTGGTGAGACTTGAGATCCCTAAAAGAGCCAACAGGGTTCGTTGGAACGAGCGTGGGTAATGTGACGCGTTGTTTTGACCCATTCTCATCGAAGTCGACAGTTTTGACACGACGTAGAGACTGTGTCCCATCCTCGATCTTTGGTGATTGAGGTTCCCCTGGAGGTGAAGTCGGCGTGCTCTTTGCTTTTGTTTTGATACATGGCTTCAGTGGCTGATCGCTCGAGTTTGATTTGGTATCAGTTTTCTTCCTATCTTGATATGATGCTGAACGCGTGACGGCATGTCTCTTTGGGCCTGATAAACTTTCATCAAGTATACTGCGCGCGCTTTGGACCGGTAGAGGCGATGTGGATGCAGATGACTGATAGCTTGGGAACTTTGTTTTTTCTCTGAGGGTCTGCTGCAGGGTAGCATTCGAGAGGTCGTAATATGGGTTGTGATGTCGTACAATCGGGCTACTGGCATATCGATACGCCGAGGGCCGTGGTGGCTTCAGTGAAGGATAATATGTAGTATGTACATCGCGAACCTTTTGAAGACCATCGGTAGATAGCGCTACCGATGATGGATCGATTTCTTCGTCTTGCTTTCGATTCATCGAGCTGTTCTCGCTTATCGATCTTTGTAATGTTTGTCGCGTACCGCCACCACGGCCATAACCTGTTGATCCAGAGGCCGAGAGTATATGCACATCATCATCGGCTTCGCTCTTTGGAGGATCTGGCCCGTTATTTATGATTGGCAAGAGTTGAGGTCTCGCACTTGAGACGCTTTCGTTTGTGAGGTACGAGGTGAGCTTTGTGATCAAGCTGTCGCCGCCGGAGTTTCCGAGCATAATGGTCGTAAAGCAGGACTCCGTAGAGCTGCAGTCGGAACAGGACCGAAGAGCGTGTGATGTTGTTCTCTTGTAAACTCACTACACGCGCGAGTCTGGTAGTAATATGATGTTGATTACTGCTTTGGAGTATAGTCAGGGTCTAGGGCGAGTGAGGAGGCTGTAGAGACGGAATGGTAGATGTTCATGATAGAGCGACGTTCCATGTGCGTAATCGATAGAACTGAAGTTTCTAGGAAGCGGCGTACCTGCATACGGAGCCACGTGCTGCCACTCTTGCTGGAGGAAGTAACGGCTCTCTTCGATTGATACCGCGACATCTCCAGGTCTGAACCACACTGCACCGAATCGTCCAACAGAAATATTATTCCTTTACGGCGCGGGAACTTCGATAGCGTCTCTAGTAATTCGAGTTCCAGGTGGTAGAGCATGATGCGGAGATGGGAAATCTACATGTTCGACATGCCGAGCATCAAAATGATCAGGGTGCACACCAAACCAGATCCAGACAGCGTACTTTGCCAGTATCGCGAGCTTTACCAGATCTTCCCGGTCAAGTCCTTTTGTATACAGAACAGCCTCCAGCTTACTCCAAGTGGACACGCCTATCCATTGCTCAGTCCCACGATCATATGCCTTCAGCGCAGTCGAGTGGAGAGACGTAATCACTCGCTTGTGTCCATGGTGGGCCACGAGCTTGACCTCGAAAGGTTCCGCCGCCGGGTTGTCCAGAGGATGTGCCAGCCCGTGAATGCAGCCATGTTCGGTGGGTCCATCAGATCGAGCGTTTGTGCACAACAAAATGTCGCCGCGAGTACATCCGAAATAGAAAGCGTTGCTGCAGTCACTGAAATTACATTTGATGCGTCGAGTCAACCGCGAAAGGAAAGAGGTTGTGGGTGAAGCACGTCGTACGGGGATCAGAAGATCCAGATCTGGTTTCGAGCGGAGCGATTCGACTAATCGCCAGGGATTCAGGCCTTTTGCACTCTGTGAGTTAGGGCAGTCGTCTTCGTTACCGTCTTCTTGAAATAGAGCAGTTCTTAGTACATCCACAAGTTCAGGAGAATCCCAGGCACCGAAGTACTCGCCAGCTCTCCAGAATAAGTCCTCGACGCTCTCATTGTAGTCTACTGTCAGACCCTGACCTCTGTCGACAAGTCCCAGTAAACTGTATATTCTATCCCGTGGGTCTGTACACCTGGCTCTCTGGTGTACGTACATCAGCGTCCAAAATTCTTCATAGATGCCACGATAGTCTGGAGAGTTTGTATACAAGACCTCGCAGGCGCTAGACTTTTGGCCAGTTCTCCACCGGTCAGACCAGGCCGTCCATATCTGTGCGGCAGTCTCCTCAGTGAACCGAGTTAGGTCCCCAGACTTGGCGATGGCGTTGCCAATGATCGTCCAGTCAATGCTTGCTCCAGGAAAGACAATCGTCAGCGCCTTGGCTAAGAGGATTTCCTGCACAATCCAAGCACGACACCAGTACGAGCTGTATCGAATTTCTTCCCATTGACGTTCCAAGTGCTCCGGGCACACAGAACCGTCTTCTGAGTGCAGCCACCCCCTCAAAGTATCGGACATTGTCACCTCTATGCCAAGCCAAACCATTACTTCTTTGGCGGTGCCATATATCTTGCCCATGTTTCGCACTTGGTGTCCTCGTTCAGTCTCATGATTCTGATTTATACAAATGGAATCGATCCAAATTGGTGTGTCGAATCCAGAAATAGCTCGTCTGTGCATCTCCTCGAGAAAGCTATGCAGATTGTCACCGATTAAAAATGACTTGCCGTTAAGTAGGATACTTTGGCGTCGTAAGTGAGAAGTCCACCGGTAGGACAGGCAATAATATGATGATGAAGATATTATGCTGTGCCACAGCGACAGCTGAAGTCGACTGTCGTCCGAGCGAGTCGGAAGTACTCTAATCAACCGAAAGGCATCATCTGCCAGATCCAACGATTCATAATGGAAACGATCCATCTCGGAAGGCAGTGATGCTCGATGTCAAGAGACAAGCGTGCGTGTCGGAGTGCGAGGGAATACGAGTAAGCAGGTCGACGTCATTAGCCTATATCAGGTGTGGCAGGGAATTCTAAATGAGGCCATCAACAATATGAAGCTTGGTACCAGGCGGTGGGAAATCTCACATAGTGAGCGCGAGAGATGCGGTTCAAAATAATTGCATGCCAAATATCTTTTGTTTCAAGGAAGACTGTGAGTGTCTTCATCGTGGGAGCTTCACATAAGCGAACATTTGTCTAGCCACTTGAAAATTTCAAGAGCCGCGGCCAGGTTGGTCACTGCACTTTCTTGTTTCTCGCAGTTTCTTCCTGCTGGAACCAATTCCAGCCAACCGCAGTCTTAGATATGGATTTTGACGAAAAAGTTGTGACTGTAGACGCGCAGATTGCATCTTGTCTCTGTTGCGGCTGTGAAGTGCTGCAGACATTTCGACTGACGGTGATGGCACCAGCGTTGCGTCCACAATAATCTCTATGAACAGCGGCCGACAACAATTTGCTTCGGTGATTTGGCTTAGATCTTGGGCCTTGATGAGATTAATTACGAGGTTCGATGTGCATTGTTTAGCAGATAGACGTGAGAGATGAGGGAAGCTGTGGAGGTACAGTAGTATGTACTCTTAGCCCACATCAGGTCAGCGCTATTCCTAAGTAGGCCAAACATCTAACCTCAGCCTGCTGTGTACTACCAAACTACCTCCGTGCTACAAACAATGCCAGACTAAGAGAATTGCTTGGACGGTCGAACTGTTGCTGGTTCGCTAGTGTGGGATGCATGCAACAGCACTGTCATGTACGATGATCTTCGCGGCTCATACCATGTTCTCAAAGAAGGGTTCCGTTGCGATGTGATGAACAAAAAAGTAAAGAATTGGGCAGCGTACGATCTTGCAACCGTAACGCTGAGCAGCTGTGGACGTGTTGTTTGAGTAATGCTATTTGTCCGACTCGAGTTCCCATTGATCCCCGGCCTTCCTCTTTCAGCATCGCGTTCCCGCGGCACCATTCCCGCTTAACGACTCACAACACCTCGTTGAGCAACGTGCGCTTCTACCCTTCCACTATGCCTCCACTGCGACTCCACGTCTTGGCATCACCATTGGCAATCCATGGGTAGCCTCACATCTGAATAGGCGCCCATGATACATTGCGCGGCGGACGCGTTCCTGAACCCCACGGCCTTCCCGTTTGCCACGGCGCCACACGGGAATTAGAACTATTAGCTCCAACTACCGTCTGAACAGCAGCCAAACGAATCGCAACGTGTACTCTTACTACGGACATTACGATGTCTGCAAGGATGCACGAGAGTGTGTGCCTGGTTCTTGAATAGCGTCATCACTACTAAATATCTGCACGTTCCTACCAGTACTGACAGTTACTCCAAAGGCATATCAATAACAGATCTCATTCCTTCTCAACTCCCCTGTCAGACACACGAGCAATTTCCATCTTCACATACCATATCCACCATGATCCTCCCCATAACCCTCAGCATCCTGGTCCTTCCCCTCACCAACGTCTTTGCCAACCCCCTCACCCCCAATGCAGCCTCCACCCCAGTAAACGTAACAACCTGCAATGGCAAAAAATACGTCTACTCGTCCCTCGCAGGCTACGGCCTGCTTCCTAGCAACGCCCGCGACAAACACGGCGATACAATCGGCGGCATCGGCTCCGCCATCGCACTGGACAAATCATCCCTAAAGTTTTCCAAACGCACTCAGTCCTACTCGGGCATCATCTACGGTCTCCCAGACCGCGGCTGGAATACACAGGGTACACAAAACACGCAATCCCGCATCCACAAGATTAGCTTCACCTTCAACATCGTGGGTGACAAGGCTACGGTTGCGAACCCTGCGAGTCCGAACTTCAAGTTTGAAGTCGTGGATACGATTCTTTTGACTGGGCCAGATGAAACGCCATTGACGGGATTGGATCCAACGGATACAATTACATACCCTGGGTTCCCCACGCTCCCATTGGCAAAATGTAAATTCCATACCTACACCTCTAATCCACCCCAAATCTCCAACATGTATCCACATCTAACACTCCACAGACACAGGCAACGGTTTCGGCCAACCCGGGAGCGGCGGCTCCCGCATCCCCCTCGACACCGAAGGTCTCGTTCTCGGCCCAAACTCCACATTCTACATCAGCGACGAATACGCCGCCACAATCTACCACTTCTCCTCTTCCGGCACCATGATCTCCGCTACCCCACCACCACCAGCCCTCCTGCCCCGCCGCAACTCGACATTGAGTTTCAGCGCCGCTAGTCCACCCATATACGCACCAAACACCACAATCACACCTGAAGACCCCACCACCGGCCGCGCGAACAATCAGGGTCTGGAGGCGCTGACGATGAGTCCAGATGGGAAATACTTGTATACAATGCTTCAAAGCGCTACAATGCAGGATGGAGGCAAATCCTCTTCTAAAAGACGGAACACCAGATTTCTCGTGTACCGCATTTCCAGCTCTGCAACGCTGAAGCTAGAGGCGGAATACGTAGTCCAGCTCCCCCTATTACCATCAGGCAAAGTCGCAGGACAGAGTGAAATCTATTACATTTCCGCAAGCAATTCCTGGTCCTGGCACGCGATTCCGGCGCGGGTCGTGGCCAAGCAGCCGCAGAAAGTGTGTATAGGAATGCCGATGTCATTGACATCAGCGGTGCAACAAACATCCTCGGCACAAGTGCAGACGATGTTGATGGACAAGTCGCCTCCCGCGACGGGAAACTCAAAGACGGGATTACACCGGCGGTGTATTGTCCTTGGTTGTCGTTTAATGTGAATAGTCAGTTGAATCGATTTGGTGTACGGAACGGCGGGGCACAAGATGCGGGGTTGTTGAATGAGAAGTGGGAGAGTTTTGCGGTGTTGCCTGTGGATAAGGATGATGAGGTTGGTAAGAGTGGGAAAGAGAAAGAGGAAGGGGATGATTATTATTTGTTGAGTTTTTCGGATAATGATTTCATTACGCAGAATGGTAAGTGTTTTTTTCTATCGGGTTGAGTCTGTTCTGCGGTGAAACTTCACTGCTGGAGAGAGAGAGTATAATTTGCTGACAACTATTGGTTCAGGATATATCAACAATGGGCAGACGCAGTACCAGGACGCAAGTGGATTTAATCTGGATTCGCAGGTGTTGGTGTTCAAGGTCAAGTTCCCAAAGGGGGCGAAGCCGTTGTGAGATTGGTGTAATCGTCATTTTTGAAGATAGGACAATTTTGAGATATATTGTAGACCTTGTGAAGCAAGATAGGTAGTGAAATAAGAGAGTGGAGTTAACATTGATATAGTTGAACCCCACAAATAAAGAGGACAATAATCATGACCATCAACCCTTCCCCATCGTGTGAACTAAGCAATAACAACATAAGAAACAAACATGAACATCAAAAACCCAGAACGAGCAGTAGACAGAGTTCAGAAAACCCATCCAGCTACGTCCATATATCAAGGGTACCGCGCCAATCAAAAACAAAATTGGAAGAATACCAGACACCAAAGTACCATCGCCCATGTCACCCGCTCAAATTGTTCACTACTCACAGTCCGAACCAGAGCTCTCCTCTTCCGCCGACGAAATCTCAAAAATCTCGTTATAGGGAGGAATGCCATGCATATCGTATCCGGCGCTACCTTCATCATCCCCAAAGTCTGACTCCGCTCCGACCGCATCATCCAACTCATCGCTGCTCCGCTTCGCAGGGACAAGTGAGACCGTACAGCCACCGCGGGAGTTGCGACGGTAGGAACCAAGACTTAAACCGTTGGCAGGAGTGGTGTGAGTAGAGTTTTTCTGAGAGTGACTGGCTGAGCTTGTCGTAGCGGTCTTTACGACACTGCTAGCAGCTTCAGCATCTTCTTGCTCCTCATGCTTACGAGTCAGTTCGTCCTGCTTGCCATCAAGCCAGGCATCAGTGCGCTCGACGGCGAGATTCAGCGCTTGTTCATCCCCATAGCCTTCCGCCTTGGCCTGGAAGTACTTCTCCGCGCAGATCTGGTTGTGCGTATGTTTGGTCTTGTTGTTCTTGGAAATGCTAGTCGTGCGGGCCTTGTACTGGCGTGGCTTCCACTTGACCAGCCCTGGCGCTTCCTGGCGAAGTATCGTGCCGGGAGGAAGGTAGAAGTCCATGATTGTTTGTCTACCTAGACCGCCCTTGTTCGTGCCACAGCCTAAGCAAGACTTCTTGTCACCAGCAAGGTAGTAGCGGCCGAGCGCATGGCTGACGTCGCAGCGCCATGCGTAATCTTCATGTCGCTCTTCCTTCTTCCAGTATGCGCATTCGGGTAGGTCTTGCCCGTGCTCCATGGTATCAGAACCACTCGGATGCGGTCCGAGGTCTGGCTCTGGCTCCGGTGTAGGTTCGGGTGTTGGTTCCTTGCGCGGCTTGGGCTTGGGCTTAAGAAACTCTTTCACGGCATTACAAGCAAAATGTCGGGCTTGATTGTCTGAAGCGCCACCGTCGACAGCAGCCCAGAATGCGTCTTTTGCGACGCTGTTGTGGCACGGACGATCGGACTTTCGGGCTTTGCCAGACGGCTTGCACGGCTTCCATAGCATTCCCGCGGCAGGCTGATGAAAAAATTGTCGTCGAGGGAGGTAGAAATCCATTTGTTTCACCTTTGGAATATCCATGAGCGAGGTGTTGCAACCACGGCATGCCTTGCGATCGCCGGCGTTGTAGTAATGGCCCATGGCATGCTTGATACTGCAGCGCCATGCAGGCTTTTCGTCCGGAGATGTGGCTTTGAAATAAGCATCTGGCGGCAGAATCTGATCAGGCTCCAAAGTCATCGACCCACTTGGATGGGGTGGGAGTGATGTATCATCAGCGCCTACCGGTGGGTCAGGTGTTTTACCAGACTTTGAACTTTTGCGAGATGTAACAGTCTTTTGCGTAGTACGTGACTTCGTGGCGTCTGCCGTCGTTACCGGCGCATCTATCCTTCTCTTCTTCGCTATAGGCCTAGTGGAGGACTTCGATCGCTCAACTGGCTTCGTCGGAATAGTCGTAGCGAGGATGCATGGTGGTACCACATCTCGGGGTGGACTCTTGCTGCGCGCAGAAGAAGAAGCGCCGGCAGAGGTTGAATCATCCTCAGAGACAGGAACAACTGGGTTGAAAATGCTAGTGTTCTTCTCTCGGAGCGCAATTTTTTGTGCTCTCTCACGCCAGTCGGGGGCGGTCGGGCGGTATCCCTTCGCGATAGTCTCGGCGTAGACCTGTTCGAAGCCCAGAAACATCGTTTCAAGAGCCTGTGGTAGATCACCCCACCTCTCGGTCAGCCGCCGTTTATGATCAGTGAGAAGCTTCGCAGGCCATGAAGTTACATTGATCAAGGCGCTTTTATTGCCGCACCCCGTACTTGACTCTGCCTGATTAATAGCAAGTGCGCCGGCTCCATGACGCTCGAACAGCAATTCCAGTTGCGTTGGGGCGACATGGGAGTCGTATGGGTGCGTGGGATTGCCAGCCAAAGCTGAACTGCCCGCCTGCTCAAGTTGTGCGATATATGTTGCTTCTACATCATCAGAAGAGGTTTTGGTTCTGGGCATTGGCGCTGGAGCTTCAGGTACTTGGGAGATGCCACGAGGCGGGCTCGTAGGATTCGCGATAGTCTGAACCTCAAGCTGATCGCCGTGAACATGGCTTGTTCCATCGTTGCGGACTTGCTTCCGTTTCTTCGGCGGAGCTGGGACTATACAGCTCACAGGCACGGCCTCGCTAGAAGCTTCGTAGTTGGCGAGCGTTTTCGCAAGATCATCAATATCTTCAAGCGGATGGCTGTGCCGGCCGAGTGGGTACTCTGCGGTTGAGAGTCGTAGCATGACAGGTTCAGGAAAGTCGCGATGCCACGACTCGCTGAGCTTTCGAGCTGGGCGTGAAGTGCTGCCGGGCCCAAAGTCGGCAAAGACCCCTCCAGTCAGCTCGTGGACGTGTAGAAATGACGCGCTCTCTTTGCCTTCATCCGCGAACATACTAATCACTCGATGATGTGCGTTCCAGACCATCTTGTTGGCGATCTTGTCGACGTTGCGACTGATCAAGGCCATGTAACGATCGACTTTGCCACGCGGATCGCCCTTGCCGTCGAAGCACTTGTTGATCTGATCAGGATGTAAGGCATGCGCAATGAACTGTTTCAACAAGGTCGCCTCATACGCCTTCTGATTGCCTTGATACAGAGCGAACTCCATATAGTCCCTCTTGGAAGGGATGCGGCGGTCAGTACGAGGGCTGTCTCCAGCATCAAATACGTATGGTGTACTGCTCTTCTGGCTGTTTTCGTTCGATGCAGCTTCATCGGGTCAGTTTCTAGCTTTTCCAATTTCGGAAATATACATACTTAGTTCCAAAGGAAGCCCGGTATGGAGGCGCGCCAGTTCCACGAATGAAGGCTGTTCGGCGCCATCAGACTCGAAGAGAGAATCGTACTTCTCGTCGTCGGCAGGCGTAGCACTTTGGCACTTCTCGTCATCGACAGGCGCAGCACTGGGGTACATGTAGGCAGTGTCAGGCTCGTGGTATGCAGGGGCTGGAGTATGCAGGGTGCCATCACTCCAGTCGATCTCGTCTTCGGTCGCGTATGACATGATCAGGGAATGTATGTGATGTTCGACTTGATCGGAAGATGGAAGAAAGGACTCTTATGGGTAGAGTGCAGGGTGGCATCCGTTTCCAGAGATCACGGGACCCTCTCAGGCTGCCCAATCTGTCCGCCCTGCATGTTGCAAACAGCTGACTTGGGCCGTGAATCGAAAACTAACCTTGTAATCACATGTATCTGATACCTAAAATGTGAATGTTGGGTGGTCTGTGTATGTGGTGGATGTTTGCTGCTACTGCGAACTGGGACCGCTACCAGAAGCAAGATCTAAGCACCAATGAAGTTCCAGCATAAGGTCATGGTTCGAAAGAGCCATGAAGTCAGGAACATCGTGGCATCACATGCTGTGCCCAATCACGATGTCCATAGAAGTTAATCGTTTGTTTCCTGGATCTGATGTACCGGCCTACTCGCGTGGCGGATGACTTGAAGAGCGGTGGCTGCACGGAATCTGCGATGCTTCCGATGAGGTCCAATTTCATATCGGCGCATGTAAGCGGGTCACTACTGTTTGCATTGCAGGGTCAATCTGAAGCTTCCAAGATGCGTCCGCATCCATGTGTGAGATTACTGATTAGACAGACTTCCGATCAGAGACGCGAAGATCCAGTCTAGCACACGTCCATCCTAGGTAGCTGTTTAATGTGATCCAGTCATATTATCTCATAATCAGGGCCAAATTCATTTCAGAGGTCAAGGTCGCGATGTCTATCGATCGAGATGTTGACGCGACTTGGCACGTGGTTGTGGGAGCGGTGAGGCGGCTTCAGCGGTCAAACAATTCAATCCAAACTGGGAGACATGAGCTTGAGACGAGCAGTATTGGTTCTGTCATAAAGTAGAGTTATGCTACTGTCGCAGACGTGACAGGTAGTGAGGACAGTAGAGTTAGATACTGTAGACGCGGGAGAGGCCTTGGAGGTGAGCTGAGACGGTCCGCGCCGAGCCTCGTTCTGATTGGCCAACCCATCCCACTGGACCCTGGCCGCCATCGTGGCATCTCAACTGCTTCACGTTTCAAGTTGTCAATTCTCCTCTCAACGCATAGAACATGGGGAGACGACACGTGAATTCGATTGCGTTGCTGCTTCCCGTGCTCGCTGCCACGTCAAATGCGGCCTCGGAACCTGCACGGCCGCGCGGTGTAGGCCCCGAATGTATGTTGCTTCCCCAAACTCATGTGAAGCCATACGACATATTAGAGTATTGCGCTGACGGAGGTACTCTACAGTTGCCAAATACTACAAAGACGCCTCCACATTTAGCTGCATCTCGAACCCATCAATCCAAATCCCCGTCGCGAGGGTCAACGACGACTACTGCGACTGCCCCGATGGCTCAGACGAACCTGGCACTGCGGCCTGCTCATACCTCTCCCCGCTGTCACCGCCCCAGCCACCGAGCTTCAAGGCTGGAGGGGCCAAGAGTCCACCTGTGCTCCCAGGATTCTACTGCAAGAACAAGGGACACATCCCTAGTTACATTCCATTCACGAGAGTAAACGACGGCGCTTGCGACTACGAGAACTGCTGCGACGGCAGCGACGAATACGAGCACGTGGGCGGGGTCAAGTGTGAGGACCAGTGCGCCAAGATTGGCAAAGAGTGGAAGAAGCAGGACGAGATACGGCAGAAGAGTCTCAATGCTGCCAAACAACGGCGGAAGGAACTCATCGCCCAGGCTGGACGGCTCCGTAAGGAAGTGGAAGACCGTATCACTACACTCAAGACACAGATTGAGGGACAGACACTCAAGGTCGATGGACTGACCAAGAGTCTCGCGGAAATCGAGCGGACAGAACGGGGCAAGGTTGTCAAGGGTGCGGGCAAAGGAGGCAAGGTCACAGTACTGGCTAGTCTGGCAAAGGAGAGAATCCAGGAGTTGACAGACAACGTGAATCGTGTGCGCAGTGAGAGGGACACGGCCAAGGCGAGGGTCGACGAGCTCGAGGCGATGCTGAAGCGCTTCAAGGAAGAATACAATCCCAATTTCAACGACGAGGGTGTCAAGCGGGCCGTCAAGGCTTGGGAGGACTATGCGGCGCAGGATCGCCCGGGTTCAAACGACGCCCTTGATCGGGACTTGGATGAGATCCTGAAGCCAGACTCTGAGAGCGCCATCAAGTGGGAGGACTTTGAGACCACCGATGAAGACTCGGATGTCGAACTTCGTGAGTACTATCGACATCCACACTATCTTCAATCACTAATGACACATAGTCTATCAATTCGAAGCCTACCTCCCCGTCCCCGTCCGTGACTGGGTCGACACCAAACTACGCGACCTCCGCGTCATGCTCATTGAAAACGGCATACTCGCCTCCCCCTCCACCACCGACACCCCCGAATCCAAGCTCGTCACTGACGCAAAAGCGCAACTCGAATCCGCAAAGAAGGAGCTCGACAACGACAACTCTGAACTCTCCAAGCACCAAGACGATCTCACAAAGGACTACGGCCCAGATTCCATTTTCCGCGCACTCAAGGATACTTGTATTTCCACCGACAGCGGCGAATACACATATGAACACTGCTTCCTATCCAAAACTACGCAAAAGTCCAAGAAAGGCGGTGGCCACACTGGCATGGGGAATTTCGCGCGCATCGAGTCGATAACAGTGGATGAGGCGCTGCCAGCTGATGGGCGCGGACTGGGATCGGGTGAGCGCATCGCGCTGAAATATGAAAATGGGCAGCATTGCTGGAATGGGCCGAATCGGAGTACGTTGGTTGTGTTGGCTTGTGCGGAGAAGGATGAGATTTGGAAGATTGTGGAGGAGGAGAAGTGTGTTTATCGGATGGAGGTTGGGACGCCGGCGGTTTGTGGGGTGGAGGTGCAGAAGGGTGCGTCAGCTCCTGAGCATGGTGAATTGTGAGATTTAGATGAGGGAATCTGAATGGATGCAGCGAGGGGAGGGCGTGATGGCGTGTTTGGATATTTGGGGGATTTGGTGATTGGACTGGCTGTGTGGGAGGAGCTTGAGCTAGCGCAGGCATGGCAATGATGATAGAGACGGATGAGGCTCCACAAAGTGCAAGGCTGGGCTGTACATGGGTCGTGATTAAGAGAGCAAACTAGCAATAGCGAGGGCGATGTAACCCTACCACCTGCAACTGTCATTGACGGCTCATCGATATTGAAGATCTCCTATAGGTGTTGTCGTAATTGAATAGTTCTCGGTCGCTGGTCGCTGATCCCAAGCATCGTCTTAATAGTGTCGACTAGCTAAATCGGTTCCGGATAACTCTCTACGCGACTCTTTCGTGAGTCTGTGTGACCACTGGCAAGAATTCTGTTTCGTTATGAAAACAATCACTGTAAGCTGTAGCTCGCATAGAAACTACTGATGCTGTTGCTGCTGTGCGATCCTCTTGGTACCTCTTTAGACCACCCAGATCGAACATACCCCATACTAAAGCTTTACTAAGGACGCATCCGAGGGCCCAGATATCAACACTTGCGCTCGAACCCTGTGGTGTACGTTGGTTGAAGAGGTCGGCTTCATGCCGAAAGTACTCAGGGGCACCTTTGCATTCTGTCAGCATGCACAATTCCTTGACGGATGATGGATGCATACGGACTGAACATCTGCAAGCCGCGAAGATTGCGTACTCGCAACTCCGCGTTTGCATCTTCGGATGTTTCGAAGCTGGTCAAGCCGAGGCCGACCAACTTAAATATTAGGTCTGGTTTTCCCTGCGATTCAATTCTCTGCACTAGAATGTTATCTTGTTTGATGTCTTGATGTACACTGGCAGTTATTATTGATAATTCGAGTACTGGTATGACACTAAACAGAATGATGCGATCTGGATTTTCGGGATCAACGTGATGACAAATCCTGTCCAAAGGCTTGAGTATTTCGACAAGATTGGTCCAGAAGGACAATAGTCCCTTTCCAGCCGCTGAAGGTGGACATTGAAAAAGTTCCTTCAAGGTTCCACCCTCGATGTACTCTAGCAAAGTGGTGAACATGTTTCCTTGCTGCCATGAGCCCAGCAGATGGACAATGTTGTTTGATATGTCCTTATGTCTCAGCATCCCATGTGCGCTTACTTCCCTGGAGTGGACATCCTTTTGACCTAGTGGGTACGTTTGCAGGGTGAAACTATTTGTTACAGCTCGACCCGTTTGGTCCTGATATCCAGAGGCAGTGTCATTACCCTAGTTTCTGACAGATAGACCATACTCTAGAAGGTATGCCATCGTATTCTGGCATAAGATCTACTTCGTAGACCCCCACCCCCCATTTGATCCCTCTCTCAACATCGTGTTTCTGTATGTGAAGTAGAACAGCAAAGACTGCTAAATAGTGCTTTCGTATATGTTCTGCATGCTTCCTAGGAATTTGGCAACAGCCGAGAACCCTTCTGCCTTTTGGCAAGGACTGAAAGCTTTGCAAAGCTTCATTCGGTACGAGACTTCGGTGTCCGGGTATAGAGGAGGTATCGAAGGCTGGGACGCGCAAAGCCTTATGGCTAATGAAAGGTCTTCTGTCTCAGCCCCAAGTTTTGCACGTTGCTCCATGCCAAAGGGGTGAAACGGACCACGGTTCCGTTGCAAATGTAACTAACAGAAGAGACAAGGTAGTGACCTACAAATCGAGAGCCCAGGACTACACATTTTTTCTGCTGATTCGCAACAGTGTAAGCATGATGCGTCATAGCCTGCACGATTGAAGTGCCGAAGAGTATCATGCATGATCTTTGTTGGAAAAGCGCCGCGCAGTATACCTTGAGGTAGCCGTGTATTACGTGCTCACCGGACGACGCATCAGGCATTGCTTTCATTGGTGGCACCTCTGCGCCTGACCATCGCTGGTCTTACTTGCATGAATTCATACCGTTAAATCAGGGCCACCCTCTGAGCTTAGTTCACGACATTAGTCAGTCTTCCGCGGCAGTGGCTGCGGAACTGGTCAAAAAGTCAAAAGGACTCGAAACCGATGGGGGCAAGAGGTATCCCACGTGATCATGGTCATCACCACAACAGACGCAGTTGCATTCTCTGAAGGCTACCCGTACAACACAAATATGAAGACATCAGATGTAAAAGAAATAATTGATTGTTGAAGGCGGGAGTCGATGAGCTAGGTACAGGACTAGTCCTAATCGCACGTACACCTGGCAGCACCGCCGGCAGTACCATATCTTTTGATTGACAATTAACGCACAGCCTAACGAACAGCGGCTAAGATACCAACTGGTTGTGCCAGGTACCACCGCCTTTGCCGACGAGTTGAAATCCCTCTTTTAAGCCTCTAGACTTGTGCATTACTCGTCAATCAATACAACGCCAGCAAAGCTGCCATAGCACCTGCTATAGCTAATATTAGCAAAATGTGCAACGTCGATTCAAGTATATAATCGCCTATGAAGAAGCGCGTTCATGCCTTCAAGTCATAATCCTAAACTCTGGCCAGTCTCCCTGAGCCTCTGGGTATTTTCAAGAGCATTTCCTGAACCGAGAACTGCTCTAGCTTGCTCGAATTCTTCTACAGATCGTATCTTAACGGAGGTTAAACTCTTCTTCCTGGAGATCATGTTCGTCTTCAACATTCTTTGCGCCAGACATCCACGCATTACATTCCAGGGTGATGCAGGAAAACGCTCGATAAGAAGATATCTTGCATTGAAAACTTAGTAACCAGATGTGGCCCTTTCTTTTAGAAGAAGCAAGGAGCGTGAGATGATTCAAGTGACAGAAGGCGATTTGGCGAAGTTGGGTTCGACCTGCAGCTGGGCGCTGGCTCGAGAACGAGAGGATGGAGAAACATTGGGATCCTTGAAAAAGTGGTCATTGTCCCAAGAAGTATCAAAACAGCCCAGGAGCATCTTGTAGACGTTTTCTTCGTTGTGGGTATGGTCGATAATATCTCTTGTTCTTGTTAGCTACGACGAGAGCTCTTGGACTGTCTTGAACTCACTTGTCGAGACCATAATTCTGCCACGCATTATCCAACTCACGCAATCGCCACGTACCAATTTTGTTGTGACCGAACTGTATAAATTGTATTCCAAGCCCCACTCTATGCGGCAATTTGTTGACGGTAGCCTGCATGAGCTCTGGAATGCCACATAGGTTCCCTTCCGTCTCACAACCCCAAAGCCCATCCGTCAGCACATAAATGCTCACGCCCCAGGCATTTTTTGGTTTCAGAAAAGATGACAAGAGGCTAGGGTCGGTGAACTTGCTAAGTATCTTGCCAAGCATGTTCTCAATAGAGCCTGCTCCATGAAAATTGACGTCGTCCAATCGAGCAAGCAGCTTTGCACGGTGCTTATCCCGCACATGTTCGGCGTCCCTGGAGAAGTAAAGGTCGATACCATCCGGGTCGAATCGCTTGACAATATATCCCAGACTTGCAAATGTTCGCCTTACCTGTTGCTCAAATGGTTTCATGCTTTTCGAGTTATCTATCAGAAAGATCTAGCAAGCAATCAGTGTGCGAGCTCTTGAGAGAATTTGACAACCTTACATGATCTCTGTCCTTGAGACTGGCCAATTCCTCTTCAAATATAGGATATTTGGGCGGTGGCTTTTGGTCTTTCCTCTCGATATAGTCACTCACTCCATTGATAGTTGCAAAAAGATACGGAGTCCGCTGAGACTTTTGTCGGCCTGAATGTCTGCGCCGGCGATGCCTTGTCTCACTCACTCTCTTCTCAATGATTCCCCCATCAGTATCAAGAACTTTCAGTGGGGTCAGCAAGTGGTCCTCAGCAGATCGTTGGGATCTCCTTCTGTGTGATTGCTCTCTCAGAAGCGAATCGCTGCCGGACTGCCCAGAATGTGACTGCGTAATGGAACTCTGTGCAGCTCGTGAAGATTGTGGATCGGCATGATCAAGCTCCTCTTCATGCTTCTTGTCCACTCTACTACCGACGACAGAAGAGGCTGCATCATCGCTCTTATTGAGCAAATTAGCAAAGGTTTGTGTATGTGATGCCACGGTGGGTGATGCACTCATAGGAGAATCCCAGGCGATTCCTCGAGGGTTTTGTTGAACCTGCAGGAGGGGGCTGGACTGCAGACCAAGTCCAAACCCTGGGCTTGCATCTAGAGAAACCACATTAGGCAACCCATTGGACGAAGGGGAGGGGTATCCCGAGAAGCTCGTTGGAGATGAGCTTTCCTGTCGAAGTATCGCTTTGGCCTGTGTCAAAGCCTTCTGACAGCTCGCCTGGACATTGGCGGCTTTCGGACGACTTTTCGCAGGACCAAGCATTTTCTCGATAATGGATACAAGAAATTTGACGATGGGGTCAAGAGTTCCACAAACTCTCAGTACCTCAATGTGCGCATCACGAACCTCTTGGAGCATGACTTCTCCATCGTGAAAGCACCCTTGGTAAGCTGTATTCCTTAGCCCATCCCTATGGACATTTGCACTGGCCAAGCGATCCTGGTATAGTCTAGCTTGTTCAGGCCCTAGAACACACCAGACTATAGCTAGGCTGAATACGCATCCCATAGACCACATATCTTTGCTTGGCTTTGCTCTACGAGGATTACGTTGCTGGAAAACGTCTTCCTCATCACGGAAACACTCGGGGGCGCCTATATGATCTGATAAGTTATGCGAAGCTCATATTTTCTCAAGGGAAACCCACTGAACATCTGAGTGCCACATCCATCCCGAATTCTGGTATCCGATGCAGGCGCATCTATGCCATTGAAGTAGGTCAGACCGAAGTCAATCAGCTTCCAAGTTCGATTGAATCCCGATCCTGTTGAGGTAGCCGAAGAGGCAACGATGTTGTCAGGTTTCACATCTTGATGTATGCTGAGGTAGCCGTCAGTCACGTAGGTGTTTCGCACCGGCGACATACCCTTGTATCATCTTGCACTTGTCTCTAGGATCTACGTGCTCATGAATGCGGCACAAAGGCTTAAGGGTATCAAGGAGGCCGGACCAAAATTCCACTTTGTCTGCCGGGCTCACAGGGTGCGGCTGTCTAAACATGTCGGTCAATGTTCCTCCATCAGCATACTCCAGGAGAACATAATAGTTCTTCTTCTGTTTCCAGGAGCTGTAACAGTGCGCAATGTGACCAGCGATGTCTGGGTGTGTAAGCATTTGGTAGGCCCGCCGCTCTGTATAGTAGGTATCGGCCATGGCGGCTCGGTATGTCTTAAGAACGAAGTGACTGGTAATTGGATCACCATGCCGATTCTACCATGAGTCTTGGTCAGTGAAGAGATCATATGGGACAACATGTCAAACTTTACCTTCGGGACAAGATAGTTGTAGTCGCGATGAACTCTGACGATATCCACCAGAGTGTCTGGCCCAGCCTTGAGCGATCGCATTGATGTGATTGGCATTACTTGATCATCAAGAAGTTCATTGTCGTATAAGCCTCCATCTTTAAGTCCCTGTGCGCAGAACTCCCATTGCGCTTTGATGAAATCTTGATAGTAGTTGCGACAGCTCGGACGCCAACTCTCACATTCGTAGAAAGGAAGGCGGTTATCGGCGAATCGGTCAGAACGTAGGAAGTAGATAATATGCTCCCACTTTCCCATGCGAAGAAGTATACCGAACACTGCGATGTACTGGTCACGGACAACCTGAGCAATGTCTTCAACAACCCCACGAAATTTAAGCAACAATCTGATTCGCGTGAGCGTAAGATAATCGCGAAGAACAGGCCTGGGGATGAAAAATTGACTCTCGGAACGGATGGCGAGGTCGAAAGCTTTCACTTGCAGCCCTTCCAAGCCCCTTAAAATATCCGACACGAGGTTCGCGGATTGCGTTGATCGCGCCATGTCGATTTTGTCGGGCTGACATGTGGGTGTTACTTTGCGGGCGATGATCAAAAGGTGATGCGACAAGAAGAATCTCTCGCACTCTACGTGGCGATAGGCCTTGCAAGAAGAGTCGTAACGAGATGATAGTGAGGTAGAGCAATCGCGGAAGGAGGAGGGCAGTCGAGAATTTGAGCCTACCCGCGCAGCGAACCGCAACCGCCACTTCGCGTCGAGATTAGCAGAATAAGCAAGCTACTCGGGCAGCGATGCTGCTGCTGCAGGCTCGCTTGTACGTACACTGGCTAGCGTGCTCTGGCACCTAGGTATATACACCAGGGATGACAACCGACTCGAGAATGTACGGTAAATTGAGGTAGAATGATGTAGAGATTGATTTCAGATATGACTGACTGAATGGTAAAGTCAATCACGGAGCCAGGTTTGGAAGTTGCAAAGGCTGATAATGACGGCATACTCAGCCTCTTTCAGGCAGCAACGCCGCTCGTGATGCCGGCCCCATCACCTATTGAAGCCAAGAGCTATGCTTTGGTCTTGACGCTTAGTTATGGTTGTGTTATACGAACCATTTCACCAACAACGCCGATTGAACTAAGTGCGCAAGCTCCGGGGGAGGAACGAAGTCGTTAGACTTGAGCTAGGTATGGCCCTGTGGTAGCGGCCGACATGGTCAATTAGAGGAGCAAGTGCACTTCAATTGAACTTCATAAATGTATATACAGAGTACCACAATATGGCGCTATACGAATACTCCTATGATTAGGTCCACAGCGCTTCCTGCGATGGCAGATACAGGCACGTGCAGGTGGTGCGCCTGCATTTAGCACTGCCCCGCCAATGCTGCCAATATAGTAAGAGTACCTAATGTCGTTGACCTTGTCAGCTCTTCCTCCTACTTTGATATCGCCAAATCCCAAGTTTCCAAAGCTAAGTTACATGCACTCCAAATGGTTGGTGATCTCTTGTTTGCGAGGATGATCAGGTGTTCTTCCACAGGACCTCTGAATGTTACATGTTTCTCGGTCTACGTGGAAATTGTGAATCGAATGAGTGCAGGTGTTAGATATTCAACAGTTGTACAAATAAATTACTAAGATATGTGAGGTTCAGAAGCTTAGTGTAGTATAGCTCAGCCCCCGATCAGCCCTTAAGATGACGTTTTACGGTTCTGCTTCGCAAGGTGATAGATGAGGAACCAGGTGAGAAACGTTAAGAACGTCAATGGCATGGCGACGAGTAAATATACCTTGAGCCCACCAATTTCAAATTGCCTTTTTCCGTCCTCAAACCTGAGTATGTTCGTGCTCATGAAAGTCTACTTGTAATTAGTCTAGACATAATGCGCAAGGGGTATTGACTTACTGCAATGAACGTAGCCGGAAGGAAGAAGAGGGTGACTGAGGTAATGACCCTCATCGAGACCGTCTCTTGTTCTGTTTTTCGTGCGACATCCCACATAGCTTCCGTCATACCTTCCATGTTTTTGGCCGATACTTGAGCCTTCTTCGCGAGTAACTCACTTGCCCTCATGCTGCGGTACTGTAGGATGCTAAGAAGCTAACAAAATAGGTATCTTTAGCGATGCGCTGAAGTCTTCTCGTGGAAACTCACCAAGTTCTTCCGATTCTGCAGATGATGTAAGAACGTTTCAGTTCTTGCATTCGATTGTTGCAAGTCCTTTCTGATGCCTACTATGCGGCTGTCAAAGCGCGCTAGTTCTTCTTGGCAAGCAATTTTGAGCTTGGTAGGAAACTCTTTGCACGTGACTAGCATCTGGTAGTGTTGCCTCAGCTCTTCCAAGATCTCGGTATTCTGTTTCAGCACCAAGTGAACTTCGTGTGCCTTTTCTTCAAGATACTCTATACGCTGTAGATCGCTGAAAGTGAACTTCTTTTCCCTACCATAGTCTTCTGCATTATTCGAAGTCGGCTGGGGCTGCGTCTGGACAAGTGTGCTAATTGTTGTCGGAGAACACGCATATTTCTCCACGTCGAATGATCTCGAGGCCTCTTCGTAATTGCCTCCATTTACGTGCAAATTTTGCACGTGGCGATTCTGATTAAGCCCAAGCCAACGCCCAACTCTCACGCCGAGAGTTGGAGTTTCATGCGTTGTGGTCGGAGTCCGGTCGGATTGACTTGCAAAAGTGACATTGTCAAACCCTGGTCCTGATGGGCGTATGGTTAAACTCGGCCAAAGCCGTGTATTTTTTTGGGCAGAGGGTGCGGTTGCGCTCCGCGAGGAAAACTTGTTTGTGACTGCACGGTCGTTTTTAGAGCTCAGGAAAGATGGAAGCGTATGCGATCGATCTGGAGGCTGACTCAGATCTATAACAGAAGGACCGGGCGAACTATTTGGGGTTGGGTCTTTGTTGATGTCATTAGCCAACACGTTTCCGGTGACTAACTGTAATTCGTGTTCCAGGTCGTTGAGGTACCATCGCCATTTCTCACGGGACCAGTCGCAAATCAGTATATGGGTTGACAGCACTGTGGTAAGTGCTTTGCAAGGCGACGTGGTCGACGCCCATGAGGGGTCTTTACTTGCTTCTGTGATGCGTTTCTTCATCATCGGGCTGCCCTTGACTATGATCCACAAAGCTTGCCCAGTCTCAGTATCTAGAGTCTGGTAGACGGCAGTCTGCCGGATAGACCAAGGTAAATCAACCTCAGAGCTTGAACTCTCAACTGAACGTAGGTTATAACATAGTTGTAACACGACTCCTGTTCGACCTCGATCGGAGGTGCCTGCACCTTTCTTTGGAGAAGCGAATCGCGACTCATCTTTGATGCCGCTGAAGTGGACATCCCTAGCATCGATCTGCTTGCCGAAGGGAAACAGATAATCCAAGAACGAAGGACTGACTTGGTGGTGAGTGAAAAGATATTTCATCATCTCGTATGAGAGTTGGAGGGGCGCTCGACTGTGTGGCGCATGCAGAAAGCTGAGATTGTTGGCTCCCGGTTTGATATGTCTCAAGAGCTCGTAACTTACACATAACGACACCTTGGATTTTGATTTCCAGGTTTTTCGACAATTCTGAGGTGATCTGTGAGTGCTTCGAAGCCAGTTACTGTCTTTGGAAAGAATTCTGTTCAGCAATTAGCATCTGTTTAATGATAATGTGGGCATGTATGCACTTCTGGTGAGCCAGTTGAGTTCCAGAAAGTCGACAGTGGGATTCTGATCATTGTTGAATAGGTCGTTACTCTGTCTCTGCAGTCTAAGCTGATATTCTCCGCGAACATGGCTGAGTGTGTTGTATCCCACGAGGTTGTTAGGGTAATCCGAGAAGCTTTCGCAAAGTTGCTGTGAAGACTCCATTAGAACTTGATTGTCAGTGATTGTTGATTGATGCAAATCTCGTAACTTTTATTGAGTCTTATATATCGAAGCCATACCCTCAGCCGCTTTCACTGCCACAAAACTAAAGTACTGATTGAATTCCGCCCCAGGCTGAGAAAAAAGAGGGCACCAATCGCCTCGTGTACGCTTAGCCGGGCATGCAATGAACATGCGTTAGCGAATCATGTACCCCCAATCAAAGTACCACTAAGAGTAGACTACTCATACTCTTCTTGACGTCTTGATACAAGTTCTTCGGTCTCGTTCTAGGACAGTCAGCAGCATCTCCATTGTGAAAGGATCATTTTGCTTTTACAGTACTCAGATCCCGCTCGATATAGAACCGGTATCTCCCATTCATAACCTGCCGGATACTCAGTAAGTCACACGTGACTTGTCTGCTGTAAACGATCATAACCTACCATGATGTCGAAGTTGTTGTTGCTGGGAAAAGTTTCCTGCAGGAAGTTCTCTAGATCCACGCGCCTCAGTCGATAGGTCACGAAGAAGCGATAACCCCACGTCATTCCGGTGAACTACGATAGACAAAGGGAGGCGAGTCTGATCAACGATGGGGCGGTGCAAAAGTCTGCCAGAGATAAGTGTTGCGCAGGGGGCCAGGCCTTGACCGGATGCCATCGCCGTGAATTTATGTCAGGCTATGACTGTAATATGAGGCTCTGCCTCTCGCTATCGTCAAAAGTAATTACAAGCAGCCAGTCCTTCATTACTGGGTAATCTAAAAAAACCGCTTCGAGCGGTTAAGTGCGGGATGCAACCATTTGCCTGGCAAGGACCATACACTCGGAGCGTACTATCCACTAAAAAGCGTCTCACTCGCAGTATGCATGCTTCAGGCTCTTCACATGTTGGTGTGGGGAACGTCATATGGGCGGTTCCACAGCCGGTTGATTGGCGGCTGGCGAACGATATCATTCACCGCTGAAGGGTGTTGTGCCCCGCTTCGGCGGAATCAGCCACCTGAACTGCACAATGAGTAATGTGTTCATGCAGGTTCGTATATGATTGGAAGGAAGTGGTGGTGGCTGGTTTGCCTGCGTTGTGAGGCCACCATGTTGTTGTGAAGGCCATCCTAGCTATGGTTCTTCAAGAGTCAGCCTCGTACGGAACGCCTTGAGTTTCGACCATCTGGATATTGATTGCCATAGCCGTGGCGAGTGACAAGCCCGACGACAGGCTGGTAGTTCCCACCCCCTGCTGTTTCAATCATACTACAACCGCGGTCTTTCATCTTGTGTTTCAATCTGGAAGTGGACTCACGATCTATACAAGACATATGGGGGAACAGTGTTCAATATCCTGGAACACCAATATATCTTTCGAGTGCTAAAGTTACTTTGCTGCCGTACTTCTAAGGCAGGATGGGCAAGCTGTGACGGCGCGCTCCCGATACCGGTATCGATAAGGGAGTCAGCGAGATCTCAGCCCCGCCAAAATTTCGACTACCTCAAAATCTTGCTGCTGCAACCTTGGGGCGCATGTGTTCGATATCTTCATTTGCTCCAGTAAGTGCGGACTGAAACAGTTTAATTCTTCACAGGCCACACGACAGAATGGCGAAACCAAAAGCCCTTCAGACCCTGATCGACCTCACAAAGTCGACCCAAGCACTTCTCACACACTACCAAACTTCGCTCGCACCCTCACAAAATATAGTAGCAGAGACACAAATCACAGCCAAAGACTTACCGAATCCTCTCGACGTCGTCGAAACAACCACCACCCTTCTCAAATCGCACACGACCACGCTATCGCTCCTCCTCATCACACCTCCCCTCACGCCCTCTGCTGTAATAGCAAAGCTCAACGATGTGAGCTCAGGACCTCTTAGCGGCATGCTCGCCACGGCCTCATACATACCCAAAGACGGCGAATCTGATCACTTGGGCAACATCATGCGGGTCGAAGTCAAGTCCCAAGTGCGACGATTGATAGGCACATGGGGCGATGTGCTCTCTCTGATCCCGAAGATGGCAGAGAGGAGGCAGTCAACCAAGAAAGACCTCCCGCCTACAGAGAGCGAGAAACAAGAGGTTCTCTCTGCCACTGGCGTGGTATGGGAAGCATGCGACACCCTCCTCAAGCTTTGCGCAGACGGCATCGTCGGCCTCGTCGTCAAGAAAGCAGGAGAACACAGGGCAGTCCTCCTTGACGCAATCGAGGAGCTCAAAGAATGGGGCGAAGACATCGACGACGACGACGACGACGACGACGAAGCCGAGCACAGCGACGAGGACGACATCTTCGGTTCATCCAACAAACTGGGCAAAGACGACAAGGAATTGAAGGAGTTACTAGATACCAGTGTCAAGAAACTCAAGATGATCGGGATGCTATATCAGGCGCTGATCAAGCGGAGACTGAAGACGTATTCGGCCTCTCCTCCGCCAGCGAACGATGCGACCAATGGCACAACGACAACCCCCAGCAAGAAGCTAGACGAACTCATGCATCTGATGAAGACGATCCCCGAGACGGTAGACGACTTGGCAAGCGCATTCTACGACCTCGACGTAGACGAAACGCAACAAACACTAGACAAGTGTTGCGCAGAGGCGAAAAGCGCAGCCACCGTCGTCAGACAGAGCTGGAGCAATACAAACGACGAATTCACAGCATGGTCTGCAAAATGGGTGTCCGCACTCGACGCCGCGTGAAGGGCTCAACACAAGATAGTGGGGGTATCGCAATTATATTCTTATCAACCTCGCGTAACCCCATACGCTCCTCGTACAACACTACAGTATTACACCACTCCAACTACCTTCCTTCTATTATACGCTCGATCTACAAAGCGAAGGCAGCAAGACCCATGGCGACGGCACCGAGACCAGCAAAGTTGGCAGCAGCAGCAGCGGTGGAAGCCTGAGCAGGGGAAGAGCGAGTGGCAGATGCGCTGCCAGTGGCAGTCCTGCTACCGCTGAGCGCAGAAGTAGCGGCCGAGGCAGCGGAGGAAGCAGCAGAGCTGAGACCAGACTGCAAGGACGCGACAGCGGAAGAGACACCGGACGGAGCGGCACTGGGGGCAGCAGAAACGGTTACACCGGCGGCGGCGCAGATACCAGCGAGAGCTGGGGCGAGCTCTGAAGACACGTTGTTAGCAGTGATACATGTCAAAAGTGGTGGCGTGTAGACGTACTGGCCTGGTCTTCAGGGCCACAGGCACCGGGGACACACTTCGCGATCGACTCGGCCAACTTGGCCTGGCCAGTGGTGCACTGGCAAGTCACATCGTTGGCGGTGCAGCCGGAGGCTGGGACGGCTGAGATAAGGCAGGGAAGCTATCATCGTAGTCAGTACAATGTATACACAGCGTCAACAACGCATCATCGCATCCTGGGCGAGTAAGACATACAGCACACTGGGGAATGGCAGACAGATCCTGCGCGCCAGTCAAGGCGAGCGAGGCAGCGAAAGCAACAATGGTAGCCTGGAAACGCATATTTGCTAGTGTTGTTGAGTCTGGTTTGACTTTATTAAATCGACGTGATGAATTACAACGAGAGTGTGAAGTTGAAAGTAGAGATTCGATTGCTGTTTACTTTGTCGACTTCTGGCAAAAAGGAATGAATGCAAGGAGTAGCGGACCCGACACATCTATATACCTCCCTCCTCATCCCCCCTTCCCCATCTCCAAAATTCAGAGCTAACGGATTTTCCGGTGCACACACACACACTTGTTGCATCCACACTTGCAACTTTGACACACTGACCCCAAGCATTGCACAGCACAGCGCAGTGTCCACACCATGCGCCATGATTCTTCTTTTAGGCCCGGTAAGTGGCACCGAATCATAATGACCGGGGGCGTTGAACATCGTAACGCAGGGGCTGGCTAAGATTCTCTTGGTGCGGGACACGGTAGCGGCGTCTTGGCAAATGAGAGGCTAGCGATGGGTCCGGAACGTGGCGAAGGTTTGGAGGAGTGTGGTGATTGGGCTTGTTGGAATGCTAAGTGACCTGTGGCTTTGCCATGGTGTTGTTCTTCTCCGCATCTGGGGGGGTGTTTTGGTCTGGGGGAGGTGCCGAGGGACGATCATGTTTGTACAGAAAACAGGTCGTCCCGAGAGGCTACGGGAGCAAGTATTGGAACTGGTTGAGAGACTGGGCTTCTGGAACAAGTGGTGCGTATTTCGGGCACTTCGCGGTTGTGATTTCGGCGCAGTTACACAGCAGGAAAACCACGCATGGTTCTGGTTTACTTTCAACGCGCCCAAATTCAGCCGAACGCAGTTACGAGAATTGAGATGTGGAAATACGTGCATGTGTGCATAGAGTGTAAGCATAACCGTACATATACCATGGGCAGTACGCCGTTTAGAGCGCGTGCAAGACATTCTTTGCTCGCAGATTCCTTGACTCCCCTTACCAGACCGGGCAAGCCGCAAAGACACCGAACTAGCATATCATGTAGCCATCAGTACCAGACGTTGTTCGATTGCTTGCTGTACCTTTGTTCTAACGCTATGTTGCACGTCGATCATGAGCTTAGCATCGACAGGGATTCTGGACTCCCCTCGTTGGTCACTTAGCGTACCCTACACAGTACATTCTTTCTTGGAGCGTCGGTCTGGTAGTCGTCTAAATTGGCCTTGAATGAACGGATTCGAGCTGAGCGCCATCCAGTTGCGGTAATGCTGCGCCGTGTGGCTCCCATTAAGTCCCAACTTCCCCGCATCGCCGCTGCGTGGAAGGGGAGAGGTGAGAACTGGACTCTGGGGTCTGGAGAAGGGAAGGGCAAATGTGGAGTTGGTTCGTTCGGCTGGCTTGCCATTGCGAGAGGCGATTTTTTTTACTTGATGTGAAAGGAACATGCCGTCGCCGACCTGTGTGATGCGTTCAATGTCGATCGGGGATCCAGAGTGTTTACTTGTGTCGATACGAGTGCGTGTAAATTCCAAGAGCTGCGGCAGATGCAGGTACACCGTCATAGTAGCGCCCTGCATTACCGACTGGACTATACCCCATCACACATTCCAAACACACATCAGCTTACTCTACCTCGCCGCACACAATCCTGATCCTTCAATACCACCATATTCAATCCTCCCACCCTATCTACAATCATCCTCCTGATCACAAACACCTCCACGCAAATCTCCCCCCAATTTCGCTCGCTCTCGCATTCCTTCACCGAACAACACAGTAAGCCGCACAGACTCCACCGAACGTCCGATTGCAAGGTCGGGCCGTCGTCCGCCTGCTGAAACCGGAGTCCTACAAGCGCCAAGATTAGCCGACATGCATCAACATCCTGCCTGTTGATCAGGGGCTCTTATCGTTTGAATGGTACTTTTGCGTCGTCGCATCAGGATATATCACATCACAGTGCAGCAGTCAGTCAGTCGCGTTGTCTCGGTGTGCGGAAGTACTGACAACGCATCGTACATGTGTACATCAGTGGGCCTTTTTTGCGTGGTCAGGCTGATCCAAATGAACTTCTAGCTCAAGTGCAAACTGCATACATGAGGAACAAAGAGTGCGCTGATTAGATAATCGCTTAGGAACATACACGGTCCGATGATTCACCTAGACGACGGTATATCTGGGTTCCCATAGATGGCAGGGACAAAGAAGCATCGCCGAGACGCCGCGCGCGTCGGGAGATCAAGTCTTGTCTTGTATTAAGGTTGGCGTTGCGTCGCAAGAACTGTCAAGTTCTCATGATTCCCGGAGCTTGAACTTAAATACTGTGTATCCATACACAGTATATGTGGATCGATATGTGGATCGACACGGCAGATGTGCGAGGTCGGGAGCAGAAACCTCGTTCAAGTTTGTTAGCGAGGCGAAGTCGAGGCCATGCGCAGTGCGATTGCGAGTAGCATCTGCATCCGCGTTGTTAAGCGCGGAAGGGTATACACACGCGGTGAAACTACATACTAATGAAGCTAACAATCCAGTCTCATATAGCAGCCTTGCCATCGCCATCTCAAAAGGTGCACTTCCACCGCTCGCCTTCCTCCATTCCAAGACTTTACTAAAAAAAATCCCCCATTCCTGCGCAAATCTATCGTTGCAATCCACGGATAAAGCTACGGTAATTAATTTGCTTGATATCTATCAGATATACTACGTATTACCACTTCGACAAAAGTAACAAAAAAACAAAAAAAAATCCTCAACCAAACATCCACGCTACAGCATACAGTAATAACCTCACGCCCACGCCATCCAAAACACAAGACCCAAAAAGTAAAATCGTACAATAAAATCCATCTGGACATGAATTGTCATCATACGCTACATGTATATATATAGCAT